>JAZEWU010000021.1:6464786-6494727 GCA_036362915.1 Geotria australis
CCGGATAGCTTTTTCAACAGTGACCTACGAGCAGGAATTAGGAATCGTAATCCTTTGTCGTGGGTGTACCAAGATCCTCGCCGTGGCATAACCGTTAACTACAGTATAATCGTTCTCCGTGTTTATCCAACAACCGTTATTAAATCAGACAGGAAATATGCCAGAGCAGACGTTACATCCATTTCCTACAAATAGATCATTAATCATTTGCGAGCCTGTTTAGAAGCAGCTGAACGCGCTACACGTGCGCATTTAATTCTCGCTGCTCTCCCGCACGCATTTTATCGCGGTATGTGTGCGTTTGTAAAAGGTTTTAACAAATTCTTTTTTTTTACAACCTTTGTGGATGTATGTTATGTTGTTGTTATTATTGTTATTCGGCTTGGCTATGTCCTTCTACATTTTCATCACAGGATCAACGTTACCCTAGCTCGTGTTATTTTTGTAGTATACAATTCGCACGTAGTATACAGTAAAGTAAAGCCAAGATAGATTGCATTTCAGTTGATCGAGCTGCACAGCTCAACGCAGCCTCTCGAGACGGGTTCAAATCCTGACCAGGGTCAACTCAAGCCGGACAGTCAACAACGACAATCCCTTTTGTGATATCTGGCCCCTACTGTGATAATGTGTGATTTCCACAACTGCCAAAGACCTCCAACACAATTGAACGTGGGTTCAGCGTTCATTACGGTTCCGGTGGACACTTGTGTGACGACACACCGGGTGGAATAATCACTTGCTCCGGAGCCCGATGTGGGGCAGTTCATCTGCGAGGCACCGCGAACAACAAACTCAGACGCTGGGCAAACGGGAAACGCAGTGACAGCCACCCGGAGCTCGCACAGAGACAGAGAGAGATAGCAGGAATCCCTCCGCGCCCGTCAGCCGACATGGCGACATCGTTTTGTCATTGTGATCTGCAAGATCAGCATCGCCCCGCTGTGACTGGCCGTGATTAGGACTACCTACTGCTTTAATTATCATCCGGTTTCGGCTTAATTGCTGCAATTAACGCTTCCGTTACAGCTGCAGTGCCTTAATTGTAGTCTGTGCGCTTAAATAACGCAATGAACCAAACTAAATGAACTCAATTTTCTAATGATAATCAAGGGCACTCCCTGGCCTCGTCTCTTTTACATTCTAGCGGTGCCCTCTTCGCGTGTGAGAACACCAATAAATGTACGAATTCTCAACCCGGGGAATGGTCACTAGCCCCGAGCAGCGGCTTCTTATTTAGTGACACTCACAAAGGGAAATACGCTCATTCAACAAATACGTTGTTATCATCATGTACAAACAGCACGTCGAAGCCAACGGACCCGATACAATTATTAGCCATAATAATTCGTGATAAATTGCCACCCTTTGTTGAGCCACTATTGGATGAAGGCCTCTCCTTTTCTGGGTCAGTTTTGGAGGCCCCTGGGCTATACTTCACCATGCTGGTCAGTGTGGGTTAGCAAGGGTCATTATGGGGTCAGGGACCGGTTTAGATAACACTCGACGCAGCCGTTAGCCTTGGACGGAAATCAAACCCGCCAGATGTATCGTCCAGTGCGATAACCGCCGGCGCTCCGCAACGTGTCGACATTAATGCACTTCGTCTAACAAAAATACAAACATTCTGAGATACTGGTTAGATATAAAATTGCATAGGAGACCTGTGTATTATAAAGAGCACTTACCCTCCACTTGTAAAGTGGTAAGAGCCCTTTATTAAGACGCAATAATCCCATCGCGTCGGCAAGAGTGAGTTTCATGGCTATAAAATATATATATATTGGCCCTTAATTTAGATAGTGCAGGCAAGAGCCCTTTGAGATACAATATCTCTTGTGCAGGCGAGGCGTGTGACTAAAGGGAAATATGTTACGTAAAATCAGACAGCACTTCAACAGATACAGCCCTTCAATGGAACTTGCAAGCCATAATTAATTCAGAATTTAATCATCAAACCATTATGGTCACAAGTATAGTAAAAAGCGACAACCATGCTGAGACAGGCTGACAACTAAACCTTGTTAATTTATTGGAAAGGTTTTATAATTGTTACCATTTGAGGATTATAAATGACACGTCCAATAGTGCGTTTTTATATCTCCATTTTAAAATCCAATCCATTTCTTTTTTTTTTAATGCTACCACTTCGCACGTTTCCACACTTCTGCTGCGCAGCTCTCCGCTGTGTTTTCGAGTCGTATCGCTAAGTTGTAGTTCGGCACAATGTCCGACGTTTCGCTGCACGTGCCGGCAGCTTGTCCAGGAACTTGTGGAGCGAAGCATCGGAGATCTGATCAACCCAAAAGCACACTGCAGAGACGTAGCACCGCCATTCTCTCACGAACACCAGAGCTGTAAAAATGTAGGTCTCTACGCGGAAGCATTTCTTGTGGGTGTCAATTGAGTATGCATCTGACAAATTCCACGCGTCGAGTTTTACCTTGCGACAGTTTGGGCTCAGAGGATTTCGCTCGCGGTCATTTGGCCGCGTCAAGGATTTGGCAAGTGACAGCTGTATGTTATTCTGTAAATTATATAGCGAGTGAGCTGGTCGCTTATTGTCGGAACATTTCCACAAGAACCGCCAGCCCACACCGGCGCCATGACATGAACATCAACAATCATATGGGATGTCCCATTGCCGCGTCCGAACTAGAGCAGAATGTCACATTTGTATTCATGTAGTCTATAAAAAAAAAATCCTGTCCCTTCTGCATTCACCACCCACACCTGTCGCCTGCATACAGGAGCTGAACGGCTCCGAAGGAGGAGTTCTGTGTTTATACGTGACATGTGGTGGTCATTGGGAATTGGGGATTTGTTTGTTAACGTGGATGGGGATTTTAACGAGAATAATGTAATGGAAAATTAAAAAAAGGGTGCAAAGAAGCACGGCCAGATCACACGCTTGGAAGTATATTGAGACAAACAGAGCAACATTTGGATTTGAGGAAACTGGCCTTTAGGCAGGCTGCGGCCGCCTACACCGGATTTGTGCCGACCGGGTGTGGAAATGCACAGCCTCACGTTGGAAACATTTCAAAAAGAGATTTGAAGTCCTGGAGACCCTGGTCTGTGATTCCTCCAACAACGTACATAATAATTCATCCAAACATTTGATAAATTACAGACAGGACCCATTTCATATTTACAATCTCACACGCTGTTTTGATGTAGGTTATCACGGCTCGATGTCTGAGAATTGCTCCAAAGAGTTTCCCGACCCGGCTGTCCAGAAAGAGCAGCTTCTTGAGAGCCATTCTCAAACGCACGCGCCTTTTAATCAGAGGTTAATGTTTATTAATGCTTCAATCCTATCGCTTACAGCGATAACATTCCCATTGAATGTATAATAGAGCTCACTAAATGAATTCTGGTGGCGCCTTTGTTGCATGTAAGAATACTCGAACCGCAAACGGCGGAGCACCCCTAGCTTTGAATGG
The DNA here is from genome assembly GCA_036362915.1 of Geotria australis. Lineage (NCBI taxonomy): Eukaryota > Metazoa > Chordata > Hyperoartia > Petromyzontiformes > Geotriidae > Geotria > Geotria australis. The sequence goes on from JAZEWU010000021.1 coordinate 6,468,233, forward strand.
ATATTTTCAGGGGTTGATTTTCGAACCGTTGTGCCGGAATAAGGGAATCAAACTGCATGCCCGATTGTGTCTCGAAAAGCACTTAACAGCTGTTGGCCATGATATGATTGTTCTCTACTGAAAATCAATGGAATGTGCTTAATTAACCCGTGTTTACACACGCAGTGCCGGCATCAGCCATCGGAGTCTACAGCAGAACTCAAAGCTCGCTCAAGAGAAAGCCCTCTCTGTTCAGGAAATTAGGCTTTACGTGTGAATGACAAAAGCCTCAATCTTATTGTCTGTAAATACAAGGACTGTATTGACTAATTGACTCCTTTACTTAACCCGATGAATGACCCGTGAGATAAACTGGAAAGAAGACATAAGAGAAAAGACAATTGCGTGTGTTAGTGTAATCTTTAGTTCGTTTACTGCCCTTTGCTCATTAGGTTCTGGATGAGGACTCCCATGGGGGATACTTGGCAATACTCACCCCACTGATCGTTCTGAGGAGGCACGGTGGGGCAGTGAGTAGCGCTGCAGCCACAAAGCAAGAAGAAAGTGTGTTCGAGTCTCGGCTCGGGTGGCTTTCTGTGTGGCGTTTGCATGTTCTCCCCGTCTCCGCGTCAGTTTTTGCCTGCTACTAAATTTCCCCCGGTGCCCTGCGATGGACTGTGTCTGGCAGGTTATAGCCTTCGACCCAGCGCTACGCTATGCAGGATTAAGCGGGGACCGATAATGATGATCGTTCTGAGTTTGTGAAGAGGGAGAGATGCAGGACCAGTTCAGGAGTCCCTCACCGCGTATGTTTACCACATCCAGGAACTCGGGTCTCCGAACTGATAACACGGTGCGCTAACCACTACGCCACCGCTCGGCCACCATACTCATTATCATTAATCGCAATTGAAGCGTCGTTATTATTGTTATTATTTCCTCCACAGAAAATGACTAAAGCACTCGGGCAGCGAGAGAAGCGTTAAGCTGAAACATGACATTAGAGCCACACTAAAGAGTGAGACGCACACTAGTTTCGGCCCGTGAGAATTGAGTAACTCGCAGTGATCAGGCAGACCCTATCGACGAAGGCAGTCCGTCTCCCTCCAATGCAGCGAGGCTTGTGCTTCGTGCGCTGCGAGCTCATTCGCGCAGTCCTACTTAGGGCAGCACTGCGGTGTTCCATCTGCACCTATTTAGGGCACTCCACGGGCAAAGTTGACGGTAAATGAGACTAAGATTTGGAGTGCTAGACGAAGTGATTTGCCACAAGGGCACTTCTCACTCTCAGCCGTCTCGCATTATCCACGCCGCTTGAGATCCATGTAAGTGGGCGAGAGGCGCAAAGGATTCGTTTCATTACCGCGCCCCATAAAAACCTGTCGAGTGGTCAAAAACACGCGCGCGGGATTTATAAAACTCCGTGGCAGTGACGCTGTAAAGTATTTGTTGCTTTAATACTATTGCGTAAAAATACGTCTTCTTTTATATCGACAGCGGGCTCTCCACGCCTCGGCTAAAGCGTCTGTCGCAAACAAGCTACACTTTTCTGCTGTTACTGGACAGCCTTGACGGACGGTATGCTCGGGTGGTGTGTGTAGAGTATAGTATATCTAAGTTCATGTTTCCGTGGTAAGTACGGTCGAATTAAAGGTAACCCATATCGATGCCAACATACTTTTAAAAATATAGATATATAAAGGTTCAGCCACAGCAGGTGCTCGCTCATGCCAATGCATAGGGAGGGCCTCCGTTAGTGAACTATAGAGGGTGTTTGGTCTATTCTTCCAAGCTGACCAGATGTGTTGGAAACGCTTGGGAGTAGCCGCAGGTAACCACTGCAGACACCACCCGCTGATGAGCTGACTGCTACACCCACACCTCACACTGACCTTTAACCCGCGACACCCCGAGTCAGACCCAAACTTACAACCTCTGGTTTACAAGTCCAGTGTGCCAACCATTACGCCGCAGACTATGCGCACGATAACTTTGGAAGTAGAATAACAAACAATGTTAAAAAATTCAGCCTTAAACCACAATTGTAGACAGTGGAATAAACTTGAGCTGACTTCCACCTTATTGATGTCATGTTTTATTTAGCGTATGCCGATTCGGCATGTCGTTCCGTCAAACTCAAGGCGTTGTCTTCATCAGTGCCCAAAGTTTGAAGGCCACCGGGCAGCAGAGTTAACGGGCTCGAGTCAACAATGCGGACAGAGTTTGTGTTTGTCCATATTTGTCATCGTCCCGATGACCCTAAAAGTGCAAGTTGGAGGCACGACGGCCCTGTCCAGTTCAGAAACTGTTTGTAGTGAGGTCCACCAATTGCCTACCTGCTTATTTGCTTAACAAGGCAAGTAATGTTATGATGAAAATGATTACTTAATGTACTATTAATTAATATTTAAATATCCCGACATTTGATTTACTGCAAGATGTTCCACTACAGATAAACTACTTATTAAGCTGATTTGAACTCCCTTACATAACAGATTAATAATTCACCAGCACATGCGCGTCAACCATATGGCAATTAATAAAACAAGCAGGCAAGCCAGAAGAAAAAGCGAACCTCTATGTTGTTATGGAATTTCACTGTGCATAGTATTGAGCGTATCTGTTATAATTATTCATTCATTATCAGTACCCGCGTAGGCCTGTACAGGGTTGCGGCGAGCCAAAGCCTATCCCAGCAGAGACAGGGCACAAGGCAGGCCTATACACAGCATGGGACGCCAGTCCATCGCAGAACAATGGGGCAATTTAGTCATAAGGGCAATTAACCTCGGCAGCATGTCTTTGGACTGTGGGAGGAAACCGGAGTGCTCGACAAAAACCCACGCAGAGATGGGAAAAACACGCAAACTCTACACAGAAAGGGACCGATGCCGGGAGTCGAACCCGGGTTTCTTGCTGTGAGGCGGCATCACTACTCACCACGCCACCATCATCAGCCTTAATCACTCCACTTGTAATGCAGCAATTCATCAAGCAACTGCATGCACACGAGCCGATTTCACCACTCCATCTCCGTGGTGGACATCCTCCTAGGTGTGTTTCTTCGGCTGCGATTCCATCATCAGTTTCGTACATTGGCCACTATCGCCTCTAGTGACGTGTGCGGCCCTAGCCCACTTACTTTCCTTAACGGTCACGGTGAGGTCTGTAATCCATGTGTTCCTTTACGCTTCAATTCCTGTCTCTCGGTGTAATATCCGGCAATGCAGTTTCAACCCCCGAAGATGCTTGGGAAAGGAGAATGGATTGCACAGGGAGTCATGAACAAACATCTCGTGAAAGACCCAACAAAGAAGATCCCGGGCTTTGATCTTCCGCGAAACTTATGGGCAGCTTCTCTCGACCGCATCCAGCGCACAAACCACACGAATCACAGGCAACGTGCACACACCGTGCAGGCAGGTGATGCACAAATTGAAAATTGAAAATTTAAATATCTGCAGCAGCACCAGCAGCGACTGTGGTCACTCAAAACATGCCACGGAGCGTGGAACGACTGAGTGGCTCGCTGGGTGAGTGGGTGGATGGATGAGTGAGTGTATGGGTGAGTGGGCGATTGTGGTCACCCAACACAGACCATGGAGCACCTAACGACTGAGTGTGGAGAGTGGGTGGCTACGGGAGCGGGTGGGTGCCTGAGTCGGTGAGTGTACAATTGAGTGAGTGAGAGTATGGGTGAGTGGGTGAGTGAGTGAGTGATTGTGGTCACCCACAACAGTCCATGAAACACATAACGACCGAATGCCCGATTCACAACATGACGGAGAAACGACAGCGACACACACGTCGCTACTCCTGCCGCAATCACCTGGCTCACCCTGCACCGGCACGTTACTATTATGGCCGTTGCTCAACACCTACATCAGCCAGACGACAAAAAGAAGCGTAATACCAAACATCATGAATCTCTCCCTGCTCCTTGGCACACTGTCCGTGTTTATGAGCCCATATACACATATTAACTCACACAATTAGGCATTTGCTTCGACCGAGCCTAACTTTAGTTAAATGCATTTTTATAAAAAATAAACAAACAGCCTGCACGTACTTTGGATGTGTTCAACCGTCTGTCCATCCATCACTTCCTCCCCCCCCCCAGCTAGCAAACATTTGTTTAATGTAGTATATGGTATGGTATCCCATGCATTTGCACTTCTCTGCCAGTTGGCCATCCAGTCAGCCAGCAAAACATTTAAACAATCTGAATGAAGTATGACGCTTGGTCTTGTGATAATATACTGATGTAGGTTTTCACGGCTCGATTAATGATGGTTGCTCTTCAAAGCTGTTCTTTTGGGATAGCTGTGTTGAGAGAGAGCGCTCGACACGGCTATCCTGAAAGAACAGATTTGAAGAGCAACCTTATGAAAGTATGTAATTGACAAGAAAATAATAAGTCTGGACACTGGTATCGGTTAATATGAGGTCAGTTTCAAAGTGATCGACAAAGGTGTTGAGGTTTTTTAAAAAAATACCGCATGTGAAACTAGACAGAAGATATGGGCAGAAGATATTGTAATTTTGTAAAAAGTAGATTTTAAAAATAGCTTAATGGCTCATTTCGCAAGTCTTTTGAACATCAATAAGGCCTTTCAATGAGCCCCAAAGGAACATTTTCAATTTAAAGTAACCCTTTAAAATTGGTTCGTAACCAGCCAGACATCTATCAGGTACATAATATATCACTTTAATTCTAACACTCTAGTTGAAAAGACCTTAAAATGTAATGACACACTGACAAGTCAATGCGGTGACTGCACAAGCAGTTGGCAAATTATTTAGCACATGAATTACGGGTATGAGATTCATACCAATTAAATTAATTTTGATACGAAGATGCGAGTCTTGCGATGCACGTTGTTATTAGCAGCGTAATTAACCTTTCCTTAACAAAAACTGGTTGTGTATAATCGCATTACGATCATAAATCACCACACTATCTAATAATAACCATGCTTTGATGTATGCGATTCAACAAGACAGCACGTCAAGATTTTAAGAAATATATATTACTGGGGTTTTTTTTTAAGTGTGAAAAGAATCGTGATTTTAAAAAAAATATTTCCATTTATGGCATGTTTTTCTTTCTCCTCCTGATAGGATATTAGTCATAAAGGGCTATCTTTGGGAATAAGGGTTAGGTACATCAACTTGGCAGTTCATGTCATAAACAACTTCCCTTTAAATGTCGCACACTCATACGCGGGGCGGCACGGTGGCGCGGTGAGTAGCGCTGACGCCTCACAGCAAGAAGCGATGGGTTCGAATCCCGGCTCGGGTGCCTTTCTGTGTGCAGTTTGCGTGTTCTTCCCGTCTCCGCGTGGGTTTTCGCCGGGCACTCCGGTTTCCTCCCACAGTCCAAAAACATGCTGCTGCATAGGCTAATTGGCCTGCGGACTAAATTGACTCCAGTGCCCTTTTTATAAACAGGCGTCCGATCATTGGTATAGCCCTGCCATGCGCCCTGTGTCTGCCGGGTTAGGCTTCGGCTCACCGCAACCCTGTACAGGATTAAGCGGTTTCTGACAATCGATGGATGGACATTCATACGCGGCTATAGGAGCAAATCGACAAGTGAGTAAAAAAAGAAGTGAGAAATTATAAAAAATACGAAGACCACGCAATAAAACGTCCAACAACAACAAGAACAGATTCACGCAGGAATGATTGGGTTATTTTGAGGCTCAATGTTGGAAGAGCGGTGGGACACAGGGTAGCAACTGAACTATGAAGCTGGCCACCCAAGTTTGATTCCCTACCATGGCTAAATCGAGAGTAATATTTAAACCAGGTCTCCCCTCCCCACACCACCCTCCCCCCCAGAACTGCCACCAATCTGCAGTGACCCGCACGGTGAAGTATGGTCAACCAACCCTCGACCGACACGAGAGCGCCTTCATCCAGCAGTGGATTGACAATAGAGGTCTATTTATTCGACGTATTATTTCTATCCTAATCATATTCCTTACTGTAATAAAAACGGAGTTATTGATGTTCGCAGGCCACTCTCTTCAAAATAATGAAGTAATATATCTTGAGCCCGCGTCTCTGCTCTTAACACGGCATTCCGGAAACTTTGCGAGCATCACTCTCTTATATTCGGCGTGTAAATTAAAATTCCATTGTTGAAATACAACCGGCATTTGCGGACCAAATCCTCCGCTGCCCATCTCACTCGTCCTAATCTCCGTTATTAAATGCGTCCTCCAGACGTCACTTGCCAATATCCTCTTCATGCGAGATGCTTGCGATGATCCATCGCTGTCTTCCAAACGACGGGCTCCCTGCTCCGGACCTTCTTTATATTTTTAATTTAGTTCTCCCACATGGAAAATGTATAAGGGTGATGGAGAGCAAGAGGGAGAGAGGGCGGGAGGGCGGAAGGAAGGCGGCAGGAGAAAAAGGAAGCTAAAAAGCAGCGGTGGTGGTGAGCTGGATGTGTGCGTGGTTGGGTTTATGGCAGGATGGGGGTTGTTGGAGGATGATTGGCTGGATGGATGGGTTGATTGGTGGGTGGGTGGGTTGCAGGCCGGGTTGCCGGGCGGTTGGCTATGTAAACCGATGACCATCTTGATAGGTCGGCGGTGGTTTGGTGAAAGAGTCCGTGCTTCGCTGGGTCATTGGACGGATGGATGGAAGTCTGGGTGGTTTGGCGAGTGCATGCGTGGTTAGACGGGTGGTTGTGCGGATTGGTGGTTGGGCGGATGGTTATGGCCGGGTGGACGGATCCAGGACCGTCCCCCATCAGTCAGCCGTCAGCAGACACGTACGCTGGGATTTGAGTAACTGCCTTAATTACCGAGGTCAGAGCGCTGGGCGCATCGATCAGGGGCCACAGTGAGGGACGGCGGAGAGGAATTTAATACTCGCTCGATCGAGATTATAGCAACGAGTAAACGGCGCGCACGCCCATGCACACAACAGCTATGTATCTCTTTTAGAGTTCGGAAATTAGCGCCGTAAAAACGAGAATTTACGAGTGGTCAAAACGGGAGAGATCAACCAACGTGTTTTAATGGATGAGTGCGACAACTTGTTAGTGGGCGGACGACAATTGCCTACCTACCAATTGCTCGCCCTTGATGTCCCTAGAACCAACGAGCTAATCGACCATCGCTACCAACTCACTCCTATCGCCAACTCATCGGCAACACAGCTGCGTACCTTGCTTATCAGTGGTGCTGTTCATCCTGCTCAGGTGCACACTGTTCTGTGTACTCGAAACAGACAGAAGTTTTTTCTGCCGTGTTTGGGACATGCATTGCATCAAGAAGTTGATGGATCTAACGGTGTCGGGGTCAGAGTTCAGACCCCAAGCCCAAAAAAGGAAAATATAATTTCACACCGACTAATTATCCCAGATTGTTAGTTATAGGCTACACATTTTGCATACTGTACAGCAATGCTTGAAATAATAGTATCTATTTACTGTAAGGTCAATCCACTGCTGGATGAAGGTCTCCTTATGCTGTGTCGGTCTTATGGGCTGTGTGACCATACTGGTCAGTGTGGGTTGGTTGAGCGGGAAGGCCCAAGACTGATGCAGCTGTGACCCATGTTAGCCACAGCCAGAAATTTAACTCTGTCTACAAACCACTGCACCACTCCCTTATAAACGTGCGTACACACACACAACATACCCACGTACCGAAGCAACGTGAAGATGAATTAATAATGCATGGGGGCATGTATGCACATATTAATACAAGGGGAGAATGCATATGCATTATACATAATGCATGGATGAACGCTTTAAACGCGAGAGGGCAAAGAATGAACATCTGCGAAGGCCTGTCCAGGTCCATTCATTCAAACTGCACGCTTATGCATAATATATACTACATAATATAACACAGGCCTACATGCATTCATTCATATACTGTACACGTAATGAGGTGATCTCAATATGTGTGTGTAATACATGTGTTATGAAAAGTTAATGGTCAGGGCAATGACTCCCATATTTTACACAGAAATAGAGGGCTTTCCTGATTGTTTTGCACAACAGAGCTCTGGGGCACCTGGTGATTCTTAGCGAGCAGAGATTAAGACGTGATGTATAAATTAATAGGAATAACATTCAACCATTTGATTTGTTAACTGCTGGATGAAGGCCTCCCCATCCTGTGTCGGTCTTTGCGGTTGTTTTGCTATACTTCCCCAAGCTGGGTGGTGGAGGGTTATGGGGCGGACGCAGGACCATCCTGGGGATAGCCTGGTGCCCTGCGTCTGCCGGGATAGGCTCCGGCCCCTCGCGACCACTGTAGAGGATTAAGCAAGATGTAGTACTGATAATGATGACGATGATATTGGGACTATACTGAAGTGTGGTTTACCGCAGACAAGGATTTAAGTGTTAATAATGAATCATCAATGAATCAATATTTTCAATAACAGCGCAAGGGGCGTATCCGAGCAACAAACTACCGCGGCATAAACCAAGGGAACACAGGTGGTGAGCAGTTTCGAGTTGGACCAAACAGATTGAAACTTACGGCACAGACAGTTGTTTCAAACCGGAGAGAGACGAGAGATCTGTAGAGGCAAGCACCACTCACGAGTGGCTATCCCATCACTCAGTCAAAAATGAACTGTGGAAGAATCATCTGTGATTGAACACTTGATACGATTGGACAGAGGAGCTAAACCAGTGGCTAGATTTCATGAAGAGGCCTGCACACAGCTGTCACTAACGGTGCACTTCAATTGTGTGCCCCGCTACATTGTGGCGCATATATCGGACTGTTAGCAGAAGGTGCTTATAGCCAATATATGTTAGGTCTAGCAGCCTTTCGGTACGCCGAAGCAGTATTATCCAACAAAATGTGTGTGTCCAAGTAGACAAACTCTCGACAGATTAAATATTCATCGTCTCATCAAGTGCCAGACGTTAAACAAATGATGCTGATGCTGCGAGCTGCTCATGAAGACCATGGGGTGTGTTTAGCGCAATGCAACTAAATTATGAGTAATACATTAACATACAAGGGCCTGCCTCATTATGTACGAATACATACATGGTGAGTAGCGCTGCTGCCTCACAGCAAGAAGGTTCCTGGGTTCGATGCCCGGCTCAGTTACCTTTCTGGGTAGAGTTTGCATGTTCAACGGTTCCTTCCAGCTTCAGTAAAAACTGACCGTCTGACAGTAAAAACTCATTTTATTCAAATATATTCCAGCAGAACTTGCGTACACGCACACTTACGCACCACAGTTGTAAAATATACATATATTTCGGTATATAAATAAATGTCAATCGTAAGTTGGGAGTCCTACAATCGCTCGCCTACTCCACAGTTGGCAGAATTGGCCATTAGCAAGCAGAGCTCTCGAGGCTGACTAGTGGATCCTTCATTCATTCATTCATTGTCAGAAATCGCTTCATCCTGAACAGGGTTGCGGTGAGCCGGAGCCCATGTTGTTGTATTCCAGTTCGTGTATATGCGAACACCGGGGTCTGAGAGAAACGGAATTTCAATCCTCTATATGTCCTGTACATATGGCAGAATTAACAATCAAGGTGAATGGAAATTGAAAATTAGCGTGTTGTTGTGGCTATTAGATACGTGTATTACTCTGTTTGATAGTGTTCATAATACACGGGTTGTTATAAGACGTGGTCATTACTCCGAATATAAGACCATCAAATAAACATCCATATTTAACGGTGTGACTGTAGTTTATTTTTTTTTGTTTCTCCCGTAGTGGAAATGGTGCCATGAGAAGTCCGAATGCAATCGGGCTTACAGGACGTCAATAGGTTCAACCTGAATCCATCGGTGGTCCATCCATCCATCCATTTTCAGAAACCGCTTAATCCTGTACAGGGTCGCGGTGAGCCGGAGCCTATCCCGGCAGACACAGGGCGCAAGGCAGGGCTATACCCAAACCCAAATTACTCATTACCATCGGCCACGTCACCGACACAACCACCATCCGAAGTCTTAACAGCACGGGAATTGTTTTGCAGAAATACCAAAGTTCAGTCGCGAAAGAACAAATGGAGCTCATACAAACTGTTCTGCGTCAACATCCCATCTGTAGGGGCGGATGGTTGAGTGTGCCGTCTGGTGTTACTCCTACTTCCAGACTAACGGAACTCACTCTGCGCGCATGTGTGTTTCCCACACCTCGCAATCTGCACTCGGCAACGATTTTCAAACCAATGTATTAACCAGCTGGGGTTCTCTTGATTTTTTTCTTCTCTCTGTTGCCATCAAGAAGCTATTTCCAGAGGCCTATAGACAACAGAATGACAAACCAAAATCTGTAAAAGCATTATCTTTAAGAATGTGTGGTTGTAAATTGTAATTGGCTCTGTTTGGAAATCGTGCACCTGAAGCAATTTGCGAAATGGATCACATAGAACCCCCAACACCCCCCCCCCCCAACATTACTGTGACAGTTACCAAATTTTGACAGGGTGGAACAGTTCTGCCATCCATCCATCCATTGTCAGAGACCGCTTAATCCTGTACTGGGTCGAGGTGAGCTGGAGCCTATCCCGGCAGACACAGGGCGCAAGGCAGGGCTATACTGTACCCAGAATGGGACGCAAGTCCATCACAGGGCACCCGGAGCAATTTAGCCCGCCGGCAAATTAACCTATGCAGCAGCATGTATTTGACCTCTGGGAGGAAACCGAAGTGCCTGGCGAAGACCCACGTGGACACGGGGAGAACATGCAAACTCCACACAGAACGGCACCGAGCCGAGATTCGAACACGGGAGCTTCTTGGTGTGAGGCGGCAGCGCTACTCACCGCGCCTCCGTGACCCCCCCCCCAACATTACTGAAACAATTACCAAATTTTGACAGGGTGGCACAGTTCCGCAAGCAGTGGTTTAAGTAAGACATTGCATAGCTGCACCTTTAATACGAGAGTCGCCATTTGAAATCGGTGATATAATTTTCACAAAAAGGTCACTGGGTGCCAGTGTCAGGGTCACTTTGGCTGAACTCAACATTTATTTGGAAATCCTAATGCAATTTAAAAACAATAAAATTCGTTGGCTGAGCTGGACATTCCGGTAAAATCTCCAACACATGTCGGCATATCTATCAAGCGCGTATACATTGAAAATCAGTGAATCTGTAAATATGTGCTTCTAATAATGTATATAAATATGTCTTGTTAATGTATACAATGACGGAGATCCCCGTATAGCCTTTAACAGATTGTTGGGGCAAGTGCTGTTAGCGGATTTATCGCTGAGTGGATAAGCCACGAGAACGCATCCAATCCGTTAAGAGAGAGGGGTATGCCTGTAGGTTTGTAGTTTGTATTTCTATACACACAGCGTAGTGTAGTTATGTTTTACGCGTAACCGTGCGCCTGCGTGCAATACATGCGCACACGCATGCCGCTTGATGTGTGTGTGCCTGGCAAGCTGCTTGTCGCCAAAGGGCTAATACATTTTCTCCAAAGCATTCCGTTTTGCATTGTGGTTTTATGACTCATCATCACGGGGCGTCGTTTCCCGGCGATAGGATTTTTCCCTTTGGTGCAGCACGCCGAGCGATTTCGCCCCTACGTCTGCGTGTGAATTGGAGGCTTGCATTATTATATTGGGCTGATTGTAAAGTTGTGCATATTTGCGAAGAAATGGTTTTTACCCATAATGAGAATTTCTTGAAATCACAATAAACACCCCGCCGCGGCTTGATTTGAATTTAGGAATCGTATAAACTCTTTGCCTTAAGCAAACATAACCCGTACCTTATTCACGTTTTAACATCCAAATAGATTGCATTTTTACTGCACTTACATGATATTTCTTCATTGCAAATACTTCAGTAATGAGTTTGTAACTTGAACACCTTGAGGAACATTTTCTGTTTCAGTTTGTATTAACATTAGAAGGGAGGCCGTCAAAAAATGCAGCATTTTAATGACAGTATTGTCACTACATAGGTGCACTCGCATTTCCAAAATTAAACAAAAAAAAAGAGATCCATGGAACAAGGATAAAAGCGAATGTTACAGACAGTGCTGCAGTGAAGTCGATGCTGTATTATACCCAAGAAGAGGTCAATTTATAAAAGACACCATTCTCCCCATATTTTGAAGCCAGAGTTTGGAAGCGTGTGTAATCAGATTTTGTTTTACTTTAATCACATCAGGCACACATTTGTGGCAAATCTTATTTTTCCAGAGAGCCTTTTAATCAGGAGAATACGATAACTATTACCCTGATAAGCTCCTTTAGTCTGGAACCATAAGGCCACGCTTACAACATCGATGGCTGGGCCAAACACAACACATTTAATGCACATTACCCTGCATGACCACTTAATAATATAGCATGGAGCTAAAAGGGTGTCTAAATTACCCCTTTAGACAAGGTAATCACAGGAGGCAATGTTCATATGTAGCAAAAATGAAAACGAATACTGCAACTGCATTCATTTGATTACCTGCAAACACAGGTGTAATATATACAATGTATTAAAGACGTTTGTTTAATCACTCCAAGGAATCAAATGCATTAATTTACCTACAGACCACCCAGCTAAATGTTACCCACCGGAATTTATTGCATTGTGGTTATATGCCGGCCTCTCTACGTAGTAATTGCATTTAAGAAAATACACAGTGTGGCTATCTGGCTGGGAAGACGCGGTGAACGATACACACGCTGCTGCATTGGACACACAAACTCTACACAAAAAGGCACCCAAGGCAGGAATCAAACCGCCTCGGGCAGGACTTTCTGTGAGGTGAGGACGTTACCACTGCACCACCCTGGAGATTATTCTGTACTTCTACGTACATTTTCATATAATACTGGATACATGTTTCTGAACAGCCTTGGCGAGAGGGTACACCCTTGCCCATCTCCTCTTTTGACGAGTATTTTAGAACTATTTACATGCAATCTCGGGATAGCGGTTCCATAGTTATTCACGATTTTGATAATGTTTTTTTTATGATTTCTCATCAAGGCCTTGTGGATATATATGTGGAATATCTACTAGCGCGCCTAACAGAAGCGTTTGAAACAATCACACCGAGATGCCGGCGAACACGTGGAACGCCATTCTCTAAACGATACGTGTTGCCAACGCGGTAAAGTTTAGAGAAATCGATCATATACACTTATCGGGATGAAACTAGGACAATAACACCTTCATGCCATCAATTGCGTGCGTGGGGGGAGGTAGTTTATCGATCTATCTCAAACATCGATCTATCTCAAACTTCTGCCGAATCCTGATTCTTCGCTAATGGGTGATACGTCCACCGGCCACGCTGCAATATTCCTCGATCGAGACCGCCAGGCAGGATGCCTCTCGAGATTGACTTCTCACCTCTCACCACTCACCACGCCGTTCCCCTAATACAACTTTGGAGATGTATCCGCTTGCGGTGCCATGGCACAAACACGCCCAGATGCAGTGGGCGAACTGCCGATAACGAGACAGGCCATCCGCTTGGCCAGCGCCTGTCAAGAAACGAGGTTCGCAAACCCATCCCATCCCCCCAAGCTAAGTACAGCCTCATGTCTGTTTATCTCCCTCTGTGCCCACAAACCCAGCCAACACCCTGGTGTCATCGTCCCGACAGCTGCAACAAAAAAATGTATTTTGCATTTGCCTCCCAGGAGCCAGAGGTATTTATTATTATTATTAATTGTAACTTTCATCATTCGAGATGTGCGGCATTGGTTAGGTTGACGAGATGTCATTATATGTATCGAGAAATCCGCTCGCAGATTGGGGGCCTAATAACCAGCCGCGTATATTCATACGAGCAGACAAATGAATGTCAACATCGTCAATATCAGTACACGATTAATCCTGTACGGAGTCGCAGGAAGCAAGAGCCTATCGTGGCAGATATAGGGCGCAAGCCAGAGCTATAGCCCAGGGTGGGATGTCAGTCCATCGCTGGGCACTGGGGACAATTTAGTCAGGCCAATTAACCTTGGCAAAATGTGTTTGGATGGTGAGAGGATGGTGGGAGGGTGCCCAGAACGGGTTCCGATATTCGTTGCGACTGGTGTGAATAAATGTCTCTAATTTGAGTGGTCACCATCTGAATTGGGAGGGACAGTGGTACTGTACTACAAGTGCAATATTAACTGCCCCCTCATCGTCTACGCGAATGAACCAATTCCTCTCCACAATAGCCACAAAATAAGCATTAAATTATCCGTCGGAATAGCTGAATCATTTAAATCAAATCACTTCTCCGTTCATTGACCATCAGGGAATATTGTGCTAAGGCTTTACAGTTTGTTTGAACTGAACGCACTTTTTCCCCCACTTCTGACTAATAAAGGTTAGGCTTGGATGATCACAGTAATACCAAACCGTATCGGACGACAAAAAAAAAAGAAATTAAATTACGACACATAATCACGTGCGAATATCTCTTCCCAATAAGTAGCCTACGGAGAGATGGCATTTTTCCCCCAAGCAGATGGCATTTGGCGACCGCTTTCAAGACGACGTGGCGAAGTTTTGGAACTTGCCTTCATCGCTCAGAGCGAGGCGAGCAATTAATTGAATGAATACGTATGGATCTGGCCATGGCGCACGCTCGCACGCGCCCCACCGAGGCCCAGCAGAGCCTCTCTGTGCGCGTGTGCCCCACCGATATTGCGTTCATACATTTCCGAGGCCCTCCCATCAATCTCACTTGTCGAGGGAGCTCACATCGATTTTCTGGTGTTGTTGGTCCCCCCCACCCCGACGCCTCCTCTCCGATCTCTTTTTTTTTCTCTCTCCGCCTCTCTTGGCGCTTTGTAAGCTGGTGGTGTACGGGGGAAGGGGGGGGTAAGGTTGTGCAGCCTGAATTTCCTTCGCGGTTGTATGCACGGTGGCGCGGTGAGTAGCGCTGCCGCCTCACAGCAAGAAGGATCCCTGGGTTCGAATCCCGGCTCGGGTGCATTTCTGTGTCCGCGTGGATTTTTTGCCTGGCACTCCGGTTTCCTCCCACAGTCCAAAGACATGCTGCTGCAGCATAGGTTAATTGGTCTGCGGAGTAAATTGGCTCCGGGGCCCTGTGCTGGACTGGCGTCCCATCGTGGGGGGCCGTCCTGCCTTGTGCCCTTTGTCTGCCGGGATAGGCTCTGGCTCACCGCGACCCTGTACAGGATTAAGCGGTTTCTGACAATGGATGGATTGGGTCGTATGCAAGATTTGCACCGAGTGCTGTGTGTGTGCGTGTGTCTTGATGAGGATGAATTATGGCTTGAGAAAGTTACATTCGTATTACAAGGCAGGGCACTTTGGCAAGAAAGTATCTACTAAAGATTAATGTACTTTTGCAAAAGAGCAACCAGGATAACTCGTGACCTGGGTTTAATTGTTGAGTTTTAACAGCTATTTACTTGGATGCATATTTCAAGGCTGTGTCACAGCCATGCCAAGCGTGGTATTGATTCGCAAAGGCACGTGCTTGCAAGTTTTCTCGCACGCTTCTCAGTGTCTGCAACGTGGTGGCCATACATCAGAAATAACGTTATGCAAAACACCTCTTCGATAACAAGGCATTTTTAATATCATTACTACACTGTATCGTTATATTTCTAAAAAATTACGTTTCATTCCGATGAAGAAACGAAGCGATCAGCTCGTGCGCAGACGCTATGTGGCTGATGGCACTGCGGAGGCGCCTTGACGAGGGCGTCATCCAGCAGTGGATAAATCAGAAACTTATTGCACAAATGCGGAGCATCGGAGACGTGAATATCGGCACCGGGGCGATGATGTTCCATTATATATACGCGTACCTATGAAAATATAATTTTATATTGATTCACGCTACAATTAATGCACTAGGTCGTTATGGATGCAGTATGCATATGCACTATACGTGCACAACAATATTCCTACACACACACACATAGTGCGCAGTGCTTTCATGTTTAATTTCTACCGGAGGTAAGACACTGGAAAGACGCTTACATTAGGGCTGTAGTGCAAACACGTGCTAACTTAATATATAATATAAACCCACACTTATGCCCACGGGGAGCGAATGCTTCATCTTGGCCCGTTCAATAGCCACAGAGATAACCCGGTTTGAGCGAGGCTGGTATGTCATAAAGCAGCTGGCAGGAATGCAATATAGACGAAGACCGCGTCAAATGGCACAAAACGCGCTTCTGGCCTTTTAAAATAATAAAATAAAGATTAACTGACTTTTCCGTGACATTTCCTTTTTTTTTTATACCCCTCCCGGGGTAGAAGCATTCGCTTCAAAATTGTATTGCTCCATCATTTCGGCGTGTACACAAATGTGCATATCGAACGCGCGTGCATGTGCTCAGTTTTTTTTCTTCCGACGAGCTCCGCGGATTGTCACACGCGGCACGCAATGCAGGTTGCTGTGATTAAGTCGGGTGTTGCGAATAATGTGTCATCATAATCACCGTCTCCGCGATCACGTTCGTTTAAAATCAGGTGACAGTCCGATGAGATAACCTGTCTTTGTTGCAAGCCATCATGCGAAGAACGCATGAGAAGGGGGGGAGGGAGCGAAGATACAAATAAAAGGACTGTAGAATTGGAAAAAAAAACACGATGAAATATTTCAATGGGCGGTTCAATTAAAATCCACACAAAATCACTAAACGATCATAAAACTAAATTAAATGCAAATTTACTTCGTGGTATTTATGGTGAGAAAACTGTAAAAATTTGCAAGCAGAAATAGTATACTGCGCATTTATGAAATGGTCGGGAAAATAGCCACGAAAGTGGTAATGCGGCGCTATAACTCTAATAGAGGCCTTTGTTGAGAACCCAGTAAAAATACACTGAATGGAAAATAAATGTCAACATTTCAGCTCAGTGGATGGGTGTGGATTCGGGAAAGGCCTCATAGCTGAAACATTGACCCCTCCCTCATGTCTCATTTACAACACCTTGCCATATTTTTACTCTCACGAAATAACGTCCATTAATCATCATATATAATAATCTGCATAGCGCTCTAGCGAAGCAACGGTCCTTTAATTGCGTTCCGTATTTGCGCCACTGTTTAGAGTTGCGATTCTGAGTCCCAATTTTTCGGGCCCCTTGTGTTTCAGTGAGCGCCCAGTGCCATTTGTCCTATACGCAGAGTGGTGAAGAGGGAGAATTCACCTCTTTCCTTGCCATCTGTCGTTTACCAGAATGAGCTCTCTTGGATGTGTGTGGGCCGCACGCTACCAATCAGTGTGAATTTCTCAGATATGGAGCATTTAGCCAACAGGGTCACAGATCTCCTGATGCGCGTTGTCAAAGCAAGACTATCATGACCCGAGGTTGTGGTCAAATTTGTGTCGGAAATAAAGTGTCACATGTCTCATTAATAGTCTTTGAGCCACAGGCCTAAAAAAAAAGGCCTATCAGTACACCATCGAAGATTGCAAACGCTGCGATTGATTTTCTTAAAGCGTTTTATCTCTACATCATGAATATGGATGATGGCAAGGGTTCCGGGGTAGTTTTTTTACGAGAAAAATGTCCTAAATATTGGTAGCATCGTGTGTTTGATAGAGAGTATTATTGTTGGTGGGGCGAGGGGAACCCCAAATGCGACGAGACATCTACGGAATATTAAATGCACAAGAAGTGTGTCTATAAAACAGACAGTATATATCCTAAGCGTTCTGCCTATGGTGCATTCTGCCGATGGTGGATACTGGGAGCAATTGCCACTCGATTTGCCAGTGGCCGACCCCCCCCCCCCTTTGGCTGATGGGCTATAAAGCTTACGGACAGGCTACACGCGGAAAGAATAAAACTGCTGCTGTGTGTGATTAGATGAATACAGTGGAGCCAGATGCAATCAATTAAATGTATTAATACATATCCACGCTCCCCCATCCTCAGGGCAAAAACTAGAATTCACCTCCGAATAATAAAGATCCCCACTGAGAGATCACAGTGCATGCGGCAGGATGCAAAGGTACACGGCTTGACAAAGACCACGTTGATGGTTGTTCTGCATAGCTGTTCGTTCGGGATAGCCGTGTCGACCGCTCTCCCTCAGGGCTGAGGATGTTTCCAACGTGGGAGGTGAAACGTCGCGAGGGAGATCGCTTGATACGGCTACCCCGAAAGAACAGCTCTGAACAACAACCATCATCAATCAATCCGTGAAAACCTACATCAGTCCAAAGACTACGTTCGTTAACATCAAGGGCGACTACTTTGTACTTATTCCAGCATTTGACAGATGAAGTCTGTCATCAACACTTGCCCAGTTTTAAATCTCGATGAGACAAACATAACCAGATGACGTGTTAGCCAACTGGGAATGAAGAGCACAGTATGCACTAATAACTAGGGGCAATTTTCACAATTTCTAAAATTGTAAATACAGCAATGCTACCACATCACAATAACCTGCTTGATGAATACTACTTAAAAAAACTTACAGCCCTAAACTATTTTTGTAAAAAAATTCAAGTAGACTCCTTTCTACTTAAAACTCCCACATTTCATGGGGTTGGCTGCCCCAATGTTTTCCCTCCTTGTGCCTCTATTCTGTGCATCGTCTCTTTTCGCGGCAGCCTCCCTCCACTCCTTCTGCACCCGGCGATCTCCAAAGCCCTGCTCATACTGTACACGGGTCTCTGCGTCTACCGGGTCTCTCATCTTTACAGCCTCATTTGCCTCTTCTCAACACAAGCCGAAACCATCTCGGTTGAGACTGAACGGAGACAAAGGCATTAACCTTCAGCTGCAAACAGTGAAATAGTGTTTTTCCTTTCCAAACGTACACTGCGTCACTACCCACATGATGGCCATACGAAGTGATATTTAAAGCAATCTAGGGCCATTAGGAGATGCAGAGAAATTCATCCCTCTTAGAAAAATGCCTGCGGCAAAGCCTGCATTACCAAGCGATTAGCAACGCTTGGCTGCTCGCAGAGTTTTAATTAGACAATATTTAACTTGAAAGCCGTGGCTTCAGTCGCCCTGCCTACAGTCTACGGCTCGGGGTGTGGGAGGCATGTGTGAACACACGCTCCACAGGGAACAATTCGGGGTAACTGCAAAGTGAAGTTATTACGAATGTTTGAAATCTGCAGTCAGCCTCCGCGTTCCAATCTAAGCCGTGCCAGCGGTGGCGAGCCGTGTGCTGTGTGCGCCGTTCATGCAAACCGCTGCCACGTGGAAATGCGAGCGCATCTGATCATCATCATCATCATCAGAAACCGCTTAATCCTGTACAGGTGTTGCGGTGAGCCGGAACCTATCCCGGAAGACATAGGGCGCAAGGCAAAGCTATACTACCCAGGAATGAGACGCCAGTCCATCACAGGGCACCAGGGGCAATTTTAGAGAGTAGGCCAATTAACCTGCAGCTGCATGTCTTTGGACTTGGGACCTGTGGTTTAATACTAAGCCTCGACTGCACTGGAACTTGCTTACATTTAGCTCAGGGTTCTTTCGCCACAAGGCAGACAGCATTTTGTCTCGGTGTGTTTCTCAGCGATGTTAGATTAAATAACCGACGATGAAAACTGATTATTCTGTGCACGCGAAAATACACAACACAGGTGTGTGTACAGTTACTGATGCGTATGGTCCAAATCTGCGGTAAGAGTATTAGGAATAAACGATTGCAAACGCACGCATCGTATCAGACAGCGGCTCATTATCTAAGAGAATTCAGAAACTATAAAAGGCCCTTATAACGATGCTCATGTTCAATTTTGTGACGATCGGGTTGTGTGTCTTATGCTCTAATTACATTACCGTTACACCAACCAATTGCCTCTGCAAGTACTTCCATATCCATCAATTGTGTGTGTTTTTGTTTAAATCAGCAGTGAAGAGGCAATACAAAATCTCAGGGATTTGCAGATCCCTTGACAACCCATTCTACACATCACAGCAATACCTCAGTGGTTAAACACAGAGTGATTACTTAGAAGAGCGTCATTGGTCAAAATCAGCACGAAGAGGAATCACCGCGTCAATTGCTCCGGCTAGATTAAGAATGGCGCGACAATTGTGCCACGGAAAAAGCCAGCCCTACGGTGGCGCGGTGAATTGCGCTGCCGCCTCACAGCAAAAAGCACCCGGGTTCGAATGCCGACCCGGGTGCCTTTCTGTGTGCAGTTTGCATGTTCTCTCCCCGTATTCGCGTGGGCTTTCGCCGGGCACTCCGGTTTGCTCCCACAGTCCAAAGACATGCTGCTGCATAGGTCAATTGGCCTGCTGACTAAATTTCCGCCAGTGCCCTGTGATGGACTGGCGTCCTATCCTGGGTGTAGCCCTGCAATGCGCCCTGTGTCTGCCGCGATAGGCTCCGGCTCACCGCGACTAAGCAGTTTATGACAATGAATGAAAAAGCCAGCCGTAGAGATTGTCCCACAGCGATAACCACCGCTGTCAGTGGCAGAGGTGGCATCAGCATGCACCCAAAAAGCACCACGTTTGCCCACGCATCAAACATATCCGGCCAAAATGAAAAGTGGAAACGCAGCACCTCGTGTGTTCCATCACAGGAGTGTATATGTATCGATACGCACTCAACAGCCAACAATGTGCCGCACAGCCAGCGCCTTACCCACATCAGGTTCAATTCTCTCCTGTACTTGCGAGCGGAAAATATGCCCAGGAGCTGAATGCCAATGTTGAGCTTTGCTCGTCACGAAGGCTTCAGGAGGGAGTTCGTGTAGCCCTGCTATCCCTCCTTCTCCTCCAGTGAGGAGTCTGTATCCTATCTATATATATATGCGATACAAAAGATAGACTTCCCCGTGCATCCTCAACAGCTTAATATGGCAAGCGATGTTAGCGAGTGTCTATTAAGGCTAACAACATGGCACTGGGGAGGGGGGAGGTGTGACCAACAGCATGCCTGCAGGCCACCTTGATCTCACCCAATGTCACCGTGTTGCACCGTACAGCAGGTACTCACTGAAGGCCGAATCGAGCAGTTCGGAAGTCATGCACCATTCATACGAGCCGCTGCAGTGACTAATTCGGGTCGCCGTGTCCGTATAGCGTGTGACAACCACTGCCACCGCTGGCTCCCCAAACTTCACACCTTGTGAAAGGTGTCTATTTGCTGTTGTAAGATCTCAACACTTGTATTATTGCCACAAAGGGCAACACCTTTTCTCTTTCGACATAATCCCCCGGCATAGGCCTACCAGACTGTGGGGGTCAAGTGCGGATTGCGAGCACCGATAAAGGGTAACAAGCCAACCGAAGGGGTGGGTGGCCAGCACCACTCCAGGCCGTCTTCGTCTCCCTCGTGGCAATGTTCACACACCACGCCAGGTTACTCATTTGAGACCGAGCCCAATCTAGGGTTGAGGTCCAGGACCGCTTCATGGAAACCCCAAGCGGTATCGGCCCTCGAGCGTGAATCGAAACTCGGGTTGCCGATTGCATAGCGCGCGGCGCGCCAACCCCTGTGCCACCGCTCCCCACAACAGGCTGCGTGCCAACGGGGCCGTGACACCCACCCGTGCCACCCGGCCGTGCCACCCGGCCGTGCCACCCGACCCGTCTCCCACACAGCCGCTCCCCACGCCGCCACCGCGCGCGCATTAACACACCCGTGAATGCGCACACACGGCACACAGCCATTGGCTTAGCTAATAATAAGAATAATGCTGCCACTGATGTATTGACATTAACCCGCACACACGCGTCCTTTGCTCCGGCGCTCGTTCGCCGGGCAGCGCATCATTGCGGCCGGGCTTGCAGGCACACACCTCGCAGCGGGAAGCCCACCCCGGGTACAGAACCTCCCGCGGAGACAAATGTCTTTCGCCTCACACCGCGACCGTGACCCTCAATCCCCTCTGCTCCCCACGTCTCCGGGTTTTTATCCATATAAATGCCGCTCCCCGTCTCACCACCAGCCTCCCACCACCACCACCACCACCCTCCGTTTTCAGCCCTCGTTCCCCCAACCCCCCGGGGTGCTCTCCTGACCGTGCTAAGAGATGTCGTTTGTGAAAAGCTGTGGTGGTGGTGGCAGCCTCTGCGCGGGCTGACTGGCTGGTGCCTGGATTCTGTTGTTGCGGTGACACAGAGACCCGTGCCGAGTTCAGCCGGGGCTAATTACAACACCATTCCTCCGTTATTACGGTGTTAAATTATTATGATTATTATGGGCGGAAGGATGGCGCACTGCCTGGTTAATTTACGTCGGTTAATTCGCACGTTTGTTGTGTCGCAGAAATCCCGCTGCCAGAGCTTGGAAGCTCAGTGGGTATTTTCTGCTGTAATAATAAACATCTATCTAACAGTTGTGCTTCACAGCAAGAAGGTGTTGGCTGAGTTTTAATCCTGACTTGGGCGCCTTTCTGAGTGGGTCAATGAGTGGGTGGTTAAGTGAGAGTGTGAGTGGGCGATTGTGGTCACATAAAACAGACCATGGAACACAACAACTGAATGCCCATCTCACAAATTCCAAGGCAGGACGACACGGCGATACACACCGCTACTCCTGACCTAATCACCTGGCTCAACCACCTATATGTTCTTTCATAGTTGTTGCTCAACACCGACACCAGCCATACGAAAGATGAAGATTGCTCAAGGCTCTGTTTACTACATCAAGCTGCAGGAAAGCACATTTTTACTGAAAGGCAAACAGGTGCGGTCGTTACACTTAAATACTAATCACCTGTGTGATGGAAGTAATCCAAATAACTCAGACGATGCAGCAGTAAACAGGGGCAATGTGAGTGAACAGCCTTGATGACCAACATTCGCGTGGCTACGTTTTCCTGCCCTACCGCGCTCCGGGCCACGTTTCGTCCGTCTCAAAACGATCACAACAAACCTCGGTCACGATCTACAACCTACTGTTATTTTCTTGAATAAAGCCACCAATTAAGCAAAATATTTCCTGCGCCCAGAGACCTTTCCCCACCTAACAAAACGATCGTGAACTTTCATCCAGAGTGCCCAGTCAGTGTCCGCTTCCCCATTTCCCCGCAAGGTCGGAGGCGCACTGCGGCGGCGAGGCGTGCCGAGAAGAGCATCCTCGCTGCAAGAAAAACAAGTGCCAATCCACCTTTGCCGCCGCAGCTTTAAGCAGAATGCTAATTAAACGTTTAATTAGATGGGAAAGGGTGAGAGAAGCCAAGGCGCAGTAGTGGTGGAACCAAATTGACGGCTGCGGAGATAATAATCCCAACCGATTTTTTTTTCACCTCTATATATATATATTTTTTTTCTCTCCCCTTCGCCAATTACACAGAGAAGCTGTATCACCGGAACACGACAATTACGTCCACATCCCCAGCGAGCGAAGATTAATGTGTTATCCTGATGTGCAACAATCAACAGCCACCGCTCTCACACGGGACTCACAATTACGGGGCCTTAACGGGGATGTGGCAAGAGCTGGGAGATGGCGCTCTCGTTCTCTAGCTCCGCGTCTCTCCCTCCAAACTCGCTCCCCCACTGTGTCTACCTGTGCCCCGCTTTCCTACGCACAATGTCTTCTGTCACTTGCCGCGATTCGACAACACCGCTCCTCACTCCGCGCCGTTAGTCCACCACCAGCTTCCCGTCTCGTATACAACCCGTCGTGATATCTCGCACCCCAAACTTCCACATTCCCCATCATCACCGCCTCCACTTTCTCATCTCCTTACATTTCTTAACCCAACACCTCATTTGGCCTTAATTGTGTGTGTGTGTGTATATATATCATCCGTCCACTCGCTCTCACTGCCCCATTATCTGTCCTCCTCCCCGTAGCTCCTCAGAAATTCCTCCTGCGCTGCTCCTCAATTATATTTCTCACAAACACCCACCTCCCCTCCGCATATTTCCTTCTCCGTCCGATACCCACCCGCCCGCTGTCTCGCCAAGCGACCAAACTGGGCTTCGGCGTGCGTGGCTTTCCGACAAATGTCGCCCCTGTGTCTTGCAGCCCCGAAGCGTCCTACTCAGCAAGCCCTGAGATACGAGTGATGCCGTGATGATGATGAACACTTTATCATTATTTACTTACGCTGCTGAATGTTACATTTATGAAATCGTGTTAAGAAAAGAAAAAAAAAAGATCGGGATTGAATGTGCGACGGAGGCAATTTTTTTTTTTAAATAATGGTTCAATCGAAAAGTCTTAACCGCATGCAAATGTCATATATAAATCATCATTATTAAAAAGAAAAGCACAGAGCGCCTAAGCCGTGTAGATTTTCTCCGTGGACAATTCGTGGCCTGTAATGACGGCTCTCGGTTGTCTAGTCAGCGCCTGCTGTGGGCGCGGTGACAATAATCTGCAAAGCATCCCCGTTATTTATTCCATTGGAGAAAACAAAGTACCTCGCCACCGCACATTATATTTTTGCCGTCCGTTTTTCGTTTTCTTCAAGAGGAACGACGTTATATTATTGTGGAATATATATTTTGTTAGGCGATAACAAGCGAAACGCGTGTATATATGTTTTCAATAGACCCGACTGCTCAGTGTGTGGAGTCTGGGAATTTTGTGTACGTGTGTGTGGTATGTGCACCGTGCAGGCTTGTGATAACAGCTGGTGAAGACTGCAAGTACACTCTGCCTGGCTGATTTGTCTCGCCCAACTTTCGCACCTCTCGAGCCGTAATGACTGCAACACACCCGCTTAAATATACCGGTGTTTCCAGATTATCCGCATACAGACCTACTGCGCTGGAGTCAGATAAAACAATGGAATATGTTTTTATTTTATCTCGAGCGTTTCTCAGCTGCACTTCTTATTTCAGAGCTTCTTGGTTGAAATTAATTTCCCCTAATTCACGTGCTGGGTATACAGAGGCAATCACGAGGCGCTCCAGCCCACGCAGTAAAGCTCCAGGATTTATGGAAGCACGGTGCTTTCATCTGCAGCAATGTGTGAAGACATTCTTAATTAATGGTGCGGAGCAAAAGATGAAAAATCTCGATGTGGAAGTAAATATATAACCACATGACGGGCAGACACACACACACACAGCGTAATGCTGTAAACTTGCAATTACGTTACAAAAGATGATTTCCTTTCTTCATTCGGATAAACCCCAAGAGCAGATGTTTTGTCAAAAAACGAGTGCCGCACTGCACTTACTTGACGAGCCCATCTTAGAGTTAATAAAACTGCATTATCCTTTTAATTTCAACACCATTAAATACACAACACAATGTTGCTCTCGGGTATTTTAAGTACAGTATGCCGCAGACAACGCGTCTCATTCAGTTCATGTCAAACGACGTGTGTGGCGGGCATAGGAAGCGAAGAATCTAATTCGGTATCATTACCAGACATTGCAAGTTCTCTGTACCGAGAGGAACAACGAGGATATTTGGTGCGAGAACAGTATGAAATTCACACGTCCCTGAAAAGGCATAAACAACACATCGTGGGTCGCTCTTGGCTCCGTTTGAAAGACACCGAGAAAGGAAAGAAGTACAACAAAAACAATCCGCTTACGTTGTTCCACGGAGCCGGCGGCAATTGCTGATATTCCGATTGAGTTGGCCCGAGCTGCATGGCTGCACATGAACGCACTGCGAGGAAACATGAACATTACACAAGCTGCAGTGGCTGAGAGCATCATGTACGGGTATTGTCACCCAAAACTCGGTCATCCTGCCAGACCGGTTTGGGCGTGATCAAGGCGAGGAGAGTTTCGATAAATTAGATTTCACAGGGATGGTTTTAATAAGGTCTACTGTGATGTGTTTCGGCCTAATGCGGCCCAGGATTAATCTGGATTGGGTTTTATCTGGGCTGGCCTTGTTTAGGATGGGTGACCAGCCTGCCATATCTTCTCTGTGCCTTGCTGTGCTACAATTAGCTGTGGGTTAAGGCTGATTGCAATTATCTGTTGCGAACTAGTCTGGATTGTAATGCAATCAGCTTTATCAGGTTTCTCCAGAACCTTTGTTCGCAATATGTGATGAAGCTGATTGCAACAATCAGCGAAGCGTCGTGTTTCATTGTAAACGTTGGGGATTCGCTGTCCAACACACCGGTGTGCTGAAGTAATAAAGAATTAGTACGTTTTGTTCACGTGATAAACCTTACTAATTGGCTGTGTCAGGTGGAAGAAGGTCTACGACACTTATGTTTTACGTGACCCAACCCAAAAATAACGAAAATGTTATAGATTCTAATGATCGGTAGTGGCCTAGAAACTCATTATACGTTGCCATGGAGCATTTGGATAAAAGCATATGCAAAAAAAACTGTGTGCTGTACCTGCATATTCCCATTAGAAAATATATATGGTTGTGATGGACTGGCGTCCCATCCGGCGTATAGCCCTGCCTTGCACCCTATGTCTACCGGGATAGGCTCTGGCTCACCGCAACCCTGAAAATTGTATGTTTTATCACATCACTCTTTTGCCTTTCCAGACAAATGTTATTCAGCAGCTTTTGTTTAAGCTGGGCGGCAGGGTGGCGCAGTGGTAACATCTGTGCCTCAGAGTAAGAAGGTCTTCCCCGAGGCGGTTTGATTCCCACCTCGGGTGCCTTTCTGTATGAAGTTTGCGTGGTCTCCCCCTGCTCTGCGTCGGTTTTCTCCGGTTTCCTCGCA
>JAZEWU010000021.1:6494970-6516427 GCA_036362915.1 Geotria australis
TGCTCTGCGTCGGTTTTCTCCGGTTAATTAATTGGTCGAGAGCATTAAAAGATTTAGGACGCACTGTGTTCTGCCTTCCCCCCTTCCCCGCCGCTCTGCGGTTTGTTCACGCCTCTGAGTCGTTCTCTCTTCGATTTATTCATTCATTCATTGTCAGAAACCGCGTAATCCTGTACAGGATTGCGGTGACCAGGAGCCTATCCCGGCAGACACAGGGCGCAAAGCAGGGCTATACCCAGGATAGGTCGCCAGTCCATTACAGGACACCGGGGGCAATTTAGTCCGCAGCAGCATGTCTTTAGACTGTCGGAGGAAACCGGTGTGCCCGGCGAAAACCCACGCGGACACGGGGGAGAACATGCAAACTCCACATTGAAAGGCACCCGAGCTGGGATTCGAACCCGAGGACTGCTTGCTGTGAGGTGGCAGCGCTACTCACCGCGCGACCGTGCCGCTCAGGTGGACTCATTCCTGTCAATACTGAGAAGACTGCGTGCTAGTCAATGTGGCCAGTGTAAGTAACGTGTCTGAGCAATATCAGTGGGCTTCAGTTCTGTGTGAGTGGGTAGGCTGTGAGCAGGAGGAGCAAATGGGGGTACAAGAGATAAGGCGATAGCTCGGGTTTTCCCCGAAGGGCTACAAATTCCTTCATATGTATCCAACATTAATTTTTATGAGAATATTGTATAATTTTTATTGACTGCGAAAAACGGTAGGTTAAAGTCTATTGAGCCGAGGGTTATGGGCATTACGAGACACGCACAGTCCACTGTGCTCACGCAGTATAAGCAAAACTTCCAGAGCATGTGCTGTGTTCTCCCTATATTATAGGATTAATAATAGCAGATAGGGCGGCACGGTGGCTGGGTGAGTAGCGCTGCCGCCTCGCAGCAAGAAGGGCAAGAAGGTTCGAATCCTCGCTCGGGTCCCTTTGTGTGTGGAATTTGCATGTTCTCCCCGTGCCCGCGTGGGGTTTTCGCTGGGCACTCCGGTTTCCTCCCACAGTCCAAATACATGCTGCTACATAGGTTAACTCGCCTGCGGATTAAATTGCTCCCGGTGCCCTGTGATGGATGGACTGGCATCCTATCTTGGATATAGCCCTGCCCTTGCGCCCTGTGTCTGCCGGGATTAAGGGGTTTCAGACAATGGATGGATGGATGTAATTAATTGTCCGATAACATCATAATAATATATAGAACGCAGTGTGTGGCAATGTTGACGCCGGCAAACCGCCTGGCTGCCTCCTCCGCATTTATACGATCCACCAAACCTTGCCTCCAGTACCATCACTGCTCAGTTAAATACATTTCTTATACAATCTGTTATGAGGTATGCACATCATACGCTGTCCCTCATTAATTTATTAGTCTGTTGATTATTTATAAATTTCAAAAACATTTTTCTTGCTTTGCCACCGTGGGAGTATTTATACCAAAATGGTTCAGATACATTCCGATAAGTTTTGCTCCCTCTTTCTCCCTCTCCGATGACTCTCTAAAATGTATTTATGAATGAATTTCATTATTTAGTTTGATGCATATTGCATGGGATGAGGCCTTATTAATTATGAACCTGTCTGAGTCTCTACTCCGTAGGTGAACGTTACCTCGTGTGTTCTCGACGCGTGCCCGGGGTTCGAGGAGACAATTCGTGGCCCGGTGGCTTGAGCGGAGATGGCGAAAATTCGCATTGGATTATCACAACGTGACATACCAAAGTAAATAACGTGTTAGGTTAAAGTACTTAACGCTGCTGCAGCAGGAAATACGATTAAACACGATGACCTGCACATATTTCTTCTTTGACATTTTCAACAAAATGTCACAAGCACCCCCCGCCACCCCCACTCCGTCCGCCATGCACAAACTGCCAAACGTGCAGCACACGCATCTAAAGTAGCTGCACTCCCTGTCTCGCTGTGTTTCACAGACGCGGAATGTCCACCAGGAGCTAGCGAGCGAAGTCGCAATGTGGCGTAACCTAATCAAGTGATTTTGCAGGTCATTTTTTTCAAATTTGCCCATTTTGGACTGTGATGCCCAGCCCATAAACACGGCCAATAGTCTCCCTTCTGACACTGCAGGCTCTTGAATGTAGACCGTGAAGCAGATGGGGTCAGCGTTGATCTATAAGGAAAGGCGAGGGTGGCGCGGTGGCGCGGTGAATAGCGCTGTCGCCTCACAGCAAGAAGGTTCCGGGTTCGAATCTCGGCTCGGGTGCCTTTCTGTGTGGAGTTTTCATGTTCTCCCCGTGTCCGCGTGGGTTTTCACCGGGCATTCCGGTTTCCTCCCTGCCCCTGGCACTCTATGATGGACTGGCGTCCCATCCTGGGTATAGATCTGCCTTGCGCCCCTTGTCTGCTGTACAGGATTAAGCGGTTTCTGACAATCGATGGATGGATAGATAAAAAAGGCTACTCAGAGCCTAAGCAAATACTGTAACCTAGTTACTGGTTCGTAGCTAGGTTACTGGAGATGGTTGTCTCACGTAGAGACTATCGACGAGCGAGACACCCAATTGGACGGGCTATGAGCTCGTATCACCATGTCGGAAGGGCAATGATTGCGGAGGCGCCTGTAGGCCGTCTGCAGGCATGCGAGTCACGGAGCAGACGGCGAATCCCTAAATCGTTCAATGAATTCACTCGGGTTTTTTTGGTCTCGGTAGGGCCACTGGGCCTCTCTCCTCCTGCTTACGTTCGCACGATCAACAATCGGGACCCAGGGAGGAAATTTGTTTCTGTAGGAGGTCGTGATTTAAGGCGGACGTTTTAATTGTGGCATTAAACGTGGTGCCAACGTTGTCTTGGAACGCGTTAAGGGGCACTGTTGGGGGCAATAGCCGCCAAACGCAGAAAGAGGCTGAAGGGAGGAATTGAGTGAATTTAGGGAAGAAGAGTTACCGAGAACGCAGAGGAGAGTGGGAGGTAAAGAGGAGATGCAAAGGAAAATCTTTTGCAGAATCCACTGACTTTGCAGTAAATTCCAAAAGTCAATTTTAATGCACTTAAGAAATTACAAATTAATGCCATAAATTTACTGTTAGCCGACTGGAGCATGTAGGGAAACTATATTAAATTACCATTACGTTGTAAAACAAGAACCTGGGGGCGGCCAGATAATTATTTATTATTATTTTGCCAAAAATAATACTATGCGACATTGAAAAGTCTTTGTTCCTTAATTATTTATTTTGAGAGCCCTGGTAATGGGATGCTGCTTGAAGGAAGGCATATATAAATAAATTCCACATTAACTCAAATACCTTTGCAACGATGTTTGTCTGCCAAATGAAAAAAAAATGTCCGGCCCCTAGAGCTTTACACATCCTCAAGAACAATCTTGGAAGATAAAAAACATTGATTGTAATTATAAACAGGCCACACGTGCAATTAGAGACAAATACCATTGAACACTGACATTTATTTCCGTCATGATGGTATCAAAACCCACTCAAAATTATAAGCTTGGATAACAAAATATCAAAATAAAAACCATTAAATATTTACAAGTTTTACGTCACGCATTAATGGCTGAATAAAGCAGCTCATTAATAACCCCTATTCGGCATTAGGAGGAAACTTGCCTGAGATTTATTTGGTCATGTTTGGTCTGATGCCCCACCGCAAAGTGCAAACGACATTTCCAGCTCTTTTTCAATTTCTGCGATAAACCCATAACAGCAAAAGGTCATTATTGAACCTCTCTATTCAGATAGCTGAAATCGAGCAGGAATAATGTTTGTGTTGAATGCTTGCTCCACCGCATTACAAAAAGGGCCTGATACTTGCTAACAAATACACAGCTTCCTTCTCCAGAAAACTAATGGCAACATTCTGTCGGTGTTTCATAGAAAGTGCACTGCGGATGGAGACGCTATGTAACTGTGCATCACAACAAAAGCTGATCTTACGAACTCATCATACATACATCCCTTTTCCAAGTTATTTTATAAAGTTATAATAAAAGCCTCCAATCTAAAACAAACCAGCGCGGTGTCTTTGAACAAAATCGCCCTGAATGTGCCCGATCTCATCAAATCTCAGAAGTCCAAGCGGCAAGATTTAGGCTAGTTATCACCTGGGAGACGGCCTGGTGAATACCAGGTGCTCTAAGCACAGGCTCTAATGCGGCCACAACATTACAGCACAGCAAGGAAATCGTGAAATATCAGTGCTCAGCAATGCATATGAACACATTCACGGTTTTTTTTTCTGTAGAAAATGTATTTTTGTTATATAACGGTGTTTGTATGAACTGAGAAGCAATAACAACGTGGACCAGGGGTTCTCAACCTTTTGCACGTCAAGGCCCACTTGTGTATGGTCTCAACGAACCACTAGGTGGTATTCGTGACCCACTGATAGGTTGCGACCAAGCGGTTGAGAATGGTGGATGTAGACATCATTATAATTGTTTTGCAAAGGCTTTTCGACCAATGTTATGATTCACAATCGGAGTGATTTTGGCTTGGTCACGTGAAAATGTGGGTCATAAACCTTCTTCCACCTGACAGTCATTAAAGGTTATACGAGACCTGAGCTACTGTTAAGATCCTGATGATGCTGGGTGTAACTCTAGCAAAAAGTTGTACTCGTTTAAATGATGTAAGATTACTTTTCAACAATTAAAGCATTATACATTCTGCATAGGGAAACCGTAGCTTTACGTGGACATTTTATTAATGATTAGGCTTACAAAATAATCATACTTTTGATAAAACTTGTAGATTGGTTTTATTGAATTTACTATTTACAAAGACATTGGTATGAAGGTTACAGAATGGATTTGGCAATGGACGCAATACAAACTTACTTTTTTGTGATATATATATAAAAATAATTGCAATAAATTCCATGAAAACAACTAAATATGTACACGTATAAAATTTCAAGTGGCAAGCCTATTTTGTAAACTGGTGAATTATTAAACTCAAGCTATTGTATAGCTGTGAAAGGTTAAACTATTTATACATCCTATATAAATTGAAATTATTATTATTATTATCCTTAATTCACTTGCCAACAGAACAGTCTGACTACTGTATTAGTAGCTGAAGCTTGGCGAACATTAGCAGTGGACCGGTAAATGTATGGATCAGATGTAATCATTGGATCAGATGTAATCATTGGCTCAATTAATTATCGAGAAAGTGGTAGCTGCCATTAAAATGTTCTTACATTATTAGTCTTTTTTTATCTCTTAGACCGACTTCTTAACCACATCCCCCACCACCCACAATGTTTTATCAATTACCGAGCTGCAGTGCCATACAAATTAACCCATTAACGGAAGCCCCTTCATCAGAAACAATCCAATCAAAAATTGTCACTGGGGTGGGGTGTAAGAAAATGGGCAGAATGCAATGATTCACCATGCTAAATTAGCTATTGCTGGGTTAGCAAAGAATGCTGATTCACTTTCATTCCACAGGCATTAATTCACGAAGAGATGCCCACTGTCACTTCATTCAAAGCCAATGGCGAGTAAAAACAATTCACCTGTCTAATAATAAGCATTTATACCGTACACATTTCACCTAGACTGTCCTAGAGGTTCCAAGGTACTGCAGGAAACCGCAGCGGTGGGGGAGAGGCAGCAACGTGGTCAGCCGACCCCAACTCGCCAGACACTGTCCTATATATTATGATGTTATCGGCCAATTGATTAATGAGTGTTGCAGGAGGATAACAGAGTACCTGGAGGAAACCCACGCAGAACAGGCATAGAACACACTAACTCCGCACAAAAAGGCACCTGAGGCAAGAATTCAAGCACCTCCGGCAGGACATTCTTTCTATTAGGCGTGGATGTTACCACTGCACCACCTTGCCGCCAACAATGCACAAACATGAGCATTTGGGCATTTAGGAATATGAGTGCGTAAACTTAGGCTGGGAAAGGTAAACAAAAAATATTCCTACAAATTACAGCTCTTCAGGGTGAAGGCCTCTCCACGCCACACCAGTTGCGGGGTTGTTCGATCTAACCAAGTCGGTCCCAGCACGGGTTCGTGAAGGAGGGCACAGGGACCGATTACGGTATCACTCGCCACTCGTATTTTCCATAGCTGGGTTCATTCCCAGCACGGTGCGCTAAACACTCCACCACCGCTTGACCCAAGTAACTACCACCTTGTAAAAACCCACGTGTTGTCTGAGAAACTCAGACTGTTGTCAGGAGCTAATCTAATTTAGTCCCGCGGAGTTATCAAATGGGAAACTGTAATTTGACCATCGCGCTGCTTCGAAGAATCGCTAAGAAGAAGATCAAAGTAAATAGCTCAAACTCTTCCTTTTCTGTAAAATACTGGGCACGTTCAGCCTGTAAAGTTCCAGGCGCAATATCTTATGACAATTGTTATAACCATCATCATCATCCATGATAAATGTACTGCCGGACCATGGGATTTAATAATCCAACTTATATCTATAAATTAAACGTTTTCAATTTGAACTTCATGAGGTGCGTTACAAACGCAACATAATCCCAGGATTTGATATTTACACATCTCTAGTCACTGTTTTGAGTTTTCTTGACTCCAGATGGATGTCTTCTGGAAGTAACATTGTGGATTATCTTGTTGTTGTTACCAATCTGAGTATTTTTCAGGTTGGAGCCTGTAATTGTGATAATATCTGGAAAGGTAAACAAGTATTATTAGTGCACTGGGTTTGATTTTTTTATGAAATGTAAATGTTAAAGAGAAAAAGTTCAGTGCAGGTATAAAACTTGAACTCTGTCTTTTACAACAATATTGTTATATTCTTTATATTGATAAAAGTATTATAGGTATCCCCGATTTATGAAAATTCATTATACTTAAATTTGCTCTAACGGAAATGTTATACTGTACCCCGCCATTAAAATGCCACAATCACTCCCCCTCTTGGTCGGTGGCATGATTTACGCTCCTTCGATTTCAAACATTATCAACTGCATCACCCTTGCTTAATAAGTGACAGTGTTGACAGTTGTCCAAAGAGGACCAATACAGCTCCAGAGTGTAGTATTACGTTACCCACTACACTATGTACTATATGCATTGTTTACATTGTTAAGATTGTATTCCGTAGGAACCAGTCTCCACTTATATAATGAGAGTATATGCGAAATTCAATTCGACATACAGAAATTCAAGTAACAGAATTATTTAAAAAATCGTAAACATTCTGTATAGTGAGGGAAAACCGTAATTTTGTTTTGCTTACTAGTAGGTTGGCTGCTGAAAGGTGCCTGCAAAAACAAGTTTTATTCAGAGTTAACAAACACAACACATTTCCATATCTAAACAAATGTTGGCTCGCTCCAGCGGGTGAAAGGCGCTATAAAAATGCTATTATTATTATTATTAGATGTGCTGAGCGCTCTCCCTCTCTCGCTTGACACTCGACATGCAGAGCGCTCGACACGGCTATCCCAAAGGAACAGCTTTGAAAAGCAACCATCATGAATTGAGCCGTGAAAACCTACATCAGCAAAATAAACGAGTTCACGCACGTGACTGTGCTGATAACAATATGGCACCTACTTTAAGCACCTAGACCAAGAAGCTCATTCATGCGAGAACAGCGTGGAAAAGCAACCAACCCGTTCATTGTTATTATTTAACCTTGTACATTATCTGCGGGATCATTTTCCCTCTGCTTATAGTGGCGTGGCACTATGTCCATGCTTATACCTCGACTACAATTAAGCAGCCTGCAATAAAGTAAAAAGTGATGTTGACTGTGCCGTGTTGTCGAAAACTAAACACCATGGGTAGGACTGTGGGTGGGATGATGGTGAGATGTCTGGCGACGTGGGCTGGAGTTGAGGTTCTGGGAGGTGGAGGTAACTACTTACTGGGTGGTATGGTGTTGGAGAGAAGAAATTTGCAGGGGCCCACGTGGATGGTGTGTAGAAAGAACTTGGTGTTGGTCCTGACAAGAAATAAAATGTACGCATTGTGGGTACAGGCTTTTTTAATCTACCATACATTCGATCACCAAACAATACATATTAACCTGAAATTTTGCGTTACAAAATAAAAAAATTAATGCACACTTTTTTGTATTCAAGCAAGCACACAAAATGGGAGTTGGAAATAGATTTTGATTTTCATACGTGTGTGTGTGTGTATATTTTGATCAAGCACGTTAACGTTTTGGATCAACTTATAAACATAGTGTCTGATGACTTAATGACTTACGGTTGCAAACTGTTGCTTTGGAACATTAGCAATTGGAATTGTCAGAAACAAAATTCAACACGGCAAACTGAAATGACCCACACACACCCACGTGATTATATCCTAAGCTGTGTGATGTCTAACATAGCGAAGAGCATGTCTCATAGCACCTCAGCGAAAAATTTGACACTGAGGTACTCTCATCAGCCTTGTTTATCACGAAAGCCCAGAGCACCAGGCTCTGCTGGTGCACACTTGTTTCTTTGATGTAAGAACATTGGAGAATTCAAAGTCACCACAATGTTCTCACCGACTTGATCTGGGTGAGACCTACATAAAGTATGAGACGTATTTATTGATTTGTCAAATAGATACCCTTGTAAACATCTCCTTTACAAGGGTGTCCGTTTAACGATTGAAATATATTTTGGTGCGCTCCTATCAAATCAAATTGTCCCTGTAAGACTGATTTATTTCCAACGTATACAAATTGGAACCAAATGTAAAACATTTAGCCTAATAGCACGAATAACGATGCAAAACAAGCAAGACAAAAACAGCAAATATTTGCTAACAAAATAATGCCAAATCGTGAGAATTCATTAAATTGCACAGCGGTGGTGAACCATGGCGTGCCTACCAATAAGGATGTAACGATTTAGTTTTCTGGCATACAACAGGTCAAAACACATCTCTCGCTTATTTCTCCACACTGTTCGACTATGGAATTCACTCTGTTCGACTATGGAATTCACTCTGTTTCCAAGTTCTTAGAATACTGCTCAATTGAAGAAAAGTATTACGGCTTGTCAATGAAAACTTCCAAAGTGCTGTTTTTTGCTAGCCACTTGGCATTTTGGGTCTTTGGATCTATGCTCAGCAACCATCATAAAAACAAAAACATCACAATCCACGTCTGTGATTCTATCCCAGAACCAAGCAAATGTTGTTTTGTTGGCTCGTTTATATAGCTTCTCATTTTGTGTATTGCTTGTACAGTTTTGTTCCCTCCATAAGCAAAAGCCAAAGTTTAGAATATTGTTTACGTACAAAATTTCATGAATAACTTAGTATACATATTTTTTAACTCAACATATTCATCAATAACACTGCCGTAAAATAAAAGAAACACATCAGGGGTCGTTTTGGGTAAAGGCCCTTCTTCGTAACAAAGAGATTGGAGGGTAGTATTTATCAGGATTGGATACTCCACTTAAATACCAAGCCTTTGTGATAAATATAGTCTAAGAAAAAAATGTTGATGACAAGTTTTTTTAAAAGCACATAGTTACCTGATAGTAGTAATTTGGTAAGAGATAAACCGTTCAACAATCAAGCAATATTTTAGCATCACCGTATAGTTTAACAATACAATGTTTACAGTTTAATTCAGGTCCTCAACAGCTTTGAGGAGCTTTGGGCCATGATTTGGCTATAAATTCACAATCACAAGGCACAGGAGGTCGTTGTTGAACCCTATGTTACTGGGCCCGGCGCATGGTGCACTCACTCCTAGACGCGTAATGACCTGCTGTTGTGTTATCTTGGAAAGAACAGCACGTAACCACAGACTTGTTAACGTAGGGGAACGAGACGTATAAATGCATACGGAATGTAACGGTTGTTCTTATTAAGGGTTGCTTGCAGCGCTTCATTGAACCAGCAAGAGGCGACACCTTTTTACCTGACGTGGGCTGTTGAGGACCTGACGTGGGCTGATGATTATATTGTCCGGTTGACTGGTGCTCCGGCTGAATAAAACACAAATTAAATGCAACCATCAAAGTGGGATTGCACTCAGAACTGGAAACTCTCTCAAAGTGGGATTGCACTCAGGACTGGAAACTCTCTCCAGATAATTCATTGCTTGAATGCATAATGAGGGCAGTAATTAGGTGATAATTATGTTTGCTTTTGCAAATAAAATTTAAACATTCCATCAGGAGAATAGATGGCTCGTGAATGACACCCCAGACACAATGCTAAATAATGCATTTATATAACTAGGCTTTAGTATCTTTAATGCGTTGCGATAGACTAATCATTAAAACTAATTTTTAAATGGCCTTTATCATTACCAATTAAATTAACACTTATGCTTCATAGTATCTCACACTCCACAGACGCAAACACTGCCTCTCTGCAGCTTTGGAAACAGCCAAAGGTGTCGCCCTGCAATTTCTTGCTCCTCTAGAGATATTTCTAAACAGGCCCTCTAGATATTTGTTTGGCCTACTCTTCCATGCTGGCCAGAAGTCTGGGAAGAGGGGGAAGCCCACACACTTCTGGGTGGGTGGAGGCGGGGAGCTTAAGAAACCTGCCAATTGTCTCAACTGCCATCCCATGAGATCGCATCAAACAGATGACCTCTGAATTGCGAGCCCAGTGCTAGAACATTACACCATTGGCAGGATCCTCCATTTAGGCACAAGGCTAAATGGTTGCGTGAAATTGTTTTTCTGCAGCAGTACAGCATTTGGAAAATGCCAAGCCAACCCAGCTCGTGCGGAAGCTATGGAAAACACCATTTAACATGAGAACAATCAGGTCCAGTACATATTAACGATGGTCGTAAAATATGTACAATCACATCAATACCATTATTCCAACACTCTGAATATTGTACATCGTGCCATCACTAATACATCACAGCTATATCACTACACTGACTATTGCCGAAACAACGCTAAGGGCAGCAAAGCAACAGCAGTGCATAAAATAAATAGGTTGCTAAATTAGATCGATAACTGATTACAAATACCAATATTCCATTATTTATTCGTCTTCTTCCTATTCCTAGTACTATTATTTAAACGTAAAATTGTTATACCATTTGAAAAAAATCAAGACAAAAAAGGTTCTTTCGGAGCCACAAATAAGATGCCACTGAACGCTGATTAGACAATTACGCGGTGACATTTCGGAGTGTGCGGACGGTGCGCGATGAACTCACGTGTGCGGGCGTGTAGCGATTGTGGCTGACGGGCTGAGCGTAGTTGAGGCTGTATGGCATTCCTGCTGGCCCTGCCGAAGGTGGTGCGCACGCACACAGATGACGTCCGTCAATCAGCACAATTAACACCCACCAAGCCGCACCCGTTTCGTGACTTTTTTTTTTACAATCACCAAAGGCAGGCAGGGATATAGGACGTGTGACAAAATGATGTAAGCTTATGATCGTGTGTATGAAAGATGGTTACTTTACCTTCAGATGTAATGTTGTGAGGGTTCTATTAACGTTTTATATTAAAATTTTCATTTTTTATGGTGCTAAATTGACTACTTTGAATTTCACTTTTTCAAAGAGAATGTCCTTTAACTATGCCTGAATCCCAGTTTTATTAGAACACCGTCCATGTTAAGACTTCCTCACACACAATCCATATCAATAGGTGGAGAAAATAAAAATCTAATTCATCAGAGCCAGGATAGAAAGTTAACAGACAACAATGACCCGCATAGAGCTATATCCTTCGGCTGCCTGCCCAACCACAATATCTTCTCCCTTTGAAGGGTGCAAGGGCGCTTGTAAAAACAAAGCCTTGGCTCGACGATGTGAGATTCGCTGGATTGATTTTTGCATAATGAAACAAATAGAGGAAATGAATGAAAGGCCAGTTTAGTAGACAGATTGATTTACTGATAAATACACGAATCAAGGAAATAAAACAAACCCGATCACAACTGAATTATATAACAAGTTTAACGGGTGGAAAAAAATATACAGTTACCTTGGGGCTGCATTGGATCGGCTCCTGCATAGCTTGGATAACTTACTCCCTCGTCCCTGTGCAAGTGACGCTGTTTGACAGAAGAAAACAAAGAAATATTACATTTCATTTACGCTAAGAGATACACACACGCGCACGGGAAACAACTCAGAAGAGTGGAAACGTAAAAACATGGTCAGTAATAGGTCAAATGACGTAATTAACTCAGGTCACTAAAAATAACACTTGACAAAGACGTTATGTATATACAGAGAGTAAAGCACTCTAAGCTATCAACACTTTCTTAAGAGCATGCATGTAATGGGCTCAAGCACATTACAATGAGTGGGCTAAAACCATAACAAGATTTAAATTAGCCATTTAATTGCCTCTCCGAGTTGACCATTTAGCACATATAATTATTTCCCCTTCCCAACCGCAATGCACGCATATTTACACGTGTTGGCAAACTTTTTAAATATTACGTTTAATCTGGGTTTTACAATATACTGATGTAAGTTTTCACGGCTCGATATATGAGAATTACTCTCCATAGCTGTTCTTTCGGGATAGCCGTATCGAGTGTTCCTTCTCTTTCTCTCCATTTTCAATATTGCAGCAAGTTAGTCTCTATACATTGTCAAATTACATTTTTAAGCTAATCAAATTTTTGGGTTTACCGATTAATGTCTTGTTGTTTATCTCTGAAAGGTTGTTCACAGTACACATATTATTTTAAACAAAGCATAAATGAACGTTAGGCCAGCTTAGAAGATGAATGAATGGATGTATTTATTAACTGAAGAATATGCAAATCAAAGAAACAATCACAAGCTAAAGAGGAAAAGGCACTAATTGCCTGAAAAAGTTGTTGCCTCATGAAATTAAGATTTCTAGCATCAACAATTATGCTCACTAATATATATCTATCCATTTGCGCATCCCTCGTGATCCTGTAACACATTCTCATTCGAAAATGATTCCTAATTTATATCAACTTTACAATTGGCATAACATTTAAATAGAGAATGAATTACAAAGTCTAGTGCAGCGGTGTGCCCTTTGTGTCTGAACAGCTACAGAGTAGATTTGTTGTCATGAGACTCCTGAAAAATCCTTTACCTGGCTTTTTTTTATCACCACAAAGTAGTGGGTGACAGTTTCCCCGACACTCTGCTACCAGACTTTATGTCACACCGCAGTCTTCTTTCTTCTTTGCGATTCTTCGATGCAGTCAAAAAACCCTTGTACAAAAAACCCTTGTACATGGAACGGATCTGCCAGACACACGGAAGTGTGCTGCATGTCTCAACCTATTTAAATCTTTAATTAAGCACACTGGCACAACACTTGCACCTGTTACAGCCACAGAACATTCTACACTGAACTGACGTTGTGTACCATCATATTATTTATTTATTTGACTGCTGCGTGATGTTCATTGCAAAAATGTGTACTGTATAAATTATAGATTGTAATTTTTTGCATTCACACCATTACGTTTTTGCTAAGTTGATAGATGTTTATTATTACAGCAGAAAATACCCAGTGAGCTTGAAAGCTCTGGATTCGGGATTCCTGCGACACAGCAAACGCTCGAACTAACCAACGCACACGACACTTACAAGTGACACTCCGCTGTTTGGGGTGTCACTTGACCCCCTTAACAGCCTTTTTCAAATGAGATGTTCCATTTCAAGGGGTTATCCAGGTAAAAAAAAACAACCTCAAAATAGCATCTTTAATTCTCAGAACTGAATTTTGCCAAATTAAACGCGAAATTAACGTGATGGGATTTGTTTGTGCAGACATTTGCTGGGACGGCTGCATCCATCAAACTTTCTATGACCAGAGTTGGACACTCAGACGGGCTGCCCAAAATCCCAACACTGCTGGCTCAGTGCCTTGATGTCTAAGCCATCCGGTTAGGTCAAGCCTATATATATATTTTTAACTGCCCATTTTGCATGCATATGTTGAACATTTCAAAAGTAACAAACACAAGCCACTTCTACGATATTCAATACCTGTGTGTCCGGCTGAGCATAGCTCCGTCCTGCTGCGCTCTGTTGAATTGGCGTGTCCATGAGACGGGCGTCTTCTATTGTTTCTGCTGCAGAGGTTTATAAACACACGCAGAAAAAAATTATCATCAACAAATATTATACAGCATTCAAACAAAGATACCATGGATCAAGTGATTGCTCGTGAATATACAATGTAAACCGGCATCAACGCATCATC
Source organism: Geotria australis (assembly GCA_036362915.1). NCBI lineage: Eukaryota > Metazoa > Chordata > Hyperoartia > Petromyzontiformes > Geotriidae > Geotria > Geotria australis. The sequence goes on from JAZEWU010000021.1 coordinate 6,509,097, forward strand.
AACAGCAGTAAAAGCATAAATTGTCAATCCACTTCAATATAAATTACAGAGTACATGCCCATGAACTTATATCATCGCTGTATGACCTTCGCTACATGAAACCGGGTTGTTTAAGTGGAGGATACGAAAAACAAGTGTCCTGTCAAAATAATGATTTTGACTTCCACCACCTTCTCGGCTTTCGTTCACAGCCTGGCGCCTTCGTTTCACCTTATGAACCTTTATGATGCAGACAAATGCCTTGGAATCTTAAGGAAGTTTAACAAATTTGGGATAGGCCCTCACCAGGAGTTCATTTCAAGTCAAGTAGACCTTAGAATGGCCAACCAGCCCTTAGATCATAAATCACCTCTAGGTATGGTTGCCACCTGTTCTGGTTTTGCCAGGATGTCCTCTTTTTAATATGTCTTTAGAAATTAATACATCTTCTCAGGACATTAAAAGTCCCAGTATCTTTCAATTGGGTAATAATACAGTACACCACATGAGACAGTGCATTTACATGTAGTTATACACTCCTCCGGTACTGCGAGATATTTTTCTTCCCATGCTAGTTTCAATTTCTCTAAACAACCTCCCGTAGGCGCAAAGACAGATGGTGGTTTATCCACATGGAGGTGCAGGCACACCAGGAAAAGAAGGCGCACAAGGAAAACCACGGAGACTTGTAAAGACCAGAGAGCACATGACCTGGTCTAGAGGAGACACAAAAACATTACAAGGATGGAAAAGAGAGAGGGCAGACAGGCCATGTGTTCCCCACCGCTTGAATATAACTCTCTTGCAGAAAATGTCTTCCACCTCTGGCCTAACCTGGGCAGCAGTTACATTTGTTTGTGGAGTTGTGAGGCCTCCTGAAGCGAGTAGCACACTAATTAGGACTGGAAGGTTTCTGGTGTGGCTGGGAGTTGACATAGGTGGCGATCCCACGAAGCAGAACAGACACAGCTGTTGATAACATGTCGTGTGGGAAGAAGTGTTTACAGCCCTTACTGACACAGTGATCAGGCCCTGAGCGGAGATGCTAAAATTCTAAAATTGTCCGTGGTGTTTTTACCACTGTAGTTTTTACAGAATACTATAATGACCCAACAGCCTGGCACATGATTTAACTGCAGATTCAAGTCCGTCTTCCTCTCAACTTGCCCTGCTCTCCGCCACATACCCTCCGCGCTCCAGCAACGATGGCCTCCTGTCAAAGGGTCCAATAAACCTCCGTTCAATGGGTGGTGACTCAGTTTTCCCTGCTGCCCCCACAGTCTGAAACTCCCTCCCTTCGGCCATCGCACTGCTGACTCCATCCGTCCCACTTTTCAAGTTCAGGCTTAAGACTGTTCGCTTGTGCACTGCATATGCCTGGAAATGTTCATGTATGTGAATGTCTTGATCACTGAACGTATATTGCAAGTAACCTGATGTTCCTAACTTTGCCCCCTTAACCGAAAGATCACATAATGGTTGCTTTTCAAAGCTGTTCTTTCGGGATAGCTTTGAAAAGCAACAATCATGAATCGAGCCGTGCAATCCTACATCAGTACAAAAGAGAACATGTCAACACATTTCCACATCACCATAGGTCACTTGAAAGGATCTCAGAGGAAGCCCTGTAATATACGCTGCCATAGGTTGTTCTCTAGCACGAAGAGTTGCACTGCTGTGCGAGAAATTTCAATGGATACTTTTTCTCAACACATGACATTGACAAAACAAACGAGATAAAACTGTGGGGAAATGAGCAACATTTTAAAACTAAACAAATTCACTTTTACCCGGGAATCTAAAAACATGCGTTGCATTTTTCTACAGAATCTTGATATGTCATCCTATTCCATGCTATTTAGAATCGATTTGAAATGCATTATATTGATTTGTGGAGTGTTTTTTTCCCCCCTGCTTGATTGGGTCACAATAAGTGCCGCCACCGTCAGAATTTCTAATCGTCCATTGAACGCAGATGTCATGTTATCGCCACCTGCTGGTACACAAACTGGTATTGTAGAAACTGGCAACCAACCCTTTTCCTCTACACAACCTTTCTTTCCTTTATTAGCGCCTCAATTTGCCATAAATGAACGTGATAATGAAAATATGGCCTATGAACTGTAAGCAGCTGTTGCTCCTGTTGGTGACCTGGAAGTGAATTTCCTTTCACAATAAAGCTGTGAACTTCACCCTGGACTAAGAGCCACTCTAGCTGAAATATAAATTAACTGTATTATTAGATTTGGCATGTTATCATAACATTTGTTGAAAAAAATGGAAAGATTCAAGGACGGAGATCATAATGTAAATTGTTCAATTGTGTCGCATGCATTCAGCATCACTTGAAAAGACATGGGATTGTTTTTTTTTATATTAATCAGTCATTTACTGCGGAACCCAATTAAAACTGCTTGATATAAAAAGTCCATGGAGATTTGCAGTTTGATATTGCTATACTTGTATTCATGGATTATAACACAATGTTTAATAGAGGAATTGAAAAAAGTTCAACTCCGTCATTATGTGCTCGCACAGTCGCACGTTTTATTTTTAGCTCTATTATTTCTCGCAATGCTTTTTCACATTATGGTCCGATTCAAAATCAGAGTAATTGTTCTGGAAATAATATGAAAATCACTGGGGATTTGTTCCCTTATTTATAAGCAAACTAAACACAAATGTTATACTTATGACAGTAATACCCCACAACCTGTATACAATGGTAATTTGTGGAGGGGCTTATATTTTTTCTCCCAAATAATTTCATGCCACAGTGCCAATTTTCTTTCCAGAAAACCAGACAGAAAATGTGAGTAACTGGAGTCCCACTGCCCTGCTAAATGTGCAGTGGGTTACATAAAGAATATAGGCACGCTCTAATGATTGTCATCCCAATTAACGAAATTCTGACTGGTGCTGCGCGGTAAGCATGCAGCCACACTTATAAAATAGGCCACCTGCTACTACCATTGGTTTTAAGTGGAATTCTGGCAACAAATCTTCCAAGACTGCATTTTAATACCTTTACTTAAAGCATAACGAAGCCTCGGCCAACGAATTTTCATTTTATGGACAAGAAAAATAATATTCATTAATGTATGTTCTATAATAGGAAGTATAGCACTTGCACTGCACTCCCAAGGCTCCTGTGAACCATACATTGTCTATAAACATGCTTAGGGTATTATTTTTACACTTATACTGCATTATTATTAGATGTAGTAGAGTAGTATTATTGTTGTATTTAATTAATAAATACTGTACCGTTATAATGAACCATGTTATAATGACCTATCTGAACGGATTTATCACTTATCAGACAAGCGTCAGCAACGCAAAGAGGTATGCCTGTACATGTTTTTCTTCTCACAATTAGTTGGATTGCTGGCAATAGCTCCCATAAGTGGAAATCCATATTGATATTTTAACTGGTGCTGTGCCACCTCCTTTATCAAGCAGCACTGACCAATGTGGTGAAATACGGTTTGACCAAACAACTGCCGGAACCAGCAGGGCATGTTCAGGCCTTCATACAGCAGTGGTTCGACAAAGGCCTGAATACAACGAGTACTTTATCATTGCTAAGTAGGATTTCGTGGTTGTGCTCTATGGCTGTCCGGTGTGTTATCGAGTTTTACCACCTGTTGTTTGGTGGTAGGACTCATGTTTCGCTTCCGTGCTGGGCGCATCTTCAGGAAGTGAATGGAGCAGTTCACGCTCTCCCTCAGTTATTTTAAGTTGGCAGCTGCTGGTATTTGATATAGGCCAGGCAATGTCACTTAATTGATTCATAACGTGTGTGTAAGTGTATGTATTACTTCATTATCGGTACCCCAAGTAATCCTGTAGAGGGCCGCAGTGAGCCAGAGCCTATCCTGGAAGATACAGGACGCAAGGCAGGGATATACCCATGTTGGGATGCCAGTGCATCGGGGAGCAATTTAGTCAGCAAGCCAATTAACCTTGGCAGCGTGTCTTTGGACTGTGGCAGGAAACCAGAGTAAACAGCAAAAACCCACACGGACACGGGGAGAACATGCAAACTCCACAAAGAGAAGCACCCAAGCCGAGAGTCGAACCAGTGTTCTTCTTGCTGTGACGCGACAGCGCTACTCACTGCGTACATTTAAAAAAAACATAGAAAGCTCACCGCTGTGCGTACCGGGCTGACGATAATATTGCTCGGTCAATGATAAAAACAAGCAGCAAAACGATCACTCTAAATACGTAATAAAATGAATCACGAAAGATTGTTAAACTAAGACTGCCACAGCGATACGTACCATGTGGAGTTCCGATGTCTCTTATTTGCGGACGCCCAACAGCCGGAATTGTTTCTTCCTCAGATATGCGAAAAGATTTCATTTCGTCGGTGATCATTGTCATTCCGCCAGAATCTATGAGGGTGTGCGGGATGTCATCCAACACCACTTCTTCCTGCTAGGAATCGAGACAAGAAGTAGTATTGATGGTTGCTCTTCAGAGCTGTTCTTTCCGAATAGCCGTGTCGAGCGATCTCCCCGCTCTCCCTCGCGACGTTTCGCCTCCCACGTTGGAAGCATAATCCGCAAGACTTCAGTTGTATAAGTGAACTTGTTGTGTGCATGACTTAGAAGGATAAGGGTTAGAAGTCTGTGGTATAGTAGCAAGTAGTAACAGTATGTTTTAACAAGCTATTGCAAGTGAAAGTCCAAAGATCCGTGTTCATAACTTAAACGAATCCTAAGATTGACGATACCCCTGTGGTCCGCAGCAGCTCCTAAACTCTGCAGGTGGGAAAATCTAAAAGTCGGGTTTTGGCACAAATATCCACAAAATCTTATCCATTTTTATCGCGGTTTGTCATGGATTATAGGATTCACGAACAGCATCCTCAACATCGCCGTGTATTTTTGGCGTTTCAGTGTACATTTAAATGGTATTACAAAGAGGAGCTCATGCCTTTAATTGGATAGGAAAGTTTGATATACATGGGGCATGATTGTTATTGGCTTGTTTGCTTGTGAACAAATGCATTTGTGATTGTCACTTACCAGTATGTTCTTTACTTTCAGCACGTCTGAATCTAAATTGTGCTTATGCATGTCCAACATCACTTTTGTTTTTTCTAAAATTACTGTCAAAGTAAAAAATAAATGGAAATCAGGGATTAAACAAGTGGTATTTTTAAGTTAACAAATAAAAACGGTGTTTAATTAACAGAACACAGCATAATATGGCTTAAACATGCCCAGTTATGACATGTAAAATACTGCTCATAATATGCAAAAAAGGTCACATGACAGTGCCATTAATTTCACGAGTCCTTTCTCTTGGCGTAAATAAAACTTATGCTCAAAGGTGTTACATAGAAAATGAGTGAGAGAGGCTGGGCTTGACTCACCCCTGAAACCCGGCCTCTCACTTTGGTCCCCATTCCAGCATAGCTTCATGAGGTCAACATATTCTGCGATCCCTGCCACATTCTTAATCTGTGCTATCTTCTCCATGTCTGGCCTTTGACCCTCAGGGACAAGATATTTTATCAGGTCTGGGTGCGCATCTGTATTGAAGATGGAGACAGACAGATGGACAGATTAACACAAAATTACTTGCATTTTTATCATAGGATGCTAACAGAGGACAGACAAAATAGTAGTAAGATTTCTATCTCAGGATGCTAATAGACAGACACAATCCAACGTATTGTAACCCAGAGAGCTAATGGATGGCCAGACTGATGGACAACCATGAAGGTACACGACAGCAAAGCGAGCAGAAATAGGGATGCAGAGACAGTTGAAATGAGTCAACAGAAAAATGACCATTTAGAAGCAGAGAGACCATGCCAGAAGAGAGTGAGATCCAAATAAATTAGCAGGAACATTGGTGGAATAATGGAGACGTACAATGGATATGATCAACAAGATGAATTGATAAATTAGAAGGAAACAAACTGAATCAAGCCAGCACTGTCAAATATGTTTAAAAAAATGTATGACTTCAAATATGTTAAGATATGTGTGTGAGTGGTTCGCTTACATTTGTAGGGCTCGTTTCGTGTGAGCATACTCCAGATGACTATCGCGTAGCTGTTGTGCACACACAGTATCATGACCGGCTCATTTTCCCAAGAAACACAATTCAAAACGGAAAGCGTACTTCAAACAATGTTGCTCGGTGTGGCAGACCAGAAATGCAGTTTACCCCAGTGTGTCACCCAACGTTAAATCGAGTATTATTGACAACAGCAACATCAAGATTGCTGCTCACAAACTTATTCAAATAATATTGCCTTATTTACAGTAGTCCCTCGCTTTACAATGCGATGACCTCACTTTAAGATATAGGCTCTATAAGAACATTAGTATCACATTCCGATCAAATTTCATTTTACGATACGTGTTACGATATGGCTGCACATGAGCGTGGTTGTCACAGCAACCAATCAGCGATGCAAATGCATGCCGCTTGGGTAGCTTCTTACTATACTCGTATTATTGGTCTCACTTCACGATGGTTTCATATTGCGATAGTGTTCTGGAACGGATTAGTATCGTAAAGCGAGGGACCCCTGTGCCTAACTCAAGCTCTAGGTTCATTGATCTCTGGGCGACGAGTGCAATGCCTCTGACCTGTAGACATCAAACGCTGTGTTGGGTTGATGATTGATGTTTTGCAACGACTCGGGGGGCATGTACTCCTGTGTCCCAAGCATGTTATTAGCCAGGCGTGTGGCATCAGTCTTCTTGAACTTGGATAAGCCAAAGTCAGCAACCTATGGACGGCAGTTTGATCACACTGCGGTTACTTGAGTAGATGATGATTACGCATGTCATTATTCACCCTCCATCCGCATCTTCCACACGAACCCCCCCCTCCCCATATTGGCAAATTGTCATATCTTGTTGGACTCAAGAACCAGCTCTTTTTAGTCGTGTTTAATTAGTGTCACGGTTGTATTGTTTCAACTTTTTCCCCCATCTGGTGTATGCATCTGTATTTTCTGCATTAACCTACAGATTACCTTATTGTATGGTTGTCATACAATGTGCACAAATTACACAAGTTATTTTTATATGCGCGATTCGATGTGCATATCGGGATCATAAAGAATCTATTCAAAATCTATCCAACTCTGCATATCTGATGATGATGATGACTGATGGGTGATGATAATAATAATAATTTCAATTTATATAGCGCCTTTCACCCGAGGGTCACAAAGTGCTGCAAAAGGGCCGCGAAGAGGACGGCATGTCAACGAAAGAAAAAAACAATAAAAACCAAAAAGCAACAGAAAATAAATGATTAAGGCTACTTCGAATATACTGAAAGGTCGTGAACCTGGCAATCTTAAGAGCGGCAAC
>JAZEWU010000021.1:6516463-6529500 GCA_036362915.1 Geotria australis
ACAGACAAGAGGGGGAAACAACGCCAATCCAAATTAAACAATCAACATTAAAGCACAAGAACACACACAGACACACGCAACAGCAAAAAAATAATTACGACCGATGGGCGATGACGGCGATGATGACGACGATGACTGAAAATGATACGCGCGAGGACCGAGATGCCGATAGCAAACTACGAATTAATTGTTTGCGGAGACAGGTAGAACCTTGGCATGCAGGTCACCATCGAGCAGCACGTTCTGAGGCTTCAGGTCCAGGTGCAGCAGCTGCGGACTGAGACTGTGCAGGTAGTTCATGGCGAGCGCCACTTCGTGCAAGAGCCGGAAGCGAAGTGACCACGGCGGCTCCAAGCGCTCCAGGAGCCCGGCGATGGAGCCGTGCGGCATGAACTCCACCACGACGCCCAAGTTGTCGTCCTTGTCTTTAAAATACCCGCACACGGGCAGCACGAATTGGAACTGCGCGTGACGCATCATTCTCGCCTCCTCCAAAAGTTTCTTCAGCGCGCTGAAACAGAAAATTCAATTAACCACGTTATTCATTTCCTGGGCATCGTTCGACAGCAGATGGGGGTAAAGTGGTGGCCTGGATTAAACCAAAACCGATATTTTTTAGAAAATGTTGTATTAAAAGTAAATGCACCTATTTTGGTTTTCACAGCTCGATTCATGATGGTTGCTCTTCAAAGCTGTTCTTACGGGATCGCCGTGTCGAGCGCGCTCCCTCTCTACCTCGTGATGTTTTGCCTCCCACGTTGTAGTAATTAGTGCCAAGTAAACTACAGGATATATAAGTCAGCTCATTCAGCCGCTTACACTCAACGCCTGAGGATCCTTCCGACGTGTGAGGTGAAACGTCGCGAGACAGCAACAGCACTCGACACGGCTATCCCAAAAGAAAAGCTTTGAACAGCAAGCGTCATAAGGTCATTGTTTTACTGTGCATAATGTCATCTGTTTGTACCCCTTATTCAAAGAAATCGGCCTTCATACCGAGATAGTCATGCGTGTTGTGTGTACTGAGTCACGGATCCTCAACGAATTAAGGAGCAAATAATAATAAGAGCAGCGGCACACCCGAGGTGTTTTTCTGAAAGTGTGGCTAATCCGCAACGTGGAAACCCACCTAGGGACAGCTGAGAGATAACTGTACTACTACTGACGTATTGAAAATGTGTATCCATCGTAGTTGGCTTCCTGTGTGCAGAGGGGATATGGAACCAAAAGAGGCTGGCAACACTGCCACAGGAAACAGACAACAGGAAATAGGTCTTAATTACTACTGCTAGTGTCTGAGGTCATGCTGGATACGCGCAAGTTAACTGCACAACGATAATGTTGATATTAAAACTATTGTATTTTAGCAATCTGCCAATGGGTGTCCCTAGTGAGGCATATGAAATGCATCCATGCACCCATTAACAACATTTTCCAGCTTTCCAGATTAGGTCATACTCCATAGTTCTTACAAATGAGGAATTTGAAGTGTTGTAAGAGTGGCATGTGGCTTTTTTAAGGAAATGGCAGCTATGATGGTTTTCTGGTCAATTGCTTGTGAGCGTTTACAGCCACAGAAGGATAGCATTTTCTCGGCAATAGCAGACCATCAAAGCAGGGGTAAAAGTCAAATTGAATATAATGCATAAACAGATTGCATTTTTACCTTGATATACATGTGTACCTTCACATATACAGTCCAAAAATTACACAGTTAAACAGGTTTAAGACCCAACAGACATGACACAGTAATGTGCTATCTAATAAATAGTTGCGAATGATGTCAAATGTAACGATATTCTAGAAGGTTAAATTGAAGGCAGTGGAAAACAATCTGGCGCCACCCAAGCTGGACTGGCTCAGCAGAAACTGTCACGGTTCAGTTGTGCATTGGAAAATTATCACACACACATATATCCAGCACACACCCACATAACATTCAAATTCACACGAGAGCCCAAATCTGCAATGGTCCAACATGAGCATGCGTGCAATGGAAAGCAAAAGCAATTAGCCAGTGACCACCTCTCATCGGAAAGGTTGGGCAGCAGGCACTTGACAGCCACATCGATGGTCCAGATTTTGTGCTTAGCCTTGTAGACAATTCCGCAACCCCCATTGCCGATTTTAGTCATGTTCTCCAGGTCCTCCGACGTAACCTTGCCCAGGTCATTGCTGCCTGATGGACTCCATCCCGCCATGCTGCCAAAGACCGTCGCCCGCCGATACCGCCACGCTCTGCTGAAACAAACGTTTCCACAGCTGTGACACGTGCCACAACGTACAAGGAAATGCTCAACACGAGGCATGCAATAATGTAACGACGTATAGCTTGAAGTTTATTCTTAAGCTCACGATATGCGCGTCAAATTAAGTGTGAGAAAAGGCATGTTGTTTTTGTGCGCATGTGAAGTACACGAATATTAGATGCTAATTATATATTTAGGCCAAAGCAGTTAATAAGAGTGCTTTGGCCTAAATATATAAATGTGTATATATATCACGATATGCGCGTCAAATTTACACAAACGGAACAGAACAAAACAAAAAATCAATGAGACGAAAATAATTAGGTTTCAAATCAAATCATTGCCGTGGATTTTAACAATTCATCAAATCTCTGGGCTGGGGTTTATTACTACACACTTATTATGGATACAATCTGTAAACACCACCATTTTGCAAGCAAGCATGACAGCTCCAATAGCAACTTTATTTGTTCCTGCTGTGTTGTCTCTTACTCAGCCTAGTTCGATTGCACAATGTGGTATTGCCAATGCATGCGTAATATATTTTGCAAAAATAAAGAGTGGTGTGGTCAGGGTCTGAAAAAAATATATTTTGAATTATTACAAGGAAGCGTGCACTCTACAATCGTTGCATACCATTACACATACTAGCAGAGACTGTAACCAACTAAAAACACTACATTTGTAGTGTATCTATCAGTCTATTAAAAACATGATCCAGGGCTCTTGACTTACTGTGGACAGAACGGAGTGCTATCAGGTATCAATAATTCCATTGCTATTTATAAAACAGGGCAAGGCAACAATCTCGGTAAAAGCATGTGTTATTTTAAAATGTTGTGCTTCCTAGTGTTAGTGTTACACACGACAAGTTAAGTTCGTGAACTTTTGTAACTAAGCAGTAATGGAATCATCATCAACAAGCAATGTTTTGTGCAGCCCTTTGTCAATCCACTGCTAGATAAAGGCCTCTCCAAGCCATGCTGCTCATAGAGCACATGTGTCAAACTCAAGGCCCGCAGGCCAAATGCGGCCCGCCACGTCATTTTATGTGGCCCGCGAGAGCAAAATAAAGTTTTGAACAAAGTTAATAATACTAATAATAATTAATAACCTATTTGATATTTCTCTTTATTTACTTGAAAAGTTTGATCTTTGATTGATGGAGTAATGTGGGTTTCTTAACCTGATAAATTAAAAGGATTCATGTTATAATAACAGAGAAATAAGCTAACATATATTTTTACATCTATGCAAATGCATACAATTTTTTTACTTGAATAAGTAATAATCAAATAAAGACAGTTATTTAAATATGTTGAGTAGTTACATTTATACTGTCTTACAGTTACAACCGGCCCTTTGAGGGTAACCATAATGCTGATGTGGCCCAAGGTGAAAGTGAGTTTGACACCCCTGTCACAGAGGTTGTCTGACTATACTTCACTTCACAGGAAAGTGGATGTTAGTGAATGGGATGCCTATGACCGGTTCAGATATCACTCATCGCTGACCGTAGACGTGGCCGGGAATCAAACTCAAGTGACCAAGAAAGATCTCTGATGAAAACGTTTTGTTTACTCTGCTGCGATTCAGCTTAAGTTTCAGAGCTTCTAAAAAATGTGACTGGCAGGAACAGTTTTCAACGTGCTCTGCAAGAAGACTAGTCACAACAACGCACTGCAATGAATGAAAACCTTTATGGTGTGTAACGATAGCACCATGGGTGGTTTTAATCAGACGGCGCAAGTGTGCTTCTTCTTCTTTGCGATTCTTCGAAGCACGATGTTCAGCCTCTGGATATCGTTGCTGTACCGTTTCTGCTGAGGCCCCGCTAACACGGACACCGGGTTCATATCGCAGTGCGCTCACCAGCGGCGCCTCTGCAGTAACGGTACAGTGATAATAATAACATATTATAGAGCGCCTTTCACCCGAGGGTCACAAAGCGCTGCACAAGTACACTTGCGCCGTCTGATTAAACCACCCATGTATGTTCCCGTGCCTTGCGCCCTGTGTCTGCCGGGATAGGCTCCGGCTCACCGCGACCCTGTACAGGATTAAGCGGTTTCTGAAAATGGATGTATGCTATCGTTACAAACCACACGATGGTAATAACCTCGCCAAACCTAAACCGATTTGGTGATACTGCGTCGGGAGGCTGCGCAAACACAAGTCACACTCTGCCGCGCGCGTCATTTAGGACTGCCTTAAAACGAAATACTACTTCGTATCACACCATGTCTTCATTAGGCACACCATATACGCTATGGCGTCTAATACAAAGGGCCATTGGCCGGCCACGTCGCCTTCTGTAAAAAAAACCAGTTTTTATTTAATCTATTCCAAACGTGCCAACGATTGAAGCGTCATCAAAGCTCTACGTTAAAACATGCTTAGAGTTAAGTAAGCGGACCTACCTGAAATGTAGCGGCGCTTTCGGGTGCTTTTCGTAGACCGGCGGGGGATACACGCCACAAAAGAAGAGAAACTACAAAGATGCAGGACTTCACTTTACGGCTTAGCGGGTGCAGTTCCGAGAAGCCGAAGCCTCTTCCGCGTCGGCCCTCGTCACCGAACTCCACCCAGGAAGCACCGTGTCAGCACCATGATTGCGCAATCGGGTAAATCCCAGCCAGGCGGAACCATGTTACCTTTACATGAACAGGTTTACCCTGCTGTTTCTCATGTCAATCCATGCATCCATTATCAGAAACCGCTTAATCCTATACAGTATACAGGGTCGCGGTGAGCCGGAGCCTATCCCGGCAAACACAAGGTGCAAGGCAAAGCTATACCCACGCGGACACGGGGAGAACTTGCAAACTCCACGCAGAAAGGCCGCCGAGCTTTGAACCCGGGACCTTATTGCTGTGAGGTGGCAGCGATACCCACTACGCCACCGTGCCGCCCGGATTGATATTCCGCCTATGTTTAAGTGATGTCCACTCCTGTGCCATGTGACCTATGTACAGCCAACACGAACTTACACAGCAACTTAAGCAATATATCACGTAAGATCGTTTTGGCAACCGACTGCAGCTAGTATTTTAACGGTAGCTTTCAAAAAGCTTGATTAGCAATTATCATCATCACCCATAAATGAGTCCACTGCTGGATGAAGGTCTCTCCAGGCCCTTTGTGTGTTGAGAATTGTTTCACAATGCTGGTTCCAAAAGCCGTGACGTCATTCGGTTTTTGACGCCCTGCTAGGAATCGATCCATGCGGCAGTCGACTCCACCACAGATTCGAATCGAGCGTTTGATCGAACGTACTGATTTTTACGTGTAAAAATATTATTTTAAAATTTTGTCCTCGGTAACTTACGTGCAATGCGGTGGAAATGGTGGTGTTTTGATTTAGTTTGCAAAGTTTTTTAGTTTGTATTTTTGGCAATTCGCGTCTTTGTTGTGTCGCAGGAATCCCGTCGAGAGTTTAAAATCTCAATGGGTATTTTTTATTTATTAAAAATACGCATCTATTTGGCAGCAAAAGCACCATTATTAAATGAGTCGCTATGCAAGCGATTCCAAAACATCGATTTCCAAAATCGATTCCGGCTATCGACTCCTCAACGTGATTCCGGGTCTGGTGTGGAACCGGATCTTACTACGCAGCTTTAGCGGAACCGGATCCGACCACGACTATCCCGGCAAATTTCTCACCGGCAATAACTTTAATAATAGCATTTTATAGAGCGCCTTTCACCCGAGGGTCACACAGCGCTGCACAAGGGCCGCGAAGAGAACGGCATGTCAACAACGAAAGAAAAAAACAACCAATAAAAATCCAAAGCAACAAAAATAAATAATTAAGCCTGCTTCGAATACACTGAAAGGTCGTGAAACTGGTAATCTTAAGAGCGGCAAAAATCTGCCCGCGTCCCCTAAGATGGTCGTCACTTCCTTAAAGACAAACACGGAGGGAGACAGGGGGAGACACAGGGACACAGAGACGGGAAGAAAGAGAGACAGACACGAGGGCGAAACAACGCCGATCCAAATTAAAATCTTGGTTGGGAGTTAAGCTGGCCACATCATCCCTTCGGGGCTAGATCAGCTCTGTACCACTTTACAGGGAAATCAACAGTGGATATAGATAGACTAGCACCCGATATAAGAATACTGGACCACGTTCAACTTCCAAAATACACGTATTGTGCATACTGTTATTTCCAGATGTTAAGCGCGTGACTGAATTCAACTCGTTGCGTTTGGCTAGTTGACGATCGCTTTGTGCTTTCCCCATCGCTTAGTTTATATTTAGCGCCTAAAGAAATTCCCCCCATGTTTTGATTGAAAAACTTGGAACATCCAGCCACACGAAACACACTACGCGATATTAATGAAATATGCAAACTAGTCAGCCACGTGTCTCTCTTCGCCTGCTCTCAATACAAGGTGTGGAGTTGTATGGCTTATAAACGTCCATCGAAAAGTACAAGGGTGACTCAGCAATAGATTGTAAAAAAGAGACACACCTTTTTTTATGAGCCTCTCTCACGCTTACTTGGGGTGTACCTGCCCCAAGGCTGTAGATGAAACTTTCCAGACAGTGACGCACTCTACAAGCACGTTACCTGTGCCGCGATGCTTGCCTCTGAGGGGTCTCATTAAAGCATATTCACACAGTTCCTGTCTGGAGCCCTCACTCTAAAAATGTAAGTCCAGGGCTTGAGCGACGCCTCGTCGAAGCACTTCCGTGAGCTGTGGTTGCAATTGAAGTTCCCTGCGTCTACAAGGCGAATGGGCCTTGCTGGAGGACAAAAACAATACTGGTCCAAGAAGCTGGATATGCACATACATGTAGTTCATGTCATTGATTTGTCATCAACAAATCTCAAATGGTTGATATATTCCCCATTTGTTTATTTCTTATTAAAATTATCTTCATTTGCCAGTATCAGGATTTTATTTTTTTAACTTCAGTGCTAACGTCACAGAAATACTGTCCTGCCCAAGGCAGTGCAATGCCACCTTCGGGTACCTTTTTGTGCTGAGTTTGTTTGTTCTGCCGCTGTTCTGCATGGGTGTCCTCCGTCGACAACTAAAAACAACAACCATTAATCAATTGGCCGATTTCATCATCATAATATAAGTATGCAGTGTCTGGCGGGTTGGCGTCGCCTGACTAAGTGGCCGCCTGCCACCCCCCCTCCCACCTCTGGATGAAAGGAGCTATATCCATATAATTCATGATTATAACTGTCACTTTGAGATAATACCCCACTGTCTCGACTGACATCCCACTGAACGGAACCACATTGGAGACGGTGCCCTGTCACTTCTTGGTCAGTTGTTCACTATTCCTCAGAGACCCTGTACTCGTCATCCACAATATAGATGTATATTGTGGCATCACAATATTGTGATAGACGGTCAACTGGCTAAACGAGATAATCCGTGTAACAAATAATACAAATGTGTCGTTTGTAAAACGTTTATTTCAACATCAGCACTCCGCTAGTTAGATGTAACGTAAGTAATAAAATGGTTTGCGACTATGCATGTACATCTGGTCTGAATTGTGAAACTCGCTGTAACCTTGTCCAAAAAACACAGTTCACGCAACACCTCCAACATTTAATGCAGCTGTTATTGCAAACAATAAACCTAGCGAAGCTGTCTTACAGACCATGCATGAAATCAAGAGTTTGAAAACTGAGGTTAAAGACAAATGAAAACGTATGCACTAAAGCTTAAATGAAACGTAAGCCATAGCATGTCTATAAACTACCAATAATGCGATTTAACTAAAAGATAGACCAAAGCAGCGCCTAACATAATGCAGCGCTTCCCAAAGCGTGGACGTCAAACCATGACCGACGTGCCACGGCCCACCCTCCAGGACGTAAGGACGTCAAATCCACGACGTAAGCTCGTTGATCCATGACGCAAACACGTCCTTCCCTCCCCTCCCATCGGCAGCTCCAAAAGACCACTTGCAGAGTTCAATAAAAATGTGTAAAAAAAAATGGAAAACTGTAATTTAACCATCGCGCTTCGAAGAATCGCAAAGAAGCAGATCGGCGCGTCGCATTTCACCGCAAAATCTAATTCTGTTGTACCGCAGCGCGCAAGAGAGAGAGAGAGAAGAGTCTGGCAGCTGTGCGGGGTGTGTGCGGGTTGTGTTTGTGTGGCAGGAAACTTCTTGCCTCATCGCAGTCGCCACCAAACGTCATCAAGCACCGCGACTTGACGTTCTCCGGATCACACTCACACACAGCTCTCTCGCTGTCACGGAAGCACACCGGGCGCTCAGCGGTCTTCAACTTTTCTGACAACAAACCCGCCTCGTCAAAGTGAACGCGGTAATGTGTTTTACACGTTGTAGGTTTTGGGGCGAGCGATGATGGGTTGCTTTTGTGGTTAGCGCGCCGCGCTGCTAACCCGGCGGAGGCGATTTGGACTCTCGCCCCACGGCCAGCTGACGTATGTCTGAGCCGGTCCCGGGCCTCCCCTCGGTTGACTCAGCCTCAAACGAGTACAGTATAATACCTGGGGCGCGATGTGTATAAACGTTGCCTGCTAGGGAGACAAAGGCGGCCGGGCGTGGTGCTGTCGCGGCCTCTTATGTGTTCGCTCGCATCACTTTCCTCAACAGTCTGTTGAGGCTATACGGGGAATATCTGTCTGTCATTCATTATATAATGCCAACGAAGGCTGCATTTGGGCTGTCTTGTCAACCCACTGTTGAGTACATCTTGCATGACTTAGTCTGAAGGTGAATAAGTTGTTGGTTGTGTGTTGTGCGGGCGTCCTGGCTGGCTGCCACGCGTCTCTGGCTGGGCGCCTGTAGACGCAGCGAGGGTTTGGTGCCCAGTGCCTCTACCAGTCAATACATGACAGTACAGCAAATAGGTTACTGACATATATTATATACGGCGTTTGAAGGTTCTTACCAGCGTCATGCGTGTTTGTTGGTCGGGACAACGACACCGCAGTATTCTAAAAGTGGTACCAATGCAAGCTGGTGCCCTGTGATGGACTGGCGTCCCATCATGGGTAATAGCCCTGCCTTGCGCCCTGTGTCTGCCGGGATAGGCTCCGGCTCACCGCGACCCTGTACAGGATTAAGCTGTTTCTGAAAATGGATGGAGTAAGATGCTCCGGTGTCAGTTGTATCAAAAGCTGCGCTCACGCGAAGGAGAACCATCTTGGAAAACCTTCCTCTGCAGTTGTTAGTAAGTCATTGATAATTCTTAACAGAGTTGGTGATGGACCTAGGTTGAAAACGTTACTTAATAAATCAGGAAACTTTACCATTTTGTTTTCAATCTGCTTATGCGGCCTACTTTGAACAAAAGCATACTTTTCATACAATGAAACCAAGTTGGTTATCAAATTTTAACAGGACAGCTCTTTGTTGCCGAGCTAAATAAACAAACATCTCTGAGACTGGGTGCAGGAGCTTGGTACATCTTGCCATCATTGGTCACCCCATATTTTGGCGGCATGCCTGCATGGTATCCCGTAACTTATAGCGCCGCTGACTGTTTAATTAATGAGTTTATTCTTCCTCCCGACACACAGATCAGTCCCTTTTGTGGATTCTCAAGAAGCCACCCCGAGCATACACGTCAATGGAACGGTTTAACGACAGTGTTAAGAAGTGGTTTACTAGATAGATAGATATATGTTTATTGTTACGGCAGAAAATACCCAGTGAGCTTGCAAGTTCTTTACAGGAAGAGAAATCATGTGGTTGACTTGTTACGAACGAGGAAGCACTTTATTAATCAGCTCTCCTAACACCCTGCACCCACACATCCGCACTTCCGTTGTTGGCCTGCCGAAGTTGCATAATACACATTTTTTTTGCTACCGAATTTGCATGTGTCCGCGTGGGTTTTAGCCGGGCACTCCGGTTTCCTCCCACAGTCCAAAAACATGCTGCTGCATAGGTTAATTGGCTTGCAGACTAAATTGCCCTCAGTGCCCTGTGATGGACTGGCGTCCCCTACTGGGTATAGCCTTGCCTATACCCAGGATGGGACGCTCACCTCGACCCTGTGCAGGATTAAGTGGTTTCTGACAATGGATGGATGACAACGGGAATCAGCCTAAAACGTTAATGTATTTGATTATCTGCACCGCCCTACTCATAAATGCCACCACACTGATGTCGTGTCTTCACAGAGCAGCACACACGACCTCTCGTCAGCTGGGGGCTATGGCCACGAGGGAGAGTCCCGTGCTTGCGCCTCAAAGCCCGTCAATGCTCAGCCGGGAAGTGTCCCCTGAGGACCTCACAAACGTTCGTCTCATCGGCAGCGGTGGGTTCGGCATCGTGTTCAAGGCCACGCACAAGCGCTGGTGCATCGACGTGGCCCTCAAGTGTGCAAAAACGAGCGGACAGCTCTGCAAAAGGTGAGTATCCTATCCCTGTCGGGCTATGGCTTTAGCTGCGAAGATGTTCGAAGAATCGCAAAGAAGAAGATCATCAGTACTTGCTTAATCCTGTAAGGGTCACGGTGAGCCTATCCAGGCAGACAGAGGGCGCAAGGTAGGGTTATACTCAGGGTCAGACGCCAGTCCATCGCAGGGCACCGGGGACAATTCAGTCATCAGCAAGCCAAGTAACCTGGACAGCCGCAGCAGCATGTCTTTGTATTGTGGGAGGAAACCGGACTGCCCGGCGAAAACCCACGCAGACGTGGGGAGAACATGTAAATTCTGCACAGAAAGGTGTCCGAGCCTTTTATTCGTGCGAGGTGGCAGCGCTACTCATTACACTTCCGTGCGGCCCTGTGCTGGTGTTTTGTTTTTACACTGATGGCAGGGCGTGCAGCAAGGAGGTCCCGGGTTCGAATGCCGGCTCGTGATTCGAACGGTATTATTGGTCTCACATTACGATGGTTTCACATTGCGATAAAGTGTTCTGTCACGAATTAATATCGTAAAGCGAGCGACCACCGCATGTGCCTAATTGTGAGTAAAATGACTCGACGCCGACAACAAATGGGTGGAAAGTATCGAAAAACCTGTGAAAATATATCTGCGTTTTCTTTCTCTCCAATCGACCACCACGCACTCAGCCACGACTCGGACCTCTCGAAAGAGGCAGACAAGATGAAATTGGCCCAGTTCGACTTCATCCTGCCACTGTGGGGCTACGTCTCGGGCATCAGCAGCAAGCAGATGAACCTGAGCCCGCAGGACCAGGGCCTGTGCGGCCAAATCCTGCACGGCGGCGGGCTGTCGTCGCGCGTCTTCCAGCACGAGTTCGGCTTCCGCCACGCGCTCGTCATGCCGTACATGCCGTGCGGCTCGCTGCAGCGGCTGCTGCACAGGTGCGGCCAGGCGGCCGAGACGCAGGACGGTGGCCCGGGACTCCCGTGGCCCCTGCGAAGCCGCTTCGTGGACCAGATCGCGCACGGCATGAACTACCTGCACGCGCTGAAGCCCCATCCGCTGCTGCACCTCGACCTGAAGCCGCAGAACGTGCTGCTGGACGACGACTACCACGTGAAGGTGCGAGAGGCGGCGCGAGCAGACCTGACGGCTGCCGAACAAGTGGAAAAAGCTTTCGCTGGTTCGGCTGCGGGGCGGCACGGTGGCGCGGTGAATAGCGCCGCCGCCTCGCAGAAAGAAGGGCCCGGGGTTGGAATAATAATAATAATCTACTTTTGAAACGCGCGCATTTTCTCCGGGCGCGTTGCACCTGTTGGATCCCGGCTCGGGTGCCTTTCTGCGTGGATTTTGCATGTTCTCCCCCCCCCCCCTGTTCTGCGTGGGTTTTCGCCGGGCACTCCGGTTTCCTCCTAAAGTTCAAAGACGTGCTGATACATAGGTTAATTAGCCTGCTGACTAAAATTGCCCCCGGTGCCCTGTGATGGACTGGCGTCCCATCATGGGTATAGCCATGCCTTGCGCCCTGTGTCCGCCGGGATAGGCTACGGCTCACCGCAACCCTCTACAGGGTTAAGTGGCTTCTGACAATGAGATGATGATGGGAGCATAAGTGTAAAGGGATTATGAAAGCAAATTGAATGTATTGTATGTGAAAGCCTGCATACTATATAGTGGGGAGCAGTGGCTCAGTGGTTAGTGCACTGGGCTACAAACCTGGCGACCCGAGTTCGAATCCCGCTCACGGCCAACACCAGTGACGATTTTCTTAAACGGTCCTGGGCTTCCCCTAGGTAGACTCGGCCTCAAATGAGTACCGAGTGCTGTGTAAACATTGCCACTAGGGAGACAAAGGCGGCCGGGCGTGGTGCTGGCCACCCACCCCTCGTGTGCCATGTCGGCCTACGTAGGTGTTAAAGCTATACGGGGGATGTTTGTCTTCGTCTCTTTAATATGTATTAGAACGGATTTTGCGGCAGCCTAATTCCCATTGCCCATGTGTCTGCCCTTGTCGTGGGAACAGATCTGCGATTTTGGCTTGTCGAAGTGGCGTGAGGTCACGGGGAATTTGGGCGAAATGGACTCACCTACATACATCAAGTCCTTGTGCCTGCACGACAGAGTCACAACACCTGACGGGGAAACGGTAACGATTCACGGCTCTGCGTGTAATGAACAAGGGATTGTATAGCTTGTGTTCTTTTGCATAGCTTGAGTGTTGTACAGCTCGAATCCCATGTTTCCTTCACTGAATGCACGTTGTATGAAATTGTTAAATATGTATTTTGTACCGAGGTCATCTACACGACTGGCATTTCCTTTTATGCCTGTCTCTTGTTTACAGCCACATGATAGCGGCACATTGGGAAACAGCTCTTTTTCCAAGGGAGACCTGGAAAAGCATAGTATGAATGTATTTATCATGAAAGGTTTTAT
>JAZEWU010000021.1:6543478-6568082 GCA_036362915.1 Geotria australis
AGGGAGGGGGAGACATAGGGACACAGAGACAGGAAGACAGAGAGACATTCAACGCAGGATCATGTTGGGTGTTGACACAGCCGAGGTGCTAGTGTGCTCATCATAATCATTTGCATCGTCTGCTTCACAGTCAGATGTTAAAGATTCCCGTGCTGTAATTGGGCAAGAGCACGCTAATGGCGTCCTAAAATCGTGGTCCAATTTTGAACATTTGGAAAATTACCCATACGTTACTCAACTTTAATATATGTAGAAATCATCACCCCATGCTGGAAAATTAGGCCAGGTCCCTAAACAAGAGTGATAATAATTATAAGGTTAGACCACCCCAAGATAACATATAATAATTTTAGCATTTTCTGCCCTGTTAATTTGTAAAACGAAAACAAAGCCCCCAAAGTTGACGCCACGACGCCACAACGCCACGGTGCTACGACCATTTACGACGGCAGCCCAGGCGATCAGATGCAGCAGGCTTGTGAAAGCGAGCAAGCGGTGCCTGGCCGCGCAACTGGATCAGCCGTGGGAAGGCTGCCGGGGTTAAACCAGGCCCAGCACCTTCGCCCTGTTCGTGGATCGAGCCGACCCGCTTCGAGCCACTGGCCGCGGAAACGCAGCAAAGGACAAGAACCCTCAGCCTCTCCCGACTGTCTGCAGGAAGCAAGTGCTGTGCGGGGCGAACCTCCAGCATGTACTGGTCCACCTGGTGCAGCTTCGCTCGTCGCTTCATGTGCGGTTTGTACATGTCCACATCCTCCGCCGTGGGCACGTATCTGTAACCAGCACCAGGCGGCACTGTCGTCAGCACGGTCATCAGCACGACCACAGGTATCACAACCAATCGCCGACTGCTCTTACTACGGTGGCCATATGCATTCCCTCAAGTCGCCCCGTTATTACTTTGATTATTGTATTATTTTAGGTAAGTTATGTAGTTCTTTTAACGATTTAAATATTCTCTATTTACAACCGCTTCTTAAGTACATTACGTCAATCAACCCAGCGGCATTTCTTTAATAAACCTAGCTGTGACCAGACTCCGAAAGTTCAAACCGATCCAGGTGTTTTCTGCTTTAACCAACGCTACTCGAAAATATTGATCCATTGGGCCCACAACCCAGTTTGTTTTCATTTTTGACCTGGTCAGACAGACGTTTGTTCGGTATTCATTACTCACGCTTCTCAAATGTGCCCGTGACCGACAAACTGACTTCTAAACTACACCGACGCGTTCCGTATCGGGACACGGGAGCGCACGAGGGCGGAGGGTACCCAGGCCGTGAGCCGCTCACCGCCGGAGTTCAGCGATCTGTTCGTCGGTGATTCCCGTATCCAGGTCCCCTCGCAGAACGAGCAGCTGCTCGCGAAGCTGGGTCGGCTGGAAGCGGAACCCGCGCAGGAAAATACCTGCACGCGCACGCACACGCACCGTACGCAAACGCAATTTCTGCCTGGTTGTGATTGAAAATCTTGATTTGTGTTCGAAATGTTGCCAACGTTGAATACGCTACCTATAATATGTTTTGGTTTTTACCCATCACAATGCTTAACAGTTTTTTGACTTTTTTTTGCTGGAGGGACACGCTGGGGGGATTATATCCTTCGTCTGGCCTGGGAACGCCTGGGAATCCCCCCCCAGGAAGAGCTGCAATCTGTTGCTGAGGAAAGGGATGTCTGGTCCACTCTCCTTGGAATGCTGCCACCGCGACCCTCACCAGGACAAGCGGTTTGGGAAAACAGATGGATGGAATTCGCATGTTCGTTGTGTGTCACAGGAATCCCGTACAGAAGTTCTGCGCCACTTTGGAGTTGAGCAAGATCTGTGGCGTCTGCTGCTGGGCCGCGGGAACGACGGGCGCCTGCGACGTCTCCAGGCGGAACGCGTCGTGCAGACGGACCCGGTCCAGCGCTCCCGCGTCCCCGCTCGTCTGAGCCCACACGGACTTGGCGATCTGTATGGACACACACACACGCGTCTGTGTCAGTAAGAGCGTGTCTGGTGAAAGACAACAGAAAAAATATATATATTTTTTTTTTGTTTAACCTTTAAGGCAATAATACACTTTTCACGAGGCGTCAAGTCTGCAATAACCACACACGCAAGCTAGTATGCTTTGATAATGTATATGGATTGTCCATGAAACTGATTGGTCAAACATCATTCGCTGTTTGAACATCTTAACACCTATGGGTACCTCAAAAAGGGATCCCTAGATATAACGGCTCTACCCGAGCTACGAATACACTGACATCTGTGTTGTCCTGAGCTGCTTGTCTTTTGGCAACACTTGGCGAACATCGGCGAGACGAGGCTATGAAGAAGACATCTCTGGTGTGGGGTAATCAGTTTCAAAGACAATGCATACGTAACAGTGCCCTGTTATGGACTGGCGTCCCATCCTGGGTGTAGCCCTGCTATGCGCCCTGTGTCCGTCTCACCGCAACCCTGTTACAGGATTAAGCGGTTTCTGACAACGAGGTGAGATGAGATCATAAACCTGTGTCTGTCCAACTCCTGGCCACGGCCAGCCTCGTCGGCGGCGACGCTCGCGCGGCACCAGGGCACTCTCTCACCCGGTCGGACTGCACAGGGTCCCAGTGCAGGGCCTTGGTCCGCGCCGCGACCACAGTCGGCTGCTTCCACAGCGACGGCGGCGCCGGCGGCGCGGCGCGCGTCGCTGCGACCGCGGGCGCTTCCCGCTGCTCCCTCGGCCTGATGCACGAGAAGAGCGCCGAGTCGGACTCGTCTCCGCCCGCGTGGCGCCCGCGGTCGCGAGCGTCCGTCGTCGCCTCCGTCGCAAGCGCGGCCGCGTTGCTGGCGACGCCCGGAGCGCCGGCCGTTTGGTCCGCGACGGGTGCGGCCGGGTCTGGCAAGGGCGCTTCGGGAGTAGCCGGGCCTGGGTCGCTGTCTGCCGAGGAGTTGTCGTGCACGGGTTCCTCGGGGGCCGCCTGCGATCCGGGACCTTCACCTCGGGTTGCTGTGGATGCTGCCGTGGCTGCGGGTGCGGCTGCAATGCCGGCGGAGGTCGCGGTGGTGTCGGTGGTGGCGGCGGCGGAGACGGTGTCCGTGCCGAAGGCGTTTGACGGAGACTGGGACAGGCGTTCGTAGCCCCGGCATACGGACTCAATCTCGCGTACCCAGTGGTCTCGCTCCTCGGTGAAATCGTCGCGGTTCGTGTTGTTCAGAGCCAGGTGAAATCTGCCCCCCGGAAAAAAAATAACCATGTTTAATTACTAAACTACGATTCAAACGACACGCAATTCTTTGTTGTGTTGTTTGACCATGGTTAATCACTTCGCTCAGTGCGGGTTGGTGAAACAGAGCACGTGCAAACCGGGCCCTTACGTGTAGAGGTTCTTGTTGGTGGACACGCAGAAGGAGTCAGCCAAGCCGTCTGCGTAGGCTTCCACCCCCGGCGTTGACAGATGCACGATGCACGGAGCCACGGAGGCATCCGGGAGGGCTTCCCCCGTCAAGGCAGCGAGTTTCCCAGGATTTCCCTGCCGTCTTTTGCTCGGGTAGAAGCGCAGCTCTGACCGAGACAGCTCCAGCCACACCCTGCACGCATTGCCGATGAAAACGATGGCGATGATATGCGTTTTTAAACAGTCACATTATCGCATCGGCTGCCGTTGCTCCCTAGTGTCTGCTTCATGCCGGTGGTGCTTGTCTGCTGTGTCATCATCTCAATATATTGCATGAATATATATTCCCTATTGAGCAGATTTCGTAATTCACAATTACAAACTGAAACAACAGACTCTAAGGTACGTAGTCATTTAGACACTGTTGATGTGCTTCATAATTACGTAATGCTTGTCTACCCAGGAAAGCCTGAATATCATGACACTTTTTTAGATGGGTCCTGCCAAGTTTTGGAGTAGGGAGCGATTACCTGTGCATATATTCCAATTGAGTAATTTGACGGTAGACTGCCACACCCAACCTCAAATTAATTCCCACACAGCTGCTCAACGTTGCAGAATTAATGTGTGAAGTGAAATGAGCATTAGCAGTAAACAAGAAGGTCGGATGCCCCCTCACCTGATCCACTTCACCGAAGCAAGGCCTCCTTTTCTCAGCAGGGCCTCGCCTTCCTTGACCACCCTCAAACTTTGCGGGGCTGTGGCACCGGGCAACGTCTCCTCTTGCTCCTGGCAGAGGGCCTTGTTCTGGTTCAGGATGAGGTGGGCCAGTCGCAGGATCTGATGGACGCGCACGCACGTTTAATAAACAGAATTCTCACGTGGCCGTAAGATGTCGTAGTGTGTTACTATGAGCCAACACAGCGTGGGTGGATTGAATAGTATTTGTAAGACTCCGAATCCCACTGGGGCTGTGAGGTGGCCACAAGATTGCAGTGAACCCACCTCATACGTTCGGGTCTTCACATTGTATCTCGGAAGCCAAGGGAGGCCGAACTTGGTTGGAATTTGTACGCGTGACCACCAGGACGAACCGGTAAAATACTTCCACACCCGTCACACCACATCCAGTATATCTCTCGCTAGGACTGTGGCTACTACTCGCACGTGATATTCTCCCGGGCGATCCGCTCTACCGCTGACCCAAAAAATAATTCTGCGCTCGGTACACCGCATCCAGTCCGATTCCCATTACAGCCGTGGCCACCGGTCAAGTTCCGCCACCACCACGTCAGACGAAACGACCAAGCGCGCGGCTCTACTCGCTTGACCTGGGCACCGAGCGCTTGGTCGCACGCCGTACGAAAGAAAGGGCAAGAAGACGCCGGACATGATTGAGCGAGCGCTCGGGCCCCGCGCCCCGCCCTAAGAGACGCGGCACCTGGGTCTTGTCGAAGTCAGAGGTGACCTCGAGCTCGTACTCGTGGTGCTGCGTGAAGTAGAGCGTGAGGCGCAGCCCTTCCTGGCCCTCGCACGACGCCAGCTCCGCAAACGGGAAGCGCTTGCGCACGGCGCCCTTCGAGATGTTGCACAGGACCTTCTCGGGGAAGTCCACCTGCGAGGGGCGGGGGGGTGGCCGGTCGCACCCGAGCGAGGGAGAGTCAACTGGTCAAATGTCACCCTAGTTTATTCCCAGGATTCTTGATAAAGGCAGTGTCATCAAAGAATTCGATTAGATTCTTCGGAGCGTGATGGTTATATGACAGTTTCCCATTGCAACAAGTTCTTCTATAGGTGCAGACAGCCCTTCAACATTTAGAGATATAATAGTCAGTGCTGGCCTTAAAGGCGGGCATTGGCCTCTCTTCATGCTACAGACTGAGGGGCTTCTGGCATCTGTTGAGCTTCTGGACATCGTTGTCTTTCAGCTCGGCTTTGAAGTGTTTGGTAGAATTTGCAGGTAATACCAAGTATTACTTGACAGGGATCGCGACGTGAACGCTTCTACCTTGATCCCCAAAGAAACGGATAATCTAGCGTCAATTGCGTGTATTTATTCAAAGTACTTTACTCGAATCCACGAGATTAATTCTCACTGAAACTCAAACGAGCAAGTCTGCACCGGCGCTTGGGTAAAGGTGCGCAGACAGCCGATGG
Source organism: Geotria australis (assembly GCA_036362915.1). NCBI lineage: Eukaryota > Metazoa > Chordata > Hyperoartia > Petromyzontiformes > Geotriidae > Geotria > Geotria australis. The sequence continues at coordinate 6,549,002 of JAZEWU010000021.1, forward strand.
TGCTACGCGCTCCCGCGTCGTGAACGCTTTGAGAATAAACCACTCCACCCACCTGCAGGATCCTCTTCTGCCTCTGCCAGAACCTGTTGTACTTGTAAATGTTGAAGTTGTACACGCTAGTTTCTCCATCCTGACGAGAGAGTGGAAACATTCGCTGTAATGTAGCACACCGGCGAGAGGCTTACCGTAGACAAGTATAAACAGATAACATGACAACATCCTTGATCAGATCCCACATTACTGTTGATGCAAGTGCTGTTGGTAAAAATAACTGATAAAACTAGCACGACACAATGCTGTAATGGTGGTGGCGGTAGTGTAAGCCAGTGTTGAAGTGTTTGTTTACGTAACACGTATTCCAACAACTTACTCGCCAAATATTGCCCAAGCTCTGCAGTCCTCTATATAATAAGATGTTCTGGCACAATTGCTCGGTGTTTTATATGCAGGAGGAAGAGAAAGCAGTTGTCAGGGAACTCACAACAGCTTATACTGGTGAAAAAAAGTGAGGGTGGATTCTGTATTTCAGCTGATTTCCTGCAACGAACCCCACATATTCAACACCTGCACCCAGTGCTTCCCGTCACTTGTTTTACATTCATTTCACCATTATGTGTTTGAAAGCGTGAGTATTTATATGAAGTGTTTAATTACGAAAACGTTCAAGCAGTACAGATTAAGAATTTGATAAACCCATACACAACAGGGAAATAACCCAGAAACTCCACAAAAAACTCCCCCGAAGCAGGAACCAAACAACCTCGGGCAGTACCTTCTGTCTGTGAGACGCAGATGTTACCACTGCATAGACACCCTGCTGTGAAGCGTGGATCAGAAATACGGACATTTTTGATCAGGTCGTGTGCAGGAGCTAGATGGAATGTTGCATACCAAGTGGATAGATAATGGTAGATGATTATGATGATATTAAGGAGTTTTTTACAACAGTGCCTTCCTGTGTGGAGTTTGCACGTTCTCCCCGTGTCCGCGTGGGTTTTTTGCCGTGTACTCCGATTTTCCCCAAAGACATGCTGCTGCTGCCTAGGTTGGTTGGCCTGACTAATATTGTGAAAGTGCCATAGCAAGTGAAAGAAAATCACAACGTAATTTTACCGTAGTGCACGGGGAAGTGAATAACATATTTTAAGATCTTCACGAATGTGTGAATGTAGGGTTCCCGGTTCGATGTATGAGAATTGCTCTGAAGAGTTATTCTTTCGGCTCTCCCGAAAGAGCAGAAAAACACATCGGAGGTCTGTACCGCACCACGGTGGAAAGCCCTACACGGCAGCAAGTCTCCTTGTGCTTTAAAACAACATTTCCGCTTACCATCTCGGTCGCCTTTCCACCCTGTGCCATGCCGCTGTTCATATTTACAGCTTCATCAATAGTCATCCTCCCTTCTTTCACGGCATTCAGCAAACGAATCTGTTCCTCATTGTTCAGTGGCTGCTCAAAAATATTGTCAACAAGCACAGCGGTTACAACACAACGCAAACAAGAGAAACGTAAACATTATTTCTCTTAGATCATTGCCATCAGCGCCTAACATGAAAACGTGAAACCACTAGGTTTTGAATAATGACAGCCATCAGCGCAGTTAATGGGCCACATGAGATGCACAAGGCTTTCGGTTATATGCAAACAATTATTCTTTTGTTACGTCAGATTATTTTATTTGAAGGAGAGCTCATTATGTAATTTATACTTTCATTGAGCTAAATATGGTAAAACATAAATATTTTTGGGACCACATTCAATTTTACCAACGCAGGCACGATCAGTCAGGAACAACGAAACAGGTTTCAAATCATTCCTTGAAGGAGGAATATCAGGAAAAAAATCCAGGTCAAAGCAGTCACCATCCATCCATTATCATAAACCGCTTAATCCTATACACTATACAGGGTTGCGGTGAGCCGGAGCCTATCCCGGCAGGCACAGGGTGCAAGGCAGGGCTATACCCAGGATGGTACTCCAGTCCATCACAGCGCACCGGAGGCATATTAGTCCGCAGGCCAATGAACGTATGCATCATCATGTCTTTGGACCGTGGGGAGAAACCGGAGTGATATTCTCAAAATATTTGGGCCATCCATCATACACATTCATTTATTACATTACCACACATGTACATCTTGAGCAAACGGACCTACCTTGGTGCGCGTGGACATAGTGTCGCTGTGAGTTTGCCCTGAAACTCCGGCCGGTGAATCCTCTACCCGAGCGGTATGTGAAGGCAAAGCCACCAGCACAACTGACAAAGACAAAGATCCCCCAGACAATTACTGTACATACACCTTTGGGCAAGTGCTGTCAACAAACAACTATCAAGAGCTCAACAGCAAGGGCAGAGGTGGTGGGACCAGTACCACACACAGCTGCCTTCAATTCCCCAGTGCTGATGTTTTTACATGACAATATTTACTCACTTAAGGGTGAGGAGATCTAGGCCTCTAGGGGAAGCCCAGAACCGATTATGATATAATAATAATAATATCACTTGTCACTGATGTTAACAGTTGCTGGGAATCAAATTCAGGTCTCCAGGGTAATAAAATAGGGCACAACTCACCGCCCCACGGCCTCTCACTGCAGTATCAAGACAAAGATCCCACCGTTTAGCCGTGATGATTAACTCATTTTATTAATTAAAGTTTCGTCTAAACCAGGTGAGAGCGCTCGGAGACAGAGTATCTTTTTACAAAGAGACCTGAGTGACAAAGCAATGCGGTAAACACGTAAACCAACAGTCAAAGACATCATAAATGAACAACACTGTACGTTGTTGAAATATAACAACTTACGAATGAGGATGATTTGCATAAACGTGCATTCCACGTGAATGCCATCTGTCTATTTATGTTTTAATGGATGCAGCGTCTGCTGGAGGCCATCCAGCAGTGGATCAATCATGGCCCATGATGACGACGGAACTGCGATCTAATCTCTCACTATGCGAGAAGACCGCATTCTCTGTGAGCATCCATTTCATACTCTAAAGTATATTGTCACCAGCATGCCTGACGCTGTGACAGAATTGCAGAAGTGCAGTTATATGAATAAATAACTTCCAGTTCCACAGAACAAGAATAGTAAATTACACGACGATATGAGGCTTGCGGTGGTGACGCTTGCCAAAACCCACTATCGTGGAAGGCGAGGGTTGGTGGATCACGCAAATGCTGTAAACCTCCCTTCCCGTGGGGATCGAGAAGACGGTACAGCAAGTGTGGACTAACCTGAATCTGTCCCATCTGTGTGGGATAACGTGTTGTCCCCACGCACGTATTGGTTTTCTACGGGTGCTCTGGTTCCTCCCAGTTTCAATCATCACTAAATGGCTGGTATGCGCCTCCGTGTTTGCGGTTGGCAATGCGTTGTGTTTTTGCGTAATGCAGTTTCATAAATGAAGCTATTTACTGTATTCTATCATTCACATATAAGTCACAGTGCTAATTGTTTAACTATGATTCAGCGTAAGATTTAAAATATATTCCGGGTAAATCCTATTTAAATTATCAGAGAACAAAAAATAGGCAAGCCATTGGGTCACAATTAAGCCGGGATATATTTCAAGATCCACTTTGGTTAGCTGATCAATACACTTAGCTACCAAGTCATCTGAACACTTATCTGGCCAAGGGTCATCCATCCATTAACAGAAACCGCTTAATCCCATACAGGGTCGCGGTGGCCAAGGGACATCTACCAAACGAATTCGTCCGTCCACTGCTTGTGTGTTGACCTTACGACCCGTGTTTGTGAACCAGTAAATAAATACAATATATAACGCGTGGCACATATTCGAACCGGGGACCTTCTTGCCGTCAGGAGACAGCGCAAATCACCGCTTCGCCCCAAGTCTTTAACAGTTTCACAAACCTCCCCACGCATTTCTCACGTTGTGGCGTGTGACTCAGTAACTTTCCTTCACGCTCCAACAGTTAAAAAGTGTGCAAATACGCTTGAACAAAATGTGACTTTGTTTGCATAGCTCTCTGACGTAGACGCGCCGTATCAAGGTCGTTTGGCGGGGTAAATACAGTCCACTTACATAGTAAAGAATTCACTGCAATGTACGTGAATGCACAAAGGATTACGGCTACAAATTGTGTGTATAGTGTGCAGGTTATTTTATGCAACATGGTCATTATTAACCGTAACAGTGACCTTAACCAATCATACCAACCAACAATTACAACATACAGGTATTGTGCATAGATAGATTAACAGCGCTTTGCCAATCCACTGCTGGATGAATGCAGGCAGCAAGCAGCCGCCACTCTTAAAGCCTTGTTGATCAAATAAAAGCATGCAGTACATTTGAACACAATGCGACGAATACAATTCCAAAACCAAGTGCTCGCGTTGAATATAATAACGGAAGCTAACAGGAAAAAAACCGAACATATTGTTTTCAATGAAGGTACCCCCCACCAGCCTAGTCCAGTTTGTGGTGGCTATCTATGTCCGTCTGTGCGAAAGAGCGGACACTGAACGGCCCGTAACAACCATCCATCCCTTGTCAGAAACCGCATAATCCTATACAGGGTCGCAGTGAGCCGGAGCCTATCCCGGCAGACACATGGCGCAAGGCAGGGCTATCAAGCATGGGACGCCAGTCCATCACAGGGCACCGGGAGCAATTTAGTCCGCAGGCCAATTAACCCATGCAGCAGCATGGGAAGAAACCGGAGTGCCCGGCGAAAACCCACGCGGACACGGGGAGAGAACATGCAAGCTCCACACAGAAAGGCACCCGAGCCGGGATTCGAACCCGTGAGCCTTCTTGCTGTGAGGCGGCAGCGCTTCTCACCGCGCCACCGTGCCGCCCGGCTCGTAACAACTTGACATTAAATCCCATAACAATGACCACATGTACGCCGCAGAGTTTACCCACAGCTCAAACACATGGGGAAGATGGCGTTACCCATAGTTTAGCTTACACATTTACATTTTACAACAACAGCCCAGTCCTATGAGATTACACACAGACGCAACTTCTACACAGTAAACGTACAAATTGATTATAGTCACAACGATCAAAGCAAGCAAGTGTTTACCAGAGGACGCCCGACGCAATGACAGCCTTTTGAGTGCTGATCACGAAAATGAGAAGTTGCTCTAAGAGACACAAACACAGGCTCATACTGAGCGCGCACCGAGATCGAGGCAGTTAAAGCCACGTCGCGTTTTCAGTCGAGACCGTGGTGCATGGAGGTACAGCCTTGTGTGGCGTCATACTGACAGACAAAAAGAGGAACACGGAATGGGGGGGGGGCAGACGCCGTAACAGATGGCATACCATGACTGGTTAAGTCAGTGGACTTGGGCAGAACTGGGCACTCCGGTTTCCTCCCACGGTCCAAAGACATGCTGCTGCATCGGTTAATTGCCCCGGTGCCCTGTGATGGACTGGAGTCCCATCCTGGGTATAGCCCTGCCTTGCGCCCTGTGTGCCGTGATAGCCTCCGGCTCACCGCGACCCTGTGTACACGATTAAGCGGTTTCTGACAATGGATGGATAGTTGCTCATTAGGAGGGGAGACGGCCGATGATTGAGACGAACCACGGAGTAGCAGCCAAAGGAGGGAACACACTCCAGAGGCCGTCCCCCGCGGAGATGGAGCGATGAAATACGGCTAGTGTGCAGGAGCGAGATAGGTTGTTGCATCGCATGATCCTGAGAGATGACCGCGAAATGCGTTCGCATGGAAGAGGACGGAGATCGTGGCTGATATTTGATGATGGAACTTTTAACCGAGTGCTGCAAGACTGACTACGTTTCGCGTTATATGACAACGCTCTGGTGTAGGGCAGAGGCTAACATTGCGTAATTGTGGTTATTTACTGTCTTTTATCAATGCACTTGCTGGGCAGATGAAAGCTTCTCCACTACATAATTCAGTAATGGGGGTTGGTTGTTTGAACACAAGAGTATTTCATCTGAAGCTGGTCAGCGCCGGCAGGCGAAGGAGTTGTTGGACAGGTCGTGTTTAGATTTATCACTCGCCGCTAACGTTAGCCGTGCTCTGGAATTGAACTCAGGTCGCCAGGTTCACATCAGATTCATTCCCGGCCATGACGTTATGAGAATCAGCCCATAACTTTATGATAACTCGCATTATTTCCGCGCCTCCGAATCAACGGGTGCAACGCGCCCGGAGAAAATGCGCCGCGCGTTACAAAAGTAGATTATTATTAGCAACATCGTCGCCCGGGCGGATGAAACGGAAATCACCTCGGGACGCAACCCCACCTGCTTCATAGATCGAGCGGCTAAACGTGTCCCCGCCGCATGAACGTGGAATGCCCACCCACCCGGGTCGCCACTGATCAGAAGCACTGCCCAACGTTCCGTATGAGCATTTGTAAACAAAAGTAGTGATATTAATCCTATACTTTGTTTGTATGCTCGCGGAAAAAGTGCGAGTGGCTCATTCTCTGATGTATGGAACCCCGGGGCTCCTGTAATCCGTGATACCGCCTCCATGCCCAAATCATATAACCGCATGTTTTACAGGCTTAAACCTACCCAATGCAACAGGCCTACCGTTGCTGTACACCGTCTTGGAACGCGACTTAATTTACACCTCATATAAAATCATTAATCCTGTACAGGGTTGCGGTGAGCCGGAGCTTATCCCGGCAGACACAAGGCGCAAGGCAGGGCTATATCCAGGATGGCACGCCAGTCCATCACAGGGCACCGGGGGCAATTTAGTCCGCAGGCCAAGTAACCTATACAGCATGTCTTTGGACTGCGGGAGGAAACCGGAGTGCCCGGCGAAAACCCACACGGACACGGGGAGAGAGCATGCAAACTCCACAGAAAGGAACCCAAGCCGGGATTTTAATAAATCATCCAAGCTTACGTAAGACTTCAGCAACTTAACGTACACTTACTTGATCAGTGGCCGTCTTGAAAACACATGTCGGATGTTTGGAACGTTTGAAGAATAACAGCTACTAACCTGTGCTCTTCTAAACGTCAGTTGTACGGAAATTCTCACAGGTCACAAAAACACCACTACACCTTGGGGTATTGTATGCAAGTGGGCCGAAAAGTAACCGCACGGCAAACAAATCAGTGCAGGAAATCCGAAAGAAAACCTACCCACATAACCGGTCAAACATCTTCTTACAGTGCCTTGTAATCCTTCCCCAAATGCAGTGTTAACGTCACGTGATAAAACCTTCATCAGCAACTCGGAATACACGCGGAAACCACCAATCCTCTGGGGGGGCATTGGTAATTTAATCTAGCGGTTGGTGGTCATACACCACATACAGGATTGTATTTCTATACAGTACACGCTTACCTATCCGCGACCCTGTACAGGTTTAAGCGGTTTCTGAAAATGGATGGATGGACACGAATACCCAGTAGCAACAAGTTCGAACATGTCTGCATACTTTACTTATTTGATGTATAACCGTTAAAATGCTCTCCCTTTGGAAATTCGTTCAGCGGATCTCGTCTTAAAACTTACTTGTTCCGTAAAGCCTTCAAGCCGTCGTGCTAGGACCACTTTGCGGCTCAACGCTGTCTGATTACCGTTCTCTGTCGTTGTTGGTTTGTCGTTCTCTCCGCTGTCTTGTGCGGAGCTTTGTGGCCCTCGGATGGAAGGCTCTGTGGCTCCTACTGTTATTGTTTAGATTTTTCTGCTGTCTTTATTATCTGTGTCCTATGGTTTATCGTGGTTGCTTGACTCTCAGTTTATCTGTCCTGATGTTACTGACATACCGTTCTCTCCGCAGCCTTGTGCAGCGCTTTGTGACCTTCGGGTGAAAGGCGCTCTATAAATGCTATTATTATTTATTATTAAAACGCAACTCGTAATTTGTTGCATATCTGCATAGGATAGAAAAACAAGTCTTTTGAGGATCTCTGCGTTAAGCGATTAGTGTAAATAAGTGACGGGAATTCAAAAGTTTAAAATGAATGACATTCAAACGTGTGGCATTTAAAGCCTGCAGTGGAATATTCTATTCCTACGGACCTTTCACGGACATCAGTTGACATTCAAACACGTATGGAAATGCACATTTATTTGCATCATCAAGGCTTGACAGCAGATCCTTGGCCCATCAGCGCGTCCCCACACTCACTTCACAGTAGCCACGCACAAGAAAAATAAACATTGCAAACTCACCTCTACATTAAAATCCACAAGACTGACTGCTTTTTATTAAAATGTAACAGGAATAAAGCCAAACTTCTTGTGTGAAATATATGGCATTGCTAATAATAAGGGTGAATTCAGATCTTCGTAAAGAATGCTTCCAAAGCCAACCCAGCAACGTGTCACCTATCTTGCAACTTGTTGCAGATGGACACAGAATCGGTTTACATTCACATATGAAGCGATGCCAGTTGTCACTCAGCATTGAGTGACAGCCAGAAGTTCAGATCTTCGTATATACGAGATCAACGATGCATTCTTGAGACACAAATAGCCCAGGTTTCTGCCAATGCAGTGTTGAGTCAACGGATTCTGGGAACTGGGTCACTTGCCATAGATATAACTTGGACATTCACCCAAATACTTATGTGTAATGCATGTTAGAAACTTTACTTTGTAGCGCAGCACCCACATTAAACATTTTAACCACGTAAAACCGAGTGTGATCCAGTTCACAATGAAAATAAGCCAGTCCTGATTTAAGAAGACAGTTTACTTCACAGCAATGTGGTAACTGACGGTTGAAAGGCTGCAAATGTGCAATTAACAATTCTACAGTTGAATAGTTAAATGTAAAATTATTGTTGACAATGTTAGGTATGAGAATTTCTCACAAGAGCTGTTCATTCGGGATAGCTGTGTCAAACGTTCTTATCCCGACAGAGAACAGCTCTTGAGAGCAATTCTCAAATATCGAGCCGTGAAAACCTACATCAATACAATGTCAAGTCTGATGCATTTCCAGTTTGCGGTGCAACACACAGACACAATAAGTGACAAGGGAGGTCACCAGCAAACCAAAACTGTTGCTAATAGATTACGCCAAAAATTCAGAAACACAAACTATGTTAGAATTACGTTTGCTGTGGGACACAGTGGAACAAGTGGCAGGGCTGCTCATTGCTCATGCCATTACACGTGCCGAGTCGCACAATCGCCATTACACGTGCAAAGAGGGAGACGCGAGGAAATGCCAGCAAATGCGAAGAACGGCGTCGCGACGCGCAGATGGGACGTCGGTGGTTTGGCCCCTCACTGCTGGGGTGCAGGTTCGGCTGCTGCTGCTGCTGCCTCCTTCCTGTTGTCCTCAGGTTTCATGGCTGGGAACAGCAGCACCTCCTGGTCGGGGGAGGCAGGGTAGCGTGATAAAATGAACTCGGACATGATGATGAAAATACCGAATGTGATCAATACATTTCAGTGAAACTGACTGCGACGAGAATGTGTACATCGACAAGGATTACGACGGTAATTGATACAAGTCTTGTTCAGATAAATTCGTTTTAAAAAATTGTACCAAAAATGGATCCCGCAGTTTAAAATGAGACAGAAACAAATAATATCTCATACAGATTATGCAAAATAAGGGATAAACCGCATAGCAGGGTGAGAAAACAGAAGGCATGGCAGGGTAAGGAAGAACTGGCAAAAGGCAGTATTTGGGAAATGTTTATTATCCCAGAATTAAAACTACTTACAAATAATAACTTTAGAATTACATGCGAGCCGTAACTTTCACCGTTTAACGACCAGACTCAATGCAGGAAACTGGACTCACCCAAGCGCCATTACACCGAGGTACTAAGCAATAAACAATACCGTGTACGCACACAAACGACGTACAACCTATCAACACACATTGTAAACCATCAGCGGGCTGCATTCACTCCACCAGCGCACCTTGATGTTGTTGGAGTTGGTGAGGAACATGGTGAGGCGGTCAATGCCCATGCCCCAGCCGGCCGTGGGAGGCAGACCGTACTCCAGTGCCGTGCAGAAGGTCTCGTCTATGAGCATGGCCTCGTCATCACCAGCTGCTTTGGCCTGTGCGTGACGGGGCGGCCAGAGGGATGGAGTGGGGAGTACGTACACAACCCGGTTAGTACAATCCTTGGATTTTGTTTGTGCACGTGCAGTGATGACGCCGTCAAGGTAGTTACGACCGGATATTCTAGCAATGCGTAAATAGTAATATTAGTTTACCGCTCGTAACACGCGCATTATTTGGTCGGTCTTGAAGAGAGAATAATGACTCGGAGGAGCGAGAAACCGCATAGGCAGCGGAGGGGGAAGGCAGCGCTAACATTTTCCAAACGTTGTATTTCATCTATATAATGAGAAGTAATTGGCCAAATAGTGATTTTTTGTTGTACTGTGAATACATTATTCACAATTTATGAAAGTTATGTGGATGTAACTTTCAAAATAATGGGAAGTAATTGGCCAAATAGGCGCTGCCTTCCCAATTTATGAAAGTTATGTGCATGTAACGTTCATAAATTGGGAAGGCAGCGCCTTGAGACTTCCGGGTGAAAGGCGCTATATAAATGTAATGAGTTAATGAATTATGTTACATGGCGGCTAATCGAGCAAGCAAAGCGGAACGAGAACTACTGAGAAACATTACAAATGAGATGGTCAAAATGATACTAAGTATTTGTGTAACATTATTATGACCCCCAAGTGCATCAACACATTATATCACTGGGAGAGGGTTTGTTACATGTCTAGTAACTATGACAGGATACATATGTTCTACATAACAAACTTCGTTTTTCAAGTAACATTATTATTATTGACCCCCAAGTGCAACACATTATATCACTGGGATATAATTATTCTTATTATTATGACCCCCAAGTGCAACAACACATTATATCACTGGGAGAGGGTTTGTTTACATGTCTAGTAACCATGACAGGATACATATGTTCTACATAACAAACTTCGTTCTTCAAGTAACATTATATTAGTTATCGCAAAAAAAACCATACACACACGTCCACGCTATCATAACACATGTTTGCCATTTGTAAAAAAATACGATCAATTTACGCCGCAGCACTACGTCCGAGCGAGAAGGCTCGATTGCCGTTCTCCGGCTTGGGGCGGCTGGGAGAACGCTTACGTTGGCCTGCTCCTCAAACAGCTGTCTCTGCCGAAGCGGGTCGTTCAGCTCCGTGTAGGCATTCACCACCTCCTTCTTCATCACAAACATCTCGAATCGCTCCGTCAGCCCCTTGACTTTGCGATGCCTGTGGGATGACTCGGCAGTGTCAGATGGGAGGGAGGTCAATGTGATCCAGAACCCAGCAAGGGTGAACGAGGCACTCGCATTCTTTTCGGGAACAAGCCACCAGGAAATGACACGCACCAGCACCGACATGCATGTTAAATATAGAATGCTTTCGTTATAAACAAAGCAGTAAACAGGTGATGTTGCAAGTGATTTGGTCGAAAGACCAGGTGCAGTGCTCTGGCTGCATTCCTGGCTTATGGGGGGCGGTGGGAGCGGTTATAGCACTTACCACTTGGCCAGGGGGCTCATGATCTGCGGATGATCACAGATGAAGGTGGGGTTGATGCAGGTGACTTCCAGAAACTCGCCCACCAGCTACGACAACAAGAACAGGAAATGTTAGGGTAGGACAGGGTAGGACAGGGCATATCACTATGGCGATTTCAATCTTGGCTTTCCATTGCTTTAAGGAGTAAGGTCAACACGTTTTTGTTTGTCCAGTTACAAAACTAATGGGCAACATTACACAAGTTATTTTACTTGTAGTTTAAAAGACTGTCAACAGTAGGCTATGGATCCAAAGGTCAGTTTTCAACAACCCATGCTGAAATACTGCTGAACACACATTGCAATAAATATAATTGTTAGTAACGAAAACAAGTCAATCATGTAATAATAAAACTTGATGCAGCATGAATTATTTCCTCACATCATAACCAGCACAAGAATAAACAATGTCCTATCACGCCAATGGAATTAAGACATGCAGTTCAACAATGAACTGCTGTACAAAGGCAACAGCACTTTAACTAAGAATCACAGAACGTTCCTAAGACAAACAATACCATTGCTCTATAATTAAACCTATACAACTGGTTCAAACACTCAGAAGGAACAAACGTGCCAAATACTCTGCCAGGTCCTGTTGGAAATAATGCCACACGCTTCAACCATCCATTTCTATCAAAGAGAAAAACCATGTGGATAAATAGTGAATTGCACATTACACAGACCCATAAGTACTCGCTGTGGTTCTCACCTTATCCAGAAGTCTGGCCATGGTTCTTGGCGCCGGACACTCCACCCCCTTCTCCACACACAGCTTGTCCACAGCCAGGCGTGCCTCTGCATACACACGTGTGTAGTCATCAAAGGCGAGTTGAATGGAACATTGTACATCTGCATTCGTCTCAGCTAGATGAAACGATCGTTATTACTAGTACCCGCTTAATCCTACACGGGGTTGCGGGGAGCAGTCGGAGTCTATCCCGGCAGACACAGAGCACAAGGCAGGGCTATACACAGAATTAGACACCAGTCCCCAGTATAGCCTTAACAGACGGTACGGTCAAGTGCCATTAGCGAGCACCTATGAAGGTCAACACAACACATGAAGATGTGGGTGATCAGCACCACGCCCGGCCGCCTTTGTCTCCCTAGTGGCAATGTTCACACACTGCGCCAGGGACTCATTTGAGGCCGAGTCGACCTAGGGGAGGCCCAGGACTGGATCAGAAAATCGTCACTGGTGTTGGGTGGCCGTGAGCGGTATTCAAACTCGGGTCACCAGGTGTGTAGCCCAGCATAGCGCGAACCACCGAGTCACCGCTCGCCGCTCTCACCCTCCGTGTCCAGCGTGTCCGCGGCAGGCAGCTTGGTGTCCAGCACGCGCTCCAGGTCGCCGATCAAGCTGAGACGACGGAAGGGCGGCGTGAAATCCACCTCCACGGCCTCGCCTTCTGGGCCATCTGGGTGCAGCGTGATCTTGAACCCTCCCGTGATGTGCTTCACCATGCCTGCGTCGCACGTACGCCACACCAGAGAACGTCAAAGATACAAAGATCTTTGGCAGAGACAAAGATCCCCCGTCTAGCCTTAACAGACTGTAGGGCCGCCTTTGTCTCCCTAGTGGCAATGTTCACACACCGCACTAGGTACTCATTTGAGGCCGAGTCGACCTAGGGGACGCCCGGGACCGGTTCCGAAAATCGACACTGGTGCTGGCCGTGAGCGGGATTCGAACTCGGGTAGCCCAGCACGCTAACCACTGAGCCACCGCTCCTCACCACGTACACATAATTAACAACCGCCATTAGCCGCTAAGTGGCAGTGATATCACCACGGTGCTTGTGCCAGGCCATATGCACCTTGAGGCCACGTGAAGCATCGAAGGGCTCGCTGGCATGTCACGGGACAGACCCAGGTGCTATGCGTTGCCCAAAACGACTGGAAAATGCACCACCTGCGCTCCCCACTGTCCCAACTTACCGTACTTTAGCCGCACGGCGCACCGCTCATTGTGAGCGGACGTCCGATCCCCTCAGAAAACGCAGGCACATATTGACGCACGCATTTACCGACGCGGCAAGAACGATGGCGAGGCAGCGTGGTGAAGCCGGAAAGTGGCGTGCAAGGGTGCGGGGGTCGCGGGGCTGACCGGACAGCAGCTTCTCTGTGATCTCCATGAGGTCGTTGTAGTCGGCGTAGGCCATGTAGAACTCGCACGTCGTGAACTCGGGGTTGTGCGTCAGATCGATGCCCTCGTTGCGGAATTGCCGCCCGATCTCGTACACGCGGTCCATGCCGCCCACAACCAGCATCTGTGGCGTGGCGGGCAAAACGGTCGCGGATGGGTGATTTGAATGACTAAATCACTGGCGTGTTACAACAACTCACGTTCTTTGTCGTCACAAAACACACATTATATCCTCCTTGCAAATCGTATATGAAAGGTAGAGTATAGTTAGAATTACAGCACACTAAACTATTTTCTAGCCGTATCAGTAAAAGCAATCTCAGGAACAATGTTTACGAACAGCATTACATGAGCAGGCAAATACGTAATTGTTTTGTAATTACGGATCAGGTCTTACCAGCAGAACATACAAAATGCTTTCTTTAACTGGTTTCATTACTTTTCCAAACCCTTGTGCCCTGGGCGATGTACCTTGAGGTAAAGCTCCGGAGCAATCCTCATGAACAGGTCCATGTTGAGGTCGTTGTGGTGCGTGATGAACGGCCGTGCCGCCGCCCCTCCAGCGATGATGTTCATCATGGGTGTCTCCACCTGCCCCATGCACCCCCCGACAACGTTAACACGGCCAAAGATTCCGGTTTGCCCCTACAGCGGATAAGGGAATTGCTGCCGGCGAGCTCCTGTAACAGTCAAAGTGGCATTTGAGGCAGTAGTCGAGGCAGCCTTTGTCTCAACAGGCATTTGGTACCAGTACCAGGTTAATCGGTGCTAGTTTTAAGGCTGAATCAAACGGAGGCTGAAACACGTGTACACTTGTTTAACGGACAGGAATTGATCACGGGTCACAAAGATGGTAATGCCAGTCACCAACCACTATAACCACTGCTCTCAATGCATATAACCAAAGTCACAAACGTGCCGAGCAGAAAAGACGAAATCAACAAACGGGCAAGCGAGTGGATTTAACACCTCCAGGAATCCGAGGCTGTCCAAAAAGTGGCGGACGTAGTTGATGATCTTGGCTCGGACGATGAACTTCTGTCGCACGTAGTCGTTGAGGATCAGATCAAGGTATCTCTGGCGGTAGCGGGTCTCCTGCACAGGGTGGGAGGCGGAAGCAACGATGATGGTACACACACAAAGTCCCCCACATATGCAGTGCACGTGTTTTCTATTACCACACTCATTCGCATTGGAAGCACGGCCAGAAAAATTAAGTTCCTGCGCAACTTGCCGATTTCATTTATTTTTATTTTCTGTACATATTTGACATTTTAAACACACACGTGAAGTTTTGTGAATTACATTCTACAACGCTGAATGATACTTACTATACTAAACATTACTTTAGTTCAAATTACTACCATTATTATTTTAACCAGGCTTGCACCAGCGTGAGTCTAGTGCAAGCCTGGTTAGCACTCACGCTAGGGTTTCCCTTGGTGGACAGGTCTGGAGTATAGCAGGTGTTTAAAAACCAGCAACGGGTTATTACCTTGTCCTTGAGGCCAAAGTGCAAGTGTGGCAGCATGTGCAGGCAGGGCGAGAGCAGCACCATCTCGGAGGGCACAATGCTCAGCTCCCCCTTCTTGGTTTTGCCCGGGTTCCCACGCACACCAACCACGTCGCCACGCCGCAGCTTGTTGTTGGTGAGGAAGAAATCCTCTTCTGTTTTGTAGAATCTGAGTGCCCGAGCAAAACGCACGGCCATTCGATGAGATCATGAGGCCAAGTAAAACGCGAGAGCCTGTGATTTAAAATATATATATAAGATGTTGTATTTTTCCATGTAAAGACTGTCGCATTGAGAAGAGCTTATACACAGTTAATAAAAGAGCAGGCAAAAAAAGAGAAAATTCTTAGTTTTAAATGGACGACCTAGCAGAAGAGTTATCATACCATTGCTAAATCTGGTGAAATATTTAAACCCTAAGAATTGTAGTTGCACAGCTGGAATGTATTATTTATGAAATGTTTTACCAAACCGGCTAAGCATGGGTGAAATTACAACATTATTTCGGTTAATGCCAAAGTGTTACGTAAACACGTAAAACAGAAGCACTCACGAGCGATGTGTATTGATCATGTTGCAAACAGAAAATCAATCTCTGATTGGAATAATATGGTGATCAGAAAATCGAGATACTGAAATATCTTAGGCAAAACTGCAGTAGTAGGGGTCCTTACTTGGCATTAGCCATGACCTGGAGCTTCACTCCCTCGCCACGGAGGTCGTAAAACAGCAACTTGGCCCCTGACGCACGCTTGGCATGAAGTCTTCCTGCAGGACAACGCCGCGAACATCACCACTCGTGTCAGACGTGAAGGCCCAAACCTTCATGTGGCTATGCTTCCCAAAGTCAACTTACAGTACTGCAATTGTTTTACTTGCTAACTTAATTAAGAATATCAATAAGCCGCAGTAGGCGCAGAACTCGGCTACCGGGGTTTTGACGTTTGTCGTGCATATAGTTAAAGTTCTGCTGCTAATCTAGAAGGCTTTGAAAGATCTCGCAACTGTCTATATCAGTGAACTGCTCTCGCGCTACAGTCCACGCAATTTATAATCCTTACACAGTAAAGCGCTTTAAAATTAAGTCGATATGAAAGGTGCTTGATAAAGTAGGGATTAATATTATAAAAAAAACATCTAAACACCAATTCTGAACATTTAAAGTTACAAAAGTACTGCTTTAGAAGTAATAGGGGCAATGCATGTTAAATATATCATCCTTAACAAAACAGGCTGTGCAGGTGGCAGCTGATTAAAGCCGAGAGGTTGGTGACTGACCTGCGACTGTCAGGCTGATGTCAGTGAGATGATCCCCAGCCTCCAGTTTGGAGTAGCGTTCCACAAACTCAGTGAGTGACAAGTCCACGTGGAACTTGTGGGGGTAAGGGTCATCTCCAGACGTCTGCATATGCTGAACGGCCTGCGAGCGGATCTTGAAGTATTGCTGCAGTGGAAACGGCACATCGGTCATTGACATTGGGTCACCCATGAGAACGCACACAGGCTGTCGAGCTGCAACTCAAAATAACTGTAGTGATTAGCACATATACAGACATATTTTAATTATCATTTCGATAATCGTTATTTTAACTGGAAGTGTTGAATCTTGAAACAGTTATAAATAAAAAGCACGCATTAATGAATTTTACACTTTCATCACACAAAGAGGGAGTCCAATAGATTTTACAATCCAAAAAGACAAATTATATTTTCAATTTTACCATACACACAATTCATGCAGAAGCCAGAAGCACATCACAATCCAAAAAAAAACACAAAAGAAAACTGTAATGCGGAAATATTTCAAGTACACCCAATATGGGCATTTTTCAACACAGACGGCACCAGCGCCATTACAGAATGACAAGCGCACTCAAGGTTCAGATATTAGTGGTGTGACCCCCGTGACCTACGTTGGGGTCCAGGATCTCCTCATCTTCCTGAAGACAAGAGGCCGCTCCCCCATCAGCCTTCCCAGGAGCGTCTGCTGGCTGCTTCTCGGCCACTTGGAGGGCCTTGGCTTCCTTCTCGGCCGCTTTCTGGGCCGCTTTCTGCCGCCTCTTCAGCTCACTGCGAGGATGAACGTGGGGTTAGTTAGAGTGACAAAGTCCACTGGGTTGTCCATATCCGTAAAAAGGCATTCATTCATTATCTTAATCTTAGCATCCCAATTATTGGATGTGTGACGTGACCAAACGTCGCTTCGTTTGTCCCAGGTTATCGCCTAAAAAAAACCCTAAAGCGAACATTTCCCTAATATTACATTTCTTTAACTGCCAAATTCCACTAAATATATTTTATACAACCGGCCGCAATAACAACCTATCAGCAACTCTCACCTAGCTACTTCTCCAACAGACAAGGTCTGAGCCGTATAGTTTGCAAAAAAACCGTGGGGGCCCCATTTACTGCTCCTTTAAGGAAGCTGGCCAAACTTCATTCTAATGATGCGGTAGAACGAAACAGCCGCGCACACACACACCTTGTTTTATTAATGCCGACAGACTTGTGTGGTGCCATTGTACACGACAAGGGCTGCACGGCGCACACTCGCCACAGCGCCCGGGCGGCATGGCCAGACCGCCATCTAAACAGGTCACCCACCGCCCGGGCCAGCATTGTGGCCACGTAAGCCAGACTCCCTATCTACCTGGGCAACAAACCAAACCAGTGGAGGAGAAACAAGAGAGAGAGAGATCTCGTTACCACCACGCTCAGCTATGAAATGGCGTCTCTGGTAAATTGTGCGCACCACTAATTGCCCCAAAGCAATGGTTTCATTTCCTCTATATACCACGAACGAGGAAACGACAGTATTAATGTTGATGGCAGACTTTAACTTCACAATACCAAAGGGGGCATTTGCACAGTTCAAAAAGCATGGCACGTATACCAAAAAATTGGGTGATAAGCGATGCTGTTATTCAATGTAAAAAGTAATTACCCCAAGTGAGTCTGATAGAGCACGAGGCGTTACAGACGATGTCCCAGGACTGAGAAGAGCAGAGTACTACTGGCACCACTAATGTCATGGCCAAAGCCCAAACTTAGCACACACAAAGTTTAAAAAGACCCCACCAATCATTTAAATCAAGCGTCAATAGATAAAAACTAATCTCAATGACCACAGTTGAGTTATCGCCGGGCACCCCGGTTTCCTCCCACAGTCCAAAGACATTCTGCTGCACGTCAGAAAACGCGCAATCCTCTACAGGGGTTGCGGTGAGCCGGAGCCTATCCCGGCAGACACAGGGGCGCAATGCAGGTCTATACCCGTGATGGGACGCCAGTCAATCACAGGAGTTACACAGTAAGAAACCATCGATCCATCCATTGTCAGAAACCGCTTAATCCTGTACAGGGTTGCGGTGAGCCGGAGCCTATCCCGGCAGACCCAGGGGCGCAAGGCAGGTCTATACCCCCTGATGTGACGCCAGTCAATCACAGGAGTTACACAGCGTAGAAACCGCGAGTCAAAATGAACGCCGCGTGTCAACTTGCACGGGGGTTGTGGTTTAGTGGTGGTATCGAGCCGCACAAACGCTGCCCACCCGCGGCCAGCGACGCAGCCATCGGCTGGCGCACCGTGGGCGATGTGGTGTGTGCGGCGCTCGAACGTCTCGGCGAGTCTCTCACTTCTTGCTGAGCTTCTCTCCGTTCGCCGCAGCAGCCGCCACGCCGTCCTCATGAACGTCCGCCATGTCGCGCCTCGTTTCGCCCGGTTTCCGCTTCCGCCCGGTGCCTGCCTTGACACAAGCGGATCCGGGTTTTTGTTCACTGGCGGGGGGAAACCACCTCGGTCTGCAAGTTGAGGTCCCACCACACAAGAGGGTTCCGGATGAGAGGGGCTTTAAAGAGCTTATATATGGAAAGTGGAGGGGGTG
>JAZEWU010000021.1:6569393-6579853 GCA_036362915.1 Geotria australis
CCTGCCTTGCGCCCTGTGTCTGCCGGGATAGGCTCCGGCTCACCGCGACCCTGTATTGGATTAAGCGGTTTCTGAAAATGGATGGATGGATGGGATGCATATTTGGAGACGTGCGGTCTGTGGAGTATGTGCCTGTCCGTTACCGTGTTTGAACGTTTTGTTAACATTTTTCTCCGCTCGTTATTGCATGTTTACACTTATCCCCGTGCAATCACATACTTGTTTGCAATTATGCATGCGGAAATTGTTTGCTATTGTTAAAGCAATATTGTACTGTAACTTGTGAGATTTGTAACGAATACTTCAGCAGTGTAGCAGTAAAGCTTGCAATTATGGAATGTGCATTGTATCTCAAGGACTCTCAACGCGGCTAAATTAAAGCCAGTATATGAAGCTAGTGTATATGAAGTATGTATTAAGTTATAATATTACTATTACTAAAATAAAATTACTACAAATAAAATGGGGCGGCACGGTGGCGTAGTGGGTAGCCCTTCCGCCTCACAGCAAGAAGTACCCGGGATCGAATCCCGGCTCGGGGGCCTTTCTCTGTGGAGTTTGCATGTTCTCCCCGTGTCCGCGTGTGTTTTCGCCGGGCACTCCGGTTTCCTCCAAGCGTCGAAAGACATGCTGCCTGGTTAATTGGCGTACTGACTAAATTTCCCCAGCTGCCTTGCGATGGACTGGCATCCCATCCTCGGTGTTCCCCCGCCTTGCGCCCTGTGTCTGCTGGGATAGTCTCCGGCTCACCGCGACCCTGTATATTATTAATCGGATTCTGAAAATGGATGGATGGACAAATTAATATAACTTGATCTATTTGTCTTGTACAGTCCACTGTGTCCTTTGTATGGGGCACGTACAAAATCAGGGATCCCTTGTCACGGTTAAGTTTGATGTCTGAACTAGTCTTGGGTCTTTCGTTTTCTAACATGCACAGCAAGGTTCGAATTCGATTCGATTCTTCGAAGCGTGATGGTTTTATGACAGTTTCCCATTGCAACAAGTTCTTCTTTAGTTGCAGACAGCCCTTCAACATTTAGAGAAACAACCCGCTTGGCTGACACGGCATGGGGGGGACCGTCATCCAGCATGGATTGACAAAGGGCTTCTTCTTCTTGGCGATTCTTCGAAGCACGATGGTCAGCCTCTGGACATCGTTGTCTTTCAGCTCGGCCTCGAAGTGTTTGGTAGAATTCGCAGGCATTACCAAGTATTACCTGACAGGGATCGCGACGTGAACTAAAAATAATTAATGTATCGAATGGTTATGCAACATCACGTATACGCTGTATGTAAGTCATCACTGTGTAATCTGGCGCTGGTGCTGCAAATGACACTCAATATAACCACAAACATTCAAATGCCCTATGGAGGGCGTTTATCGCATCAACTGCTCATGTGGCCAATATTATGTCAGCCAAACAGGTAGAAATATCAGTAAAGGAATAAAAGAACATCAAATAAATATCAAAAATTTCCCAGGTAGAATTGTCGGCTGTTGCAGAACATGCTTGTCAGCAGGGACACACGATTGGTTTTGACAATATTGACGTTTTGTGTAAAACTAGCCACTATTGGCCCAGACTAATCCGCGAATCCATCGAGATTGAGAAGAATAGAAACATTTTAATCGATCAGACATTTACAGATTGAGTGCAGCTTGGAAGCGTACCATTATTGGTGCGAATTCTACCAAACACTTCGAAGCCGAGCTGAAAGACAACGATGTCCAGAAGCTAGCCATCGTGCTTCGAAGAATCGCAAAGAAGAAGATTGGGCGTTAGACTCTAGACAGTAGTTTAACCCTGCCACAAGTGTGCCTTTCCTTAGTATAATTTTTGGGCGTTAGACGCTAAGCAATAGCTTAACCCTGCGGCACGTGTGCAGTTACTTAGTGTGCCTTTGCTCAGTGTGCCGTTACTTAGTGTGCCTTTACTGAGCAGCAGACTCCCTCTTCCAGCGAAACGTCGGTACACCATTGAAGTAAGAACTGTGTGCTCGCTTTTTCCAACATATCGACGGGTACACAACACTTACATACATTTTCACGTGACCTAAACTCATAAAAAGAGCTATACTCTGGATTACAGCATATCCTACAGTCGACCCCATTGCAAAGTACTCAGCATTTCCATAGTTCAAAACTGCATTACGGAAAGAGCATTTTTAATTACTAATATGTGGGCACTATTCATATCTATGGTGCTGGTTTTAGGAAATCGTTTTGATAGATACTAAAACGTAGTAAATGTCAGCCTTCCTTGTATGCTTTCAGTAAAGTGTGACTAATGTCTGTGGAGTTGCTTTGAAAACGTGGCATGCTTACATTTATTTTCCAGAAAGTCTAAAAGCAGGCACAGGCGCATTCAAGTGAAAACACATGTGTGCTCTCCTCTCTAGACTCCTTTGTGGGCTTCTCGAGGGTGAAATAAACATTCTGTAGACTACTGTAAACCTACAGTACAATACATTAGTCTAGACTGACACGTATTACTCAAGAAAACAACAAAAAACACATGCATAAGGAAACAAACACAAACCATATACAGTAAAGTACATCGCTTTGCCTAAAAAATATGCGCGTTTTGGGCAGGAAACATTGACATTGTTAGACGACAAACAAATGAAAGATGTCCTGATATAGGTTTTCACGGATCGATTTTTGAGAATTGCTTTCAAGGGCAGCTTTTTCGGGATAGCCGTGTCGAGCGATCCTCCGCTCTCCTTCGAGACGTTTCACCACCCACGTTGGAGGGCATCATCATATGTGTGGCATGTATATGTGGCATTTATATGTGTGGCATTTCGCATTCTGAAATGTTAATGTAGTTTCTGATGAGCTGAAAGACACATTAAAAAGAAGAACAATCTGGCGCTTTTAATCTCGCGCACCTCAACTCAGAAACGAAACCATTTACAATAAATGGTAGTAGCAGATGTTAATTTTAAAACGATTTGATTGTGCACGTCACTGCGATGAGTTTATTCAATGCAACGCGTAAACATTTTTGTCAGTAACTTTATGGCATATTATTAAGTTGTTTATCGCAAGTGTATACATAAATAATATTCACATGCACCAAGTGTGCAGTATGTAAATAAAATGGTAAGGCTTTACTTCAACCAGTAATGCTTGGTGTAAGTGAAACCTTATTTCTTGTAACAGCCTTCCAGTGTTGTATCTTTTTCCTTTTTTTTTTACAGTATTAAGCAAAGACAGAGTTTAGCTTGAGAGCAAGTAAACATTCTTCTTATTGCTTAAGAAATGCATGCCACTTTCCCATGAGAAATGAAACCGCCAATGAAAACGCTTTGCCTTCAGGATGTGGCCCTGCCAATGCAAAACAAACATGTAGAGTCTTGTCTAGGTCTCCTGCTGGAGGGAAGCCTCATTTGGCAGAGAATATTATACCGTAGAGTACTTTACCAAACTGGTCAGTGCACGTTAGTGAAGGCCAGTAGCATAGACATGGGAGCATAGAAGTTCCCTAGAATGCTTTCCCACAACATAGCTCCAGTTTGAAAACATGGTGCTTGAATACAGATTCACAATTATCAACAAACTGCCAAGCCACCACTGGTGTCTTATTTAAAAAATAAGATTAATGCAATTTGTAACATGCACAAATTCCATGGCTGGTCGTGGACGAGACGCGGATACGGAGGCGCGAGGAAATCGCAGAGAGATGGGGGGAAGGCAGCCATGCAGCCAGCCGGCGCCAACATTTTCCAGACACTGCATTCGACATATTATGATGTTATCGGCCAATTAAGTAATTATTATTTTTTATTTGCGAGAGGAAACGAGTGAACCCGGAGGAAACCCACACAGAACAGGGGGAGAACACACAAACTCCCCACAGAAAGGCACCCGAGGCATGAATTGAACTAAATCAGGCAGGGCTTTCGTTCTGTACGGCGCAGATCTTAACCACTGCGTCACCCTACTGCCCAAGCCAGCTGTTTGACATTTGGGTAAAGTTGTCTTATTTTCCTGCGGCTTCTCAGCAGACAAGGATGCGGGTCGAGGCTCAGCTGAGCGTGGCGCTGCTCCTGCTGCTCACCCTGATGGGACTGGGCTCCCGCGGCGTGGAGAACGTGGCCATCGAGGGCGACGTGCCCGACTGGCTTCAGGAGCTCATCCTCAAAATGGGTTTGTGTCAACCTGCTCGAGGCATTGGTGTAGTTGCCGAGTGTGTCGTTGGTGCAACGGCGGAGAGGCCGAGGCGCCGAGCTTGCGAAATTGTGACATTTCACGGGGGTAGGGGTAAACGGCAAATGATCTCCACCGTAATACTTGCGCGGCAGGGTGGCGCAGTGGTAACAATGTGCGCCTCCCAGAAAGAATGGTTGTTGACCGTGGCGGTTCGATTCCCGCATTGGGTGCCTTGCTGTGTGGAGTTTGTGTGGTCTCGCCCCCTGTTCTGCGTGGGTTTTCTCCGAGTTCCCCGGTTTCCTCCCACAACTTAAAAAAAAACAGATTATTTAATTGGCCGACAACATTATAATATATAATACATAAGATGCAGTGCATGGCAATATGTTTGTTGGTGCCGGCAAACCGCCTCGCTGCCTCCTCCGCCTCTCTGCGCGTTATAAATTTGAAATAATAATTATTAACCGTGCTAAGCCACCATTGGAAGTACAACACGTGAACGTGGCACACGGCATCTGCAACAAGACTTTCATGGAATGAGTGTGCACGCACAGCTCTTTTGTCGATCCACTGCTGGATGAGGGTTTGCCCACACTGCGCGAGTCACTGTGGTTGGCGGCCGGCTAAACCGCTCACTTGGCCGCCGTGCCGCCCAGCTGGATGACCAGTGGCTGTTGTTTTTTTTTGCCCGCAGACCAGCGCTTGCAGTTTCAGGAGCGGGAGATGGCGAAGCTGGGCTCCGCCGTGCGGAGGCTGGAGGCACGTCTGGAGGACGAGGAGAAACGCGCCAAGCGGAGCGACGCGGAGCTCAGCAGGGTCGACGAGGGCCTTGCCAACGTCACCTCGATCTCCGCCAGGCACGAACGCGAGATCGGCCGTCTCGTAGGTCAGCCTTTCGCCCGCTCACGTTTCGCTTCGTGTCAGCAGTGTAGTTCTCTCGTGGCCACATCGAGGTGTCACGTATTTCAGGCATCAGCTGATAGATATATAGATGTTTCTTATTACAGCGGCAAAATACTCGGTGAGCTTGCAAGCTCGCTACCCTGGCCCCATCGTCATGGAATTACATGCCTAAAAAAATCAGCACGAAAATCACGTAATTCTGGAAACTGCCCGGGAAGAGCTGGAGTCTGTTGCTGAGGAAAGGGATGTCTGGTCCACTCTCCTTGGACTGCTGTCACCGCGACCCTCACCAGGACAAGCGGTTTAGAAAATGGATGGATGGATGGATGCCTAAGGCACATCTATACAACCGTAATGTTGTAGGTCTGACCTTTAAAACAACAACACTTTGACACTCTGCAATGTGGGGCAACCGGTAATATTAATGTGGTATTTATTTCTTATAAATGTCTAAGTGCGTAATTATGAAAGACGCCCTGGATAATGGCGTCTGCGACAGAATAATTACAAAAATAAATAATCTCTGGCTGAGACAGAGTTTACGGTTCAAAAAATTGTCACTCGTGTTGGCCATGAGCAAGAATAGAACGCTGATTGGCAGTCATAGGGCAACGCGCTAACCGCTGCGCTACTGCTCCCCAAAAACAACATCTGCCTTTAGCCACTAAATGGTGGTGACGTCACCACGGCGCTTGCGGCAGGCAACGTGCACCTTGGGGCCACGCAGTGTCGAAGGCTCGCTGACAGAAGGTCATGGGACAGACTCAGGTGCCATTGGCTGCTTGACTGAGATGACTGGCAGATGCACCGCCTGTGCTCCCCACCGTGCCCTAGTGGCAATGTTTACACACGGCACTACGAACTCATTTGAGGCTGAGTCGACCTAGGGGAGGGCCCAGGACCGGTTCAGAAAATCGTCATTGGTGTTGGCTGTGAGCTGGATTCGAACTCGGGTCATAACCAGGTTTTTAGCCCAGCATAGCGCTAACCACTGAGCCACCGCTGCCCCCCAGTCCCCCGCCCTCTCTCCTCTCTCCATATATAAGTGCGATAAGCGGAACCCTCTTGTGGTGGGACCTCAACTTGCGCGCTAACCGCCGAGCCACCACCGCTCACACGCTCACGAACGCACGGGTCGGCCGCGCGACGGCGTCTGTCCCCAGGCTGCGTCCGAGGACGCCGCCTGGCCGGCCGCTGCTACCTGCTCTTCCGCGAGTACCGCTCGCACCCAGAGGCCCTGGCCGTGTGCCGCGCCGGCGGGGGCCAGCTGGCCGCGGCGCGCGACTCCGACACCAACGCGGCGCTGGCCCGCTACGCCCAGACGGCCGTCGCCGGCAACTGGCTGGTGTGGATCGGCGTGACGGACGAGCGCCTCGAGGGGGTGTACCTGCACGTCGCCGACGGGACGCGCGCCGTGTACGCGCCCTGGCACCGCGGGCCGCCCGCGCTGCAGCCCAACGGCGGGCGCGCCGAAAACTGCGTCGGGTTCACCATCGGCGACGGCGCCTGGTGGGACAGCTCGTGCGACGGGCGCCACCTCTTCATGTGCATGTACGACGTGTGAGAGAAGCGCACGGGGAGGGGGGGGTGGCGCGGACGCGCTGCGATGGGCCGATGGTGGTCGGCCGGGGGAAGCCCCTGTGGCAGGCGGTGATGGGTGAAATTGGCCCTTCGTGAATTGAAAACTGCCGGAAACGGGCCGTGTTTCTGCAAAAACGGCGACCATTCCACCAAAATGTGGCAGAGTTGGTGGTCACAAAATAGCAACGTAAATCAGGCTCTAGCTATTAAAACTATCATAGGGGAAATAGTTCAGTATCGCCCCATTTCAGTACTGTTCAGTATTGCCCCATATAGGTTCCATCTGAGCTGGAAGGTGCAGGCAGTCCAATACCAGGGGCCGGATTCCTGGAGGATGGGGTCAAACTCGGTGAGGCTTTCCCAAGAATAGTACTACTACTACCTCTTTTGGGTTATCGCTGTCAGCAACAGCAACATCGGTTACGGAAACATCAAATCGCGTGTTTGTTGTGTCGCAGGAATCCCGTTAAGAGCTTGCAAGCTCACTGTGTATTTTTTTGCTATAATAATAAGCATCTATCTATCGACATCGTCATTATTATCATCACGCTGATGAACAACTTCATCGATATCGTCACGATGCCAGTTGTCATCACAATCATTCACGTGCGTGTGTCTCCATTCTGCCACTTCTGACAAAAAGGCCCCCGAAAATATAGTGCGGAAATTGCACAAAAAGTAACAGGATGGAGGTAACAAGCACACACATGAGCACAGGAATGCTCATTGCTCCCCCCTGACACAAAGCTTACCACCAAAGAACAATTGGCACAAGTCCACCTGACTTCTCAGAAGTCCACCTGGCTTCTTCCTAACTCTGCTCTAAACTGGCCATTTTGGGCCATTCCAAAGTACGTAATATCGGAATGAGCTCCTTTTGATCGTGAAATCCGCCCTTCGTGAATTGAAAACTGCCGAAAACGGGCGTGTTTCTGCAAAAACGACGACCATTCCACCAAAATGTGGCAAAATAGCAACGTAAATCAGGCTCCAGATATTAAAACTATCATGGGGGAAATAGTTCAGTATTGCCCCATTTCTGTGTTGGCTGAAAGGTAGTTGCTCCATTCTCTCACAAAAGGAAAATTTAACGTAATGTCGCCTATGGACTGCAGAATCATGGCATGCATTTAATGAAAAATGCCAATGTATTTCTAAACCACACTTAGTCTGCTTTATCTGTACTCTGATGTGGTATAATGCGCACAGTTAAAACAGGGTTCCTTCTTGGCTCAGTCTATATATTGTCGCGCCGACTGAATACCTTTGCTTATTTCAAATTTTATAGCAATACAATATTACATTTTTAAATGAACATATCTATAGTTTGTTATGCTGATTAGTGATTACTATACCATTAGATTTAAGTTAGTGTTTTTAAAACACAAAATACCTATAAATATATGCCCAAATTTCATGTTGGTGATATTTTTATTCAAATGCTTTCCAAAAGTGATGTTTTTTTACTACAACATATAGCCATGGACGCACATTACTCCTTTATGTTAGCAGCAGAAATTAAGGGGTTAATTAAAAGTAACTAAGTATACATCTGCATATACGTCCCCGCACTTCATTTAATATGCAATAAACTGTGATGGCTGTTGCATTACCTTGCGACTGAATGTTGCTCAAACCATGATGCTGTTATTGGGTGTGTGTGTATAGTTTTAAAGCAAAAGCATAAACTTATCTACATTCTTAATTAAGTTCCACTTCAAAAGGATGTATTGTGCATTGTTGTAAACTATGCATCGTCAAGCATTTATCAGTTATAACTTTTTCCATATAACAGTACGGCAATTTTTGACACTATAAATTGACAAACAGTGACAACAGATGTAAGTGTATATCTTAACAACAAAGACCAACAATTGAACAACAACCTCAGTCTAATAGTTATTGGTATACAGAGCACTTGAGATGGAACAATTAATCTCGCCCACAATTCGCTCATGAATTACACAGATTCAACTTGTACATCTGTGATGTTTAATCTGGCAGCGAGTGGTAGTGCCTCTAGTAGCAGGCGAGATGTGACCACGCTAAATACAACATTCGAATCTAAAAACACTGATTTTGATAAACACAATTCGATAAAAGTATCTCGAGCTCAATGATGAAAACCGATATTCGTGAAGGCATCCTTCCACGCTTATGGAGCAACCACCGTGTAAAAGATACATCAGCCTCAACAACAGTTAAGGCCACTTCTGAGCACACGGGCTTCAGTAGCAGAGGCTGTCGTGGTTTCCACAGGTGAGAGAGAGGTAATGATTGATGACTACGATTTATAACGCGCACATATTCATTCAATGTCGAAGGTGTTAATTCGACGAGAGAACGACTCAAAGATCGCGAGGAAACCGCAGATAGGTGGAGGAGGGGGAAGGCAGCCAGGCGGTTTAACGGCGCCAACATATTGCCACACACTGCGACCTCTATATTATGATGTTATCGGCCAATTAATGAGTGTTGTTTTTTAGTTGTGGGAGGAAACCAGAGAACCTGGAGGAAACCCACGCAGAACAGGGAGGAGAATACACAACCTCCACACAGAAAGGCGCCCGAGGCAAGAATCGAACCGCCTCGGACAGGACCTTCTTTCCGTGAGGCGCAGATATTACCACTGCGACACCCTGCCGCCCAAATGCTACCGCGGATATTACTTCCTGGCGGGTGCAGCAAGCGGCGCAGGGTTCACTGCTGCTCCGACTCGGAAGTGGGCAAGTTTGGCACCAGCCACAGGAACAGCATGGAGATGAGCAGGCCCAGCACCGCGGGTATCACCCACCCGGGGAGCGCCCTGCACCACACACGGCGGGCGGGCACGGCGAGTCGGAAATCAAAAGTCAAAGGGGGCCTCTCTAACCGGCACGAATGAGCAATTAGAAGACACTTACGTGCGTGGGTGCTCACCTCCCTAAGGCAGCGGTGGGGAATTCCACATTCACATGCGATAGAGTCGGTAGGTGAAGATACCAGTAATGAAACCGTTTGGGACACATTTGGCACTTAGGTTATTGCAGTCATCAACCTGCCCGTAGTAGTGCGGCCTAACTCAGAAGACCACACTTGGACAGCTAGGCATGAACTTGGAGACGTAATTGTATGTACAAAAACGCAGAATATGACACATTGTATCATATATCCTCATACTCTACCATTCAGCACAGTGGAGCAGAATTGTCCAAACATATATTATGTGCAGTTTTTTCAGACTGTGAGTACGAAGCAGAAGCAACATTTCATTTCAACTCACAGTCCTATGTTAATCCACTGCTAGATGATGACCTCCCCCTGCCACGTTTGTCAGTGAAGGAGGAAGGAACCCAGACCGGTTCAGGGTTTAACCCACCACTGATGTGAGCTCTGGCCGGGAATCGATCTCAGGTCGTCAGTTCATAATGCTTCATAATGCTGTACGTTTAAACGAGGGAGGCCGATAACAAAAGTACGCTTGTTTGTGTGTTTGTGTGTCTGCATGCAGACATTAACAGATCAGATCATTTTACAAGTGCTGACACAATGTCAGAAATTCCGAAACACAAGTTGTCCCAACATGCAATGTAATCACGTGTTTTAAATGTTTTATTTAACCTTGTTGCTGGCCCTCAAGATACAAGGGATGGTCAAAACATGTATGAGTGGGACATTTGTTTAAAGCACAGCACCCAATAATTTTAATGCAACGGCCTATTTTCACACTGTATAATTACTAATATGCTGGAGGGTTCTTTAGCGTGACATTTAACATGCATGAACGTAGAAAGTATTTGAAATGCCTACCTTGACTCTTCTTGTACAACGTCTACCT
>JAZEWU010000021.1:6580105-6593118 GCA_036362915.1 Geotria australis
ACAAAGCTGTTCTTTCAGGATAGCCGTGTGGAAGCGCTCTCTTTCTCTCGCGACGTTTCGCCTCCCACGTTGGAGGCCGAGCGGGAGAGCGCTCGACACGACTACACCGAAAGAACAGCTTTGAAAGGCAACCATCATTAAAACCTACATCACTACAAACAATACCAACTCTACATGTTTGTAAATAACACTGCCTTAGAAGCAAAAGTCTATATAGGTGACGTTTTGGGCAATGGGCTTTTTATAAAACTATTTGCTCTGAAGAAGGGTCATTGTCCGAAACGTCACCAATATTATTATTCATATATATTGCTGAATTGAAACACAGTGGATTTACCTTGGATTCTTTACCTTGGATGGCTCGTTTCTGCTCAAGGATCTTCAAGTCATTCTGTAAACAAAACAAATCACAGGGAAAAGCACATTCAAATGGAATGGCCAAGTTAGAACGTAATCAAATTAAACACTAAGTAGTGGACTGTAACTGTGCCGACAAGCTCGTGAAATTTGTATCCATCCATTGTCAGGAACCGCTTAATCCTGTACAGGGTCGCGGTGAGCCAGTGCCTATCCCGGCAGACGCAGGGCACTAATGGGGCTATACCAAGGATGGGACGCCAGTCCATTGCAGGGCTCCGGGGGCCAATTAACATATGCAGCAATTAACATATGCAGCATCATGTATTTGGACCGTGGGAAGAAACCGGAGTGCCCGGCGAAAACCCACGCGGACACGGGGATAACATGCAAACGCCACGAAGAAAGACACCCGAGCCCGACTGTAACTGTGCTGACAAGCTCGTGAATTGTTTATACAGAACTTAAAAAATAACAATACTGAATCGACGACTCAGCTCCCGCTCACCGGGTGAACCTTGCCGATCACGAATTCCTTGGCGAGCTGCCTCGCGTCCAGCGTGTGGCCCTCGTCCTCAAACACGTCGGTGGCGTCGTGGCCTCCGCGGTCCAGCAGAACAGCCGTGCCTCCGGGGTGCTGGCAGGGCGCCGCGCCGCCGCCGCCACGCACACGCGACACCCGGCAGCAAACGTAACGCGCGCACGTTTCAACACGGCACGCACGGCGAACGATACGACTGCACCGTTTTGCAATCGCAGCGCTAGACAAAAATCCATCCATCCATTTTCAGAAACCGCTTAATCCTGTACAGGGTCGCGGTGAGCCGGAACATATCCCGGTAGACACAGGGCGCAAGGCAGGGGAACACCGAGGATGGGACGCCAGTCCATCGCAGGGCGCCTGGGGAAATTTAGTCAGTACGCCTATTAACCTGGCAGCGTGTCTTTGGACGGTGGGAGGAAACCGGAGTGCCAAAACCCACGCAGACACGGGAGAGAACATGCAAACTCCGCACTGAAAGGCCCCCGAGCCGGTATACGAACCCGGGACCTTCTTGCTGTGAGGCGGCAGCGCTATCCACTCCGCGACCGTGCCGCCCGCTAAGCAGAAATTTTAATTCCAATTGGGATCTAAGGTTGCTCATCGAAGGTAGTGACTGTAGCCTCACGCTCATGGCAGCAAATATTGTTGCCAAAACGCGGAGCAGCCGCCACCTCAGCTTTTTCCCCCATATCTTGACGTGACCCTAGGAACATTTAGCAGCAAGTACGATGATGATGACTGGGTCACCATATAGTGGACATGAAAAACACAAGTGCTCGTGCTTCACATAGAACGTGAAAAAAAAACCACCCTGTCCAAGCAATGCCAAGAGAACAGGACCTTGGTCTTGGTACGGAATATCACCCCAAGGGCAGACAGACAGCAGCCTTGGAAGCGATAGCAAATATCGGACAGAGCTGGCGTCTGAGGGCCAACTGCTGCAGAACACCGAGGCCACCAAGGACATGTGGCATCACAGGAAATAACACATGCCTTCAAGCGGCCCTCCAAACAATACCTCACAAGTTGGAGGGTTAAGGTACGAGGGGTTGTGGCATGAGATCGAAGTGGCAAGAGAGAAAAATGCCGACTGAGACTTTTTAGAGGTCTGCCAAACACAAAGGTGGCTCACGTCACGGTTAAAATATTACTTTGGTTCCAATAAGGGATTTTAATTAGTGGATGGACGGATGAAACAAATCAATAAAGTTGTCACCTGAACAAATCCATCCATCCATTGTCAGAAACCGCTTAATCCTGTACACTTGTACAGGGTCGCGGTGAGCCGGAGCCTATCCCAGAATACACAGGGCGCAAGGCAGGGCTATACCGAGGATGGGACGCCAGTCTATCACAGGGCACCGAGGGCAATTTAGTCCGCAGGCCAATTAACCTATGCAGCATATCTTCGCCGGGCACTCCGGTTTCCTCCCACAGTCCAAAGGCCCGACCAAATGTGCTCATGTATTACTGCGTCAGCACACCAGTGATGGATAGCAATTCACAACACTTTACAGTTTAGTACCACGTTCTATAATTAATCTGGTGTGCCGAGTAGAAGGGTGTTTGCTACATTTTACTTACACTATCTGACCCAAAGATCTGTTATGAATAACATCCGCTCTACCAGTCCACCAACCACACCTGTTGCAAAAAATAACTCTCAAATGCACATCATACAATAATCGTTGCAAGTGCAATAATACTAAACAGTACTTACAGCCCCTTATAGATTGGATCCTAACAGCTGCTTGTTCCGGAAAGCCGTGTCGAGCATTCCTGCTCTCGGCTATCCCAAAAGAGCAGCTCTTATGATCAATTATCATGCGTCGAGCTGAGAAAACCTACATCGTACACATTGCATACACAGCTTCTCAATGGATTGTTACGTTAAAACACGCATCACAGTACAATACGTGCAACCATCAGTTAGTTAGTTACCAAGACGGAATGTTTCGAGAACTCGGACACGTTTCAAACATTGTTACAACACAGCTGATACAAAATTATTTCTAACGCTAATGTGTGTGCAATAAAACGATGCAATGCTGTGTATATAATTACACACTGCAGCTGTATGTTACAAAGCCTAAACACTACAGACATGGTAAGACCTAAGACTAAATCGTTCGGACCAAGTGCCATTAGCGAACATCAAACAGGACCGATTAAGCATCGTTGTGGCTAGCACTACGTCTGTCTCCCCAGTGCAGTTGTTTCACACACAGTCACGGCTGAGCCAACCTAGGGGACACCCACAGCTAGAGCACACACACACAAACAACAGACCTTGTCCAAGAAAGCGGTCACGTCGTAGACCTTATCGTGCAAGACGATCCACGTGCTTTCGCTGGACATGTGCTCCTGCAGTTCATCCAGGGTCACCAGCCTCGGCGGCGACTCTTCTCCGGTTCCCTCCGACATTTGCTCAGCAATGATACGTGCAATATTACACTGCCGCTACAACACTGATGTAATCTTTAAACGTTCGGACGAAGCTCAATTAAATGCGCGGGCTAAGGAGCGGGATTGCGAAGGGGGAGCTTCCTGGCGTTTCAGTGCCTCGCCTACGGCTGAGTTTGGGCTGCATCCCCACCCACCACGACCGTCAATGAGATGCTGTTGAAATGCGTCAACGCGCACGACCGATGTCGTCACGACGCACCGCGGTGTGAACGAACGCGCGTCAACTGATAAGGGGGTTCCTTCATCTGTTCGGCGTGCGAGTGCATTTTTGAGCGGTGTTGCAAGACCATGTGTGGGCGGTGGGTTTGTAGTCTGAGTGGAGACAAACAACGCCAATGAACTGAATGCAAACGTTTATTTTTGAGAGAATATCGTTTCGTTTGCTGGAGTAGTGCACACTTTTTCACATGACCTAAACTCATAAACAGAGCTTCACTATGGAGTAGTGCAGTTCATAAACGATGTATCATAACCAAATAGAATACCGTTGTTTACAGTGCCATGTCTTCTGTACACGATTAAGCGGGTACTGATGAATGCGTTTCCTTAGACATGTTCTAGTATATGAAGAAAACGCCACAGTGCACGCCAAACAATTTAACAATAGTAAAGATATAATTTATAACGCACGCAAATTCCACGCCTGGAAATAAACGAGATACGGAGACGTGAGGAAACCGCAGAGAAGAGGGGGGAGGGAGTTGGCCAGGCGGTCTGCCGGCGCCAACCCACCACACTCCTGTCTATATATTATGATGTCATCGTCCAATTAAATTATGATTGTTTTTTAGTTGTGGGAGGAAGAACTCACAAACTCCACACCGGAAGGTGCCCGAGGTGGCAATCGAACTGCCTGGGGTGGGTCTTCCTTGTGAGGCGCACCAAATGTTACCACTGTGCCACCCTGTCGCCCAAAAGGATTGACCACAGTGAAAACGGTACGATGAGGTCTTTTCATGGGCAGTAGGGAGCTGGATTGTGGTATCGCAAGAGAGATGGCATGGGGATATATTAACATAAACCTGGATACACAATGGCTGATAATTGTAATGTTAGTATAGTATATTATGTTAATTTGGAAAGTAAATAGCTGTCAGTTGAATTGAGGTTGGAGCAAAATACAACGTTTTATCTAAGCACTTTACCTTCTGTCTAGACCTCCATTTGGACACACTTGTTTTAACCAAAACAAATACATTCCATTGCATGCATTTTTTAAATAAACTTGATTTAGCTGATTGCAGGCAGGACTGCAATGGTCATCACATTTTTGTCATAGCATTTTCTTGTAAACGTAGACTTTACAATCATCAAAGTGCCAAGGTAGAAATGCAAAACGTGTGTTAGGTCAACGAACAGTTATGGCCACAAATAGTTGTCTTTTCCTGCTGACTTCGCATTTATTTTCTTCAAAATTCCAATGACTTTCACCAAGGTCAGCCATCTGTACTGGCTGTGCAGAGCTGAAATCAGAACTTCTTAGCTGTCTGTGGTAAACAAAAAACAAAGTGCAGTGAAACAAGGCTTTTGGTTTTACTTCTCTTGAGATAATGTTATACCTAACATTAGTAAAAGACAGCAAAGGTAACGACGGTCGATAACAAAACAGTCTTATCCTCCACATCACTAAAGTTGAGTCTTTAAACGATCCCACACAGAATATAATGGAATCGTTGTAATAGTCTGCTGTTCTGCAACCATTCATTTGTGACGGCAAACAGAACAGCTTCACCTTCAGCTGGTCATATTTCTTTGCGAGCTGCACATTAGTTCGCCCTCTCTGGAAGGGGTAGCACCAAAGGATCTTATTCCAGGAATGTCCAAACTTATCGACGCCTTGAAGCAGGTACTTCACTTCGGAATTTGTAAAGGTGGACCTTTTATTTTGTTTGTTGTCTTTTTGACTTTGATATTCATAGTTGATGCCGGTGTCCTGTTTTGAATGTACACCCAAACAAGAACACACATGCTCACACAAAGCCCAGCTTAATTGGTGTTGACATCTGGTGCACGTAAGTCACATTACTGACCACTTACTAAGGTCGGGCACAGCATACAAGGGGGCAGTGAGACCTAGACCAGGCAATTTCAGCCCTTGGTCCCCAGCCACACCGAAATACTCAGGCTTCTGCTGTCGCCTCGCAATGGGTGCAAACTCAAGAACTCTGTAGTCAGTGACCCACCTACACGGTGATCAAACAGTAACCATGA
This sequence comes from Geotria australis, assembly GCA_036362915.1. NCBI lineage: Eukaryota > Metazoa > Chordata > Hyperoartia > Petromyzontiformes > Geotriidae > Geotria > Geotria australis. Next base: position 6,585,684 of record JAZEWU010000021.1, read on the forward strand.
ACAAATCATGGATGTATGGTGTGCTAAGCCCAAAACCAGTGCAGTTGGAGGATGGCTCCTTTCAAACCTGCCCAGTTTTCCTCTCCACTACCTCCTCATTTATGACCTAATAAATATCGCACTTGTTGTCTTAGACATGCCTTGAAGACATTGGTGTACTTTCAACCACATCAAAAGATCAACAGGCCCATGAGCACATATCCATCCATATATGGAACATTAAAGGCAAGCCACAGTGCGACTATGTGTATGCAATCCAAACTATGGACCATGTAGTAAACCGCTATATTCTGCGCTTATTCAACAGAGCAATAGCAAAACTACACAAACTTACTCCTGAAACCTTTTCGAGGCGAAGAGACCTCGACACTGGCATTTTGTTCTGATGTAGGTTTTCATGGCTCGATGTATGAGAATTGCTTTCAATAGCTGTTCTTTCAGGATAGCTGTGTAATGTAATTTTCATATGCAAGAACGGAATTTCTACTTTTTGGATGGTGTTGCTTAAACAGCATATATTATGATTTAAAATAATGTAGATTAAAAAAACCGATTCGCAACACACTTGACCATAAACCAATCGAGAGGATAAGATCACTGTAGTATTGACCGTTTGCACAAAAACTCAGTAATTATAGCTTGGCAGCATCACCAGCAGATGGTGCTATGCGGTAGACAGCGTGCAACACAGGTTAGTAATAGCAATGTCGATTACCACAAAGTGGACTGTGTAGGCTTTTAAAAAGCTGCACAACTCCTATGTGGAAAACCACATCTTCTGTTGGTCACGTTTCCAAACACCTATGTTCCTACCGCAACTACTCACCTATTTTTGGACGTACTGTCAACAAAGCAGCATTTTAAAGATAGGGATTATGAACATCACTCCACATTTGGGGTGCCATATCATGGAATACAATGGGTACCATCGAAACCCGGCACTTGCGCATTAGCTTTTGTGCAATGCAACTCAGTTGATGGTGGGGCAATACATTTGTGACATTTTAAATTTGACAAAACAGGAAATGTATCGTATACATTTTCTACCTATCCCATGCTCTGTTATTAAAAGTTTGCTCACGTTTCATTATGTGTCCGTATACTTACCGAGTCACTGGTGCTGAAGTCAAACACATGCATATTACATTTGTTGAGTGACTGCTTCACACCACCTGCAGTGCATACATTGACAGTGATGCTATTATAGCAAAACTGTTTTATCGAAAGATATTCGCGAAATTAATATTTCACTGTAATAAAAAAAAGACGTTTAGGACAGATAGGTGTGATATCAACTAGAAAATACCCATAATAATATATAGGAAGCAGTTAAAACAGGGAACATCTTTCAACAATAAACATGTATGCTGCAGATATATAACATTGGTCATGAAAGCCTACGAGTTAATTTTACTCAAAGACTGATGATGCCTCCAAAGTAGGAGACGAAATGTTGCAAAGGAGAGGGGACAAACACTTGCCATAGCCCATCCCAGAAGATGTGGTCCTGCATATTCAGTCTCTAAATTACCTTCAGGCATGGCTTTGACTTGGTGAAAGCTGCTCCTCTCAGCTGGCGTTGTTTTCTGTGGTGTGGTCATCAGGTCTGCTGGTTCTGGCTGTCTTTTGCGTGGGGTCAATATGATATCTTTGAACATAAAAGCACAGCCATGGATCTTTTTGCGGGAAGCAATATTATAATCGTACATTTTACTGCATGGGGGATGAGGAAAAAGAACAGGAGCACCGATCGAGCAAAGAAAGTGGACTGTGATAGTAGAGGCAGCATCTGCCATGGGGGTAGCAAAGTCTAACATCTACCTCAAAGACTGACATGTAGGAGCAAGATAGGGTGTTGCAACGTTCAAACATGACAGCTAATGATTAAAGAGACATTCATCCAACAGTGGCGACAAGGCTAATTATGATGATGCTAAACTAGATAATAAAGCATCATCATTATTAGATAGATGTTTATTATTACAGCAGAAAGTACCCAGTGAGCCTGCACACCTTGTATAGGATTCCTGTGACATATTAGCATGGCAGACAGAAAAAGGGCAACACAATAACTTGAGATGTAAGATTTAAACTCAGAATGACATATCTGCCATTTAAACCTGCCACATAGCGGTGTCAGATAATCATTTAGGCTACTGTGAGACTCACTGTTGTAGGGCTTGGAACGACATAAACTCAAGGTCTTGCTGTGATTCAGTTTATATCTGTTCTCCAACTCCATGGTGATGTCATGGCGCCTGCACAAGCTCTTGCATTTCTGAACTGCTGAATGGTAGCTTTTGCTATTCAAGGGGGAGTCAACGATGCACCCTGGATCAACACGCACATCATAAAACAAGCATGCGCTTTACACAATTTGTCCGCAGAGGTACTGGTGAGCAACAGACCATAACATTTCCAAGAAACTGTACACCGGGTGGGGTGATATTTCTGCATACAGACACGCAACAACAAAAAAACCACTCTGATTCAACCACACAGACACTTAACCCACAATCTACCAAGTCACATACGTTTTTACTCAAACTATAATGCAATGTCAACTTTTGGGAAGTTGTGGAATTCTGTAAAAAAGGAAAAATGAAACCCCATTCCATCTGGCTGAATAGGCTAGTACAGGCAGGCATTCTAGCCATCCATCCATCCATTTTCAGAAACCGCTTAATCCTATACAGGGTCGCGGTGAGCCGGAGCCTATCCCGGCAGACACAGGGCGCAAGGCAAGGGAACACCAAGGATGGGACGCCAGTCCATCGCAGGGCGCCTGGGGAAATTTAGTCAGTACGCCAATTAACCTGGCAGCATGTCTTTGGACGGTGGGAGGAAACCGGAGTGCCCGGTGAAAACCCACGCAGACACGGGGAGAACATGCAAACTCCACACAGAAAGGCACCCCGAGCCACATCTATTTGTTGGGCTAGGCAAAACATGCCTTTTCGCCGTTAATATTTAAGGCAAATTTCATCGACTACATAAAAACTTCTTGCACAGCCTATTGTCAATCCACTGCTTAATAAAGGCGGGTTATTTGACCGTACTGCACCACGTTGGTCAGAGTGGGTTGGTGAAGGCAACGAGCATTAACATGGTTGCATAAAAGCACAATGTAGCCCCAGACTCTATAATACCTATTACGCATGGTGATTAGCACTTCCAAGCTCAAACCTGCTTAACTTACAAGATCTGATGGGATCATGTTACATAACAGGAAATATTCTGTCATGTAGTATGTGTGCAGATTTATTATTTTGGCATGCTGTAACCAAAAAAATTATCAGAAAATAATGAAAGTGGCAAAGTGTAGTTTTAAAATATAGGCATCTTTTTGTATGTACAATATAAACAAATGAGCTGATATTAGGAGTCTGTAACAATATTGTTGTAATTATTTCATAATGTATTTTAATCCACTTTTGTTTAAAACATTCAAACCTCCCGTTCATAATGTGGTAATACAAACCTACACAACGCTGGCTATAATTATGAACAGAAGAAATACAGGGGCTTCCTTTGCTGCTTGAAATCTCCTCATCAAAGGCTTCCTTACGTACCTCCATAAGGTCTATAAGAGAGAAAAGTGCATTTGTAACGAGCAAACGAAACACCTTCTATCAGGTTAAAGTTACGTGAAGTAAAAATCACATTTATTGTTTCGATATAAGATAAATTGTTATCCTTGTTAACGTACTGTTGTTTATTTAAAATATCACAACATTGTGATACATGTAGCACTTTTAAAATCATATTTTAAGAAATTCTGTTCACATCAACAAGCGATAAGTGTCATCTTAGCAGGGACTGTGCAAACCGTTTACAGAGATAGGGAAAGTGTATGTGGTCTAATTACCAAGTTGTGAGTTTGAATGCCCATCGGCGTCTTTGTAATTCCTTGAATCTTCAGGGTATTGCCTTAAGTTTTTATCTTCCTTCTTTGGGTGTTCTTTACTCCTGTAGGAAATTAAAAGAACATTTATAAGTCGGAGTACATACCAGGTGGGTACAGGANNNNGGTTAATTGGCCTACTGAGTAAATTGCCCCAGTTGCCCTGCGATGGACTGGCGTCCCATCCTCGGTATACCCCTGCCTTGCGCCCTGTGTCTGCCGGGATACGCTCCGGCTCACAGCGAACCTGTACAGAATTAACCGGTTTCTGAAAATGAATGGATGGACACTGTAATATAATAGTAGTCTTTCCTAGGTAAATATTTTAGGTGATTATTAAACAACCTGGTTCAACAGTAATGATACATTTTAACTCCGCTTAACCGTAAAGCCGAACAAAAAGCACCAACCTCGTTTTTTTCACACCTAGAGGTAAATTCTCTTCATCCACGTGCCCTTCTCCAAATCCAAGTTTCCTTTTACAAGAGACACTACGGGATAACCTATTAGGCGTCTCTCTGTTAACCAACCGCCCAACATACCTCAAGGGCAGCTTGGGCTCTATAAACCCATCGGCGTCTCTTAAAGGCAATGCTGCCTTTACGTCACCAACCTGAATGTTATACTGAGCTTCTATGCAAGGCTCTTTCCGTGGAGTCAAGAAGCCTGCTCTTTGATGTTCTGCAATACTATTGGGCTGTCGAACATACGCAGTTTGGTTAACTTCAGCAGATGCTTCTTCACTTTGGCATGGGTTTTGCTGATTTGATAAAGACACAATGTGTCTCTGTTGTTGATTTGACATTTTCCTTAACGATAGCAAGACTTGTTCCATATTCTTTGGTAACTGCTTTTTGGTGAGTGCGGATTGCCATTGGAGCATCTTCGAGTCAATTAAATCCTTCACCATTCGCAATGAAGCCAGATCTCCTTCACTGGAACCCTGCAACATGATCAGACGCCTTGGAATACATTTCATTGTACGTGCATTTGTGTTGTTGTTTTTAAAATTAAGTAAATATTTAAGATGTGATAATTCAGTGCTGCATAATTATGCTCTGTAGACTATTTCTGCATATTTGAAAAAAATTGTCAAAGTTTGTTAAAAATTATAAAAGTGTTTTAAATGTCCAGTCAATGTAGAACTTATAATAATCCATAATGCATCCTTCACAAAATATCTCATAAGTCATAGCACCTTGATAGTTATCTTCAATTATATCCCAAAGTTGATTATCTCTGGTTAAGATATGCTAAATGTTAATTACATATTGGTTACATAATAACGATTCAAACGTTTAGTTAATTAACTAAAATTAGTTTCTAAAACTAGTTCTAGTTACTAATTAAGCTTAAGCATCAACGTCTGAAAAAGCAATCAAAAGACAAAATACATACGAAAATGCATTTAATAAAACTACATATAAAATACAGACACTAGAAACATATTGGGCCTATGAATAATATATGAAACACATTCTTTGGTTTGCCTTGCTAAAATCGGTAAAAATGAAAATACTAAGCAATATACTTTACCCGTTCTTGATACATTGGTTCATTATCGCTCCTTGTTTTATATTTTTTCAGCATGTCCACCATCTGATAAGGCATGTTACGTGAAATTCCAGGGTCATTAGATCCAGCCAACTCGTTAATTGCACTCTTGACGTAGGTGTTTGCTGAACAGTGGTACAACGCAAAAACAACATAAACGTATTTCAAGTTCACATTTATGGACTGGCGTCCCATTATGGGTACAGTCCTGCCTTGCACCATGTCTACCGGGATAGGCTCCGGCTCACCGCAACCCTGTAGAGGATTAAGCCGTTTCTGACAATGAATGAATGAGTAGTACTACCGCCTCACAGAAAGAAAGTTCTGGGTTTGATTCCCGGCTCAGGTGCCTGTGCGGAGTTTGCATGTTCTCCCTATGTCCACGTGGGTTTTCACCGGGTGCTCCGGTTTCCTCCCACAATCCAAATACATGCTGGCTTGGTTAATTGTCCTGCTGACTAAATTTCCCCCGGTGCCCTGTTATGGACTGGCGTCCTATCCTTGGTAGAGCCTTGCCTTGCGTCCTGTGTCTGCCGGACTAAGCAGGTACTGATAATTAACACATGAATGGGCCAACCTGCCATTTATTTAGTTTTAAAGCCCACCATCTGGTGGGTGGGAACAGCAAAATACCTTAATGTTGCGTAGCTGCAGTAATCACACAAACAGGCTAAACATGAACAATGGATTTTATAATATTAACTTATTAAGTTGATAAACAGGGCGGCACGGTGGCGTAGTGGGTAGCGCTTCCGCCTCACAGCAAGAAGGTCCCGGGTTCGAATCTCGGCTCGGGGTGCCTTTCTGTGTGGAGTTTGCATGTTCTCCCCGTGTCCGCGTGGGTTTTCGCCGGGCACTCCGGTTTCCTCCCACCGTCCAAAGACATGCTGCCAGGTTAATTGGCGTACTGACTAAATTTCCCCAGGCGCCCTGCGATGGACTGGCGTCCCATCCTGGGTGTTCCCCTGCCTTGCGCCCTGTGTCTGCCGGGATAGGCTCCGGCTCACCGCGACCCTGTATAGGATTAAGCGGTTTCTGAAAATGAATGAATGAATGAAGTTGATAAACATTTCTTGGAATGTTAGAATAAAAAATAATGTAAAAGCAAGGATTTTACCCAAATTGCTCACTATCACATGATCCCATTTTCATACTTATTGATGCTCACTCAGGCTAATGCAGCTCTGCAGGATGAACGTGGCAGCCTTGCTAATCTCTTCATCCTTCACCTCAACAATCATCTGCACCAGTAAGGGAAGGCCGTGGCACTCCAGTAGCTGCCTCTGGTTCTCCTCTGTGAAGACAAAGATACAATCAAAGTTTGTGTGCAGCATATTTACATGAGTCTCCTCCAAGGGAGTGAAGAACACCACACATTGCCAAGTTTCTGATAGACACTCGACTACTGCCAAACACTGCTTCCAGTGACTGGCCATTTTCAAGCACAATAATAATAATTTTACATTTATAACGCGCACATATTCATTCACTGTCGAAGGTACTCATTCGACAATTTAAAACATGGCATACATCACAAATGAATGCAACCATTACTTTGTTAGCGAAATATAAAGGCAACGGAGATATTAACAAACTGTTGTTGTCTTGTAACCAAAATGTGAATTGTACTTTATTGGCATTTATCGAAGTTGAGTTGTGCTCTTTTAATTAAATTCTACAAATAAGATGTTTCAAGTAGCTTGTATAGTATACCATAATGATCGTGTATATTCCATTTTAAATGATCAAATTATAGACACACTGCGCTATAAACCAACATTTTTACTTACCACACTCTTCAGTTGCATGCCCAATTGTTATCAGGATTGCCAATTTGCTGTTTACATCGTTGGGGTTCATCATCAACAGTGAGACCAGGTGAGGCACCACGCCATGGTTCGAGAGCTGATATGCCAACTTGGCTAGAAAGAGACATTAAAAAGCATTGTGACCACATTGTGAAGGTCTTCTTCTTTG
>JAZEWU010000021.1:6604010-6615509 GCA_036362915.1 Geotria australis
GAGACAGCTGTGGACGTCGGAGCCACTTGTCTCAATGACCCGCGTGCATGCAGACCCAGAGACATTGAGCCACTTGTCTCAATGTCTCTGTCATCTCAATGTCTCCGCGCTTGCCGACCCGCGTGCATGCAGACCCAGCAGACACGGGCACGGTCGCGAGCGGGACTCCGGGCGCGCCGCTCGATGGAGGTCAGGGGGAGTCGAGCACGGGCGCCGGGCAGAGCGGGCCCATCGCCATGGCTGTGCTGGCACTACTTCTGTTGCTGCTGCTCGCCTCGTCCTGCGCCATCAAGATTGCGGGAGGTGTCAGCAAGGACCAGAGGCTGCTGCAGCAGCAGGTGGAGGGCACGCCTCATCAGGGGCCACACGGTGCGTGGGCCACTCGCCGGTGAAGTCTTTCAAGCCAGAAGGGGCTTTTGCGTTTTTTGCTTTCTTTTTGCATGGAATTATGAGTGATGCTAGACTATCGTCATCAGTAGCAATAGCAGTATAGTGTCATAATCATCATGTTCCTACTCCCGGAAAGGTGGAGCAGTGGTAACATCTGCGCCTCAGGTAAAGAAGGTCTGGCCCGAGGCGGTTCGATTCCTGCCTCGGGCACCTTTCCGTGTGCAGTTTGTGTGTTCTCCTCAGGTTCTGCGTGGGTTTCCTCCGGGATCTCCGGTTTCGTCCCACAACAAAAAAAAAACACTAATTAATTAATTGTGCGATAACATCATAATATAAAGGGTGCAGTGTGTGGTAAAATGTTGGCAAACCGCCTGGCTGCCTTCCCTGCCTCTCTGCGGTTTCCTCGTGCCTCTGAGTCGTCCTCTCTTCGAATGAATTCCTTCGAAATTGAATGAATATGCGCACGTTATACATAGTATTTATTGTTATTATCCCACTCCCTAGCCTCAACAACATGCACACGCCTTTTTTGTACAGCATGTTGAGATGCGTTTGATTGTAAATTATTGTTGTAGCATCACAACCTTCATCATCTTGAACGGCATATTCATCATCAGCAGTCGTAACTGTATCATCAGCATCAACTCTATCATTCGTCAAAAAGATATAGCAGTCTGTAGTGACTTTCGATGGACACCTTTCAGGTATGCAGACGACTGAATTCCTAGTAAAATAAGTAATATATTGCCCATGAGTAACTTATGTAGTATTTCAATAAGACACGTATTGCAAGTATGTAAAAAAAATCAAGAAAACAAGCCCAAATTACTATTCCGCACTTTACATTTGCTTAATATTTCTGCAGCTTAAAAATACAACTAAACTGTAACAATGATAACCATTATACTTTTATTTTTTAAACTTCGATTACGCCTAATAATGGAACTCATAGATTGACTCATTGTAACTATTGTTGACTGTAACTTAAAATTCCTCTTTCTTGCTCTTTTTCAGTATTAATAACCCACTTGTATTTTTCATATCCGTCTTTTGCAACTCAGGGTTTGGACAATGTTCGCCCGACCTCGCATCAAACTACTATGAACCATATCATCCGTCACCACAGCGCATCCCTCTTCCCCCACCGTAAGTAGCAAAATAGACAGTTTCTGGACGATGATTCACAGAAAAATATGCCATTTCTGTTGTCTTCGTGTGGTAAATATTGCTTAATTTTATACCAGTTTTTTTTCGCGCTTTTGCTGACCATTCCCTTTACAATTGCCTAAGAAGGAAATTGACGTTTCTTATTTTGCTTTGTGTGCATAAATGTGTATATACAGTATAAAAATGGTGTTTAAACAAGCCTGATTACTTTATTAGTTTATTTTAAGATCATAGAAAAAAACATCCGGCAGCACGGTGGTCCAGTGAGTAGGGCTACTGCCTCGCAACAAGAAGATCTCTGGTTATATTTACGACTCGGGTGCCTTCGTGTAGAGTTTGCATATTCTTCCCGTGTGTGGCCTGAATAAATTTCCCTAGGTACCCTGTGATAGAATGGCCTCCCATCATGGGTGTAGTCCTGTCTTGACGCCCAGTGTCTGTTGAAATAGGCTGCGGCCCCCTACGGCCCTGCACAGGATTAAACGGGTACTGATAATGATGATGATTAAAAAAAACAAGTCACACATTTGGTAGCGGTTGAAAATACCACAATTCAATGTTTCAGGAATTTGCTGATTTTTTTATGGCATTTAGCACAAAGGCTATGTGTACCGCGACCCTCACCAGGACAAGCGGTTTAGAAAATGGATGGATGGATGGCTATGTGTAAGTGCACATTGTTTTCTGTTGTTAGAAACTTACTGTAATTAGAATTGGATATAATTAATAATTGTACAATGTTCTTCACAAAGTTAGGACCAGCACATCCAAGTGACACACTGGATGAACCTTTAGACCCAGCTTACATGCAAACAGCAGACACTACAGTTACCCATGTAGTGCCACATGTGGCTTATCAATGGACAATGGAAGACTGATTATTATTTTAATAAAATGGGACTCCGACTTGTGTACGAACTGAGCTTTGCCCATAAGAAAGATAATCTCCACTGTGTATTGATGTAGGTTTTCACGGCTCGATTCATGATGGTTGCTTTTCAAAGCTACTCTTTCGAAATGGCCGTGTCGAGCAATCTCCTTCTCTCCTTCGCGACGTTTTGCCTCCCACGTTGGAGGCATCTAAGAGGCGCTCGATACGGCTATCCCAAAAGAACAGCTTTGAAAAGCAACAATCAAGCTCCACTGTGGCAACTACCTCATCTGCAACAAGCCAGTATAGAATGTAAAAGTTAAAAACCTTTTTTTTATATAATCGTGGTCATGTATTCCATCCACATAATTATTAAAAGTGATTTGTACATGAAATGGTTAAATCGTACTTATGTTTAACAGTTTTAAAATGCTAGATGTAGATTAAATATGTATTTTGTGAATCATCAAAAAGGACCCTGTTTTAAAATGTTCGCTGTGTGATGTAAGTGACCCTGTTCCCTTATAGATAAAACAACTGGAGTTGTCTGAAATGTGGCTTAGATATCTTTAATTAATGACTGAATACAAACAATAACATTCATTAGAGTACCAGTGAGGAATGTGGAAAACAAATCGTACACCGGTTCACTCAGCAAACTTCTACAGCTTTTAAAAACATTGCTTTCTTGTAAAATGCTCTCCATAGCTGTTCTTTCCGGATAGTCATGTCGAGTGTTGCTCGTCTTTCCTTCACGTTTCGCCTCCCACATTGGAGGCATTGTCACGCTTCAACAAGGGAGGCGAACCGTTGAAAAGCACAGAGCAGGAACACTCGACACGGCTATCCAAAAAGAACAGCTATTCGGAGCAATTCACGTACATCGAGCCGTGAAAAGCTACATCACTACATTACATGTCTTGTGAACGTCCTGATATCGTTGACAGGTACCAAGCAGGATCAGGAAGGGAGAGAGCCCAGAGGGAAATGGGGTGGGGGAGAGAGGTGACATGGAGGAGAGAGGAGAGAGGACACATCTCAATGGAAGAGCTCTCCCCAAGAAGTGGCCTTCAGTGCATGAGCGTCTTCACCATCAGTGGCCAGCTGGATCTGCCCACGCTGCCTCTCCCCACAACCCAGACGTCTCCAACCACACCAGCTTTACAAAAGCTTCCTCCTCCTTACTCCGTGCAGGACCCATGCAGCCTGGGAGTGTGTCATTAGTGTCTGTGCTTGTGTGGGAGGCGACACTAAACATTGCGAGCAGATGAAACACAACGTAGGGGGAGACTCGGGCGATGACGCAAAAGCACCCAGGTGGGTCGTTTTATGACCCACAGCAGATCCAACGCAGTCTGAGAACATTGACATAAGGGGTGAGATGAACCTACCCACTTGTACAGTGTTTGAACATTAGTTGCTCACAGAGTCTACCGAAATCAGTACGTGAGCAAGGCGCAATGGATAAGTAAGATTTGGTCTCTAAGATGTTGTCTGTTTTGGCTAGTTTGGAACGTTAGCCTAAATTCCACAATACCAAGACCACAGAATGTCGTAATATTTTCAAGTGAAATGTATTAATGAGTTGTTTTGTGTTGGAATACACATTTAATGATGGTATATGTCACTGTAAAACCAGAAAACAGTATGAAGCTTTGCATATTAGTGCGCTTTATTCAGCTCAATGGAGTTTAGAAATAGGAATTGTTTGAATGTCAATGAAAATGATGGTCACAATCATGGCTTCATGTAATCTTATATTAAGTTTAGATGCTGTACTGCAACGTTTGTATAATTGTGTGTATATATATCAGAGGGTAGAGTGGCTGTGAAGTGGTTTGCACGTTGTACTTTGAAACCAGTCAGTCGATTTAAATTCCTGATCAGGGCCAACATTAGCGGCAAGTGATGTATGGTAAAACATGGCATGGCCTTTCATACCGTAGGGCAGCGGTTCCCAAAGTGTGCGCCGCAGCGCCGTGGAAAACATTCTGATACACTAAGGGTTGCCATGGACCGAGAAAGTTTGGGAACCACTGCCGTAGTGGATTGACAAATGGCTATACTGTATATTATTATATCATAGAAATGTGTATTTGAACCCATGTAGGGCTTTCCTAAGATGAACTTGGTAAAACGTATATGGCTAGTGCAGTGTGTCCACATTGCCTCCGGGGAGAGAAAGATGGGATGGAACTAAATTGAAATTATTATTATATGGTGGCAGCCACAGAACCGTCATATATGCTGTTGGTAAAAATACTGTACTTCCTTTCGAATGGTCTTTCCCTCACGATGTATGAACATGAACTGTACGTATTTCTATAGTGTTACTTGAAAAGTCAAATAAAACGTTTTCGACTTGCGTTTTGAAAAAAAATCTGCATCGCTGGTATTTCTTCCTACCTACACATTTCCCATGTCCTGTGCTGTCTTAAAATACATACCCACGTGCTAAGTCATTCGTTGTTATTTCAGGATTTCACCGTCCAGACAACAGAAGTATTGTTCATGTCTGGTTTACTGGGCGGCGGTGAATTCATCCTGCCGTGATGCGCGTATCGCCTGTCGATAAACGTCACTTAACAGCCGGTGACTCAAGGGTTATTTCAATTCACCTGCACAAGGTTTCAAATTACTTCTAAATGTCAGGACTGTGATTCATTATGTAAAATTACTTATCCGATTCAATAACACCTTGACTCATGTCAGCCAATTTGCGTATGTTGTGTAATGACATATTTGCCCATAGGCATCTATATTTAAAAGTAAATTTTTCATCCTTGGCCACTCGGAAAGTCAAAGGTGTTGATCTGTCGTCGATAAGACATAAACTCTGAATCAACCAAATATTTATGCAGAGATTGCTGCGTTTTGATGGGTTTTCCAAAACGGGAGTCGCATACTATATAAACTGCTTTGGGGCTATCTAAAATACATTACGTGCTTAAACCCCTAGCTAAAGAGAAACAATAATCACACTTAACAGTGTCATCCTGGGCTGTGTCACACATACCGCATAAGTGATTACAGCACTTAATTAGACGGTAATCTAAACAGATAACAATCATAGCCGCGTTATATCTTTCTAACGCCCAACAGACAAGCCATGTCCCATCCTCATCGCCTAATTCGCTTCGTGTTTATGCATACGGATGCTTCGCATCAATTCACAGCACCTCATCAGAGGAAGGACGACTGGACATCAGAGCAAGGAGGACTGTGATTCAAGCTACTTGTCATTTGTTGAAGAAGAATCGGCACGGTGGCGCGGTGAGTAGCGCTGACGCCTCACAGAAAAAGTCCCGGGTTCGAATCCCGGCTCGGGTGCCTTTCTGTGTGGAGTTTGCATGTTCTTCCCGTGTCCACGCGTGTTGTCGCCGGGCACTCCGGTTTCCTACCGTAGTCCAATGACATGCTGCTGCATAGGTTAATTGGACTGCTGACTAAATTGCCCCCAGTGCCCTGTGATGGACTGGCGTCCCATTCTGGGTATAGCCCTGCCTTGCGGCCTGTTTCTGCCAGGATAGGCTCTGGCTCATCGCGACCCTGTACAGGATGAAATTGTTTATGACAATGAAGGAATGAATGTTTAACTGTTATGTTTTCTAGCGACCAGCCTTCCACGCTTAACAGATTCGGTCTTCAAGACAATAATACGGTTGTCTCTGATCACTAAGCTGTCTAAATGTATACGGTTGATGGGAACTAAAATTATTTTTGGGTGGCTTAAAAAACTGAAATGAACCGTCAGTACGATAATTCTAGTTCCTGAACGTCTACAATGCCCTCAGGGAACTTCTGAGACTTACGTGACTTGGTTTTTTTTTAAATGGGGAAGTTCGCAATTTGTGATAAACATGGAGTATTTCACAACATTCCACCCACGGAGGTGGGTTTTGTAAAGGCGAACTCGCCGTGAAAACGTCACTTCGCAGGGACAGTTGCTTCGTTCAGCCCATTCTCAACTTACGTAACGCCAACGCAGTAACGCCAGTCGTTCATAAGTCACTCAGTGTATTTGTTTTAAAGACCAAAGGTCCATCGGTGCTCGACGCGAAGGCGAAAAGGACTGTTTAATATTAACAGGCGATATTTACAAGAGCGTTCAATCAGCGTCTAAATTCAGGTGAGTGGATTTATATTAACTTGGTGGTACTGGCTGACAAGCATGCAACCATAGGCGGGACAACGCAGCGAGTAATTATACCCCTTAAGCCATGGGTGTCCAAACTACGGCCCGCGGGCCAACTGCGGCCCGCCATCCATTTTTAATTGGCACGTATCAAAGTCTAAAAATATAATGGTCTATGGCCCACGCATAATATTTGCGCTTAACTGTCTAGTGAGTGGCCCAGTCCTTCGTATATTTTTCTGTATGTGGCCCTCAGGAAAAAAAGTTTGGACACCCCTGCCTTAAACCATTCCTCTCTGTTAACTTGCCGATTGTTTGTAACGGGCGCGAGGGAGTCAGTGGTTTATTACAATTAATCTTAAGTTTCGTCAGGGGTTAGTCTCTTTACGGGTTAGACTGTGTTGGTATAATGTGAATGTTTAACTATAACCCTCGACCGCTCGACAGAGCCAATCAATATTGGGCCAGTTCATTTGGTTTTTTGAACTTCCATGGGCGGCACGGCAGCGCGGTTAGTAGCGCCGCCGCGTCACAGCAACAAGTATAGGAATGATGGCTTACAAAACGCTCATCACAATAATTAACCTTTTTCAATCTGGCTAAATCGCTAGCTCGAAGAATAGTACAAATTTCAGCTTGACTGACATGCACTGAGCATTTCTCAGTGGCAGGAGTATAGTACGCGTTTTCCGGAATTCACCTGCGGAGATGTCAAAAGTCGTTTTGTCCCTTGCTGCAGGTCACTCTCTAACACGTAGACTTGTACTGCTGTACGAGTTTTAAACGGGGACTTTAATCCACGGCGTGACATTCATGTCATAATTTAAGTTGGGAGAATAACAAGAAAATAGCTGTGGCGAGTGTTTCTCTCTCTTTCGTGATGTTTCACTTCCCACGGAGACTGTTTCAGGCTCAACGTTGGCGGTGAAACGTCGCCAAGGAGAAGGGAGAATCGCTCACCACGGCTATCCCGAAAGAGCAGCTTTTAAGATAAATTCTCATACGTCGAGCTGTGGAAATCAACATCAGTACGTTACACCTATTCAAAAGTGTATTCGAGTTGTATCTCTCGGAATGATCTATAACACTTAGAGTTTATTGGCAACCCACTGCTGAAGGTAATGTTAGCACTCCACTCACGGTGTCATATCATTCATTCATTCATTTTCATTGACGTTATTCTGGCTTATGACGTTTCACTTCCCCTGCTGCAAGCTTCCTCAGGAAATGAATTGTGCTTCCATCGCAAGGTTGACTGGGCTACGTTCGTCCGTCATCTTTGCAGGTGGACACATGGCGTGGGCTCTCAGGCTCACTTTGGTCACCTTGCTTGTGGATTGGGCTGGCTCCGCACCAAATGTCCGAGCCTCCGACGCTATGGCAACAGCACTGAGGATCCTGAGCGAAGCTCCTCTCATAGATGGGTGAGTGCAGAAGTGGACATAAGCCGGTTACGGTCCGGTGGGGCGAATTTGTAATCAAGTAGAGTTTAACAGACCCTTGGGGCAAGCGCTGTTAGGTGAACACCTATGACGGCGGGCAGGGCATATCAGCAGGTGGGGAGTCCAGCACCACATCCGGCCAACGTCGTTTCTCTCGTGGCGATGTTTACTCATTTTGAGACCAAGTCGACTCATCGGAAGCCCAGGAGTTGCCCATGAGCGAAAATCCAACTCGAGTCGCCGGTTTTGTAGCGTCGCACGCTAACCGCTGCACCACCACTCCCCGACTAACCCGACTATTCCCACCCACGTCCGCGCAACAACAACAACCGCCATTCGCCACTAAGTGGCGGTGACGTCTCCACGGCGCCTGTGCCATGCCACATGCACCTTGAGACCACGTGAAGTGTCGAAGGCTCGCCGACAGGAAGGTCACAGGACAGACCCAGGTGTCATGGGCTGCCTGACCGAGATGACTGGCAGATGCACCACCTTACACTGCCAACTTGCTGTGCTTTTTGGCCGCGCGTCCGCGCACGCACTCACACACAGGCACAACGATTGGCCGCTGCAGTTGCGTCGGCTGCACCCAGAAGGCATGCGCGGTGTCAACCTCACCTCTATAAACTCAACGCAGACCAACCTGGAGCGAATCCGCCGCGGGAACGTGTCTGCCCAGGTGCGTTACGCTGCCTCTCGCTGTGCGGGGCATCTCACACCCAGTGGCGTAGTAGCGTGGGCGCGGCCACCGGGGTTGTTGCCCCGGGCGCAACATTTTTACGGGGCGCAAATTTTCAAAAGAAAAAAAATAAAGTAGTAAGAATGAATAAATAAAAATAGCGCGCCCTCCCCCTCACACATAAAATCTCCCAATGTTCGAACATTTTACGCGGTTTTTCAACATGACGGGGCAAATAAACGTTGCCGCGTAACATTTTTGCCGTGATATTTTTTATTTACTGACCCGGTAGTCATTTATTATTCAATACTGGACTGGTGGAAGGGACACTCGGGGAGCGCTAACGGTCCACGGGTTCGGGGGCACAATACTTGCCTTGCCCCGGGCGCTGGCATCCCACGCTACGCCACTGCTCACGCCACAGTCGGCCTGGCACGGCATCGAGCTCACACCGCGGAAGAACTCACTCACACCCAAAGTCGATCTCACACGACAGCCAATTTCACACGGCAGTAAATCTCAAATCGATCGTATTTGATATATTTAAAGGCGCCGTAAAAGGCCAGACCCCCGTATGTCAAATTATCCGCCGTTAACATAAGAAAACTGTGCGATTAAAATAGTGAGTGATACACGGTGTGCGGGCGTTATATGACCAGTCCGAGATGTACTCGTCAATAACCCAGTAACCCAGCGTGGTACACGGGTTCACATGAGTTATATAAAGGATTCTCTGGAGCTCGTTAGAGTGGAGGCCTTTCTGCCAGCAGTTGCGCGAACAAGACATTTCGCTTAATATTTAACCCTCTTCCGTCTAAATGTTGTGGGTTCGCTGTCCAGCATACCGGTGTGCTGAAGTTGTAAAGAATTAGCACGTTACGTTCACGTGATAAACATTGCTAATTCGCTGTGTCGGGTGGAGGCGGGTTTACGACAAAAAAAAATGTACGTGACCTAACCCCACAAAACGAGATTATACTATGGATATTTAACCCTCGGCTCCCAAGTGCTTAACCACTGGCCCGTGCCACCACGCTCGGTGCTCGGTCGCCGGGCCTGGCCCTGTGCCGCCACAAGCGGAGCCGCCTTTAATTCTGAGCGTCCGTCCCATGGCGTCGCCGCAGTTTTGGTCGGCGTACACGATGTGCAGCACGCAGAGGTTGGATGCCGTGAGACTCACTCTGGAGCAGATCGACCTCATCCATCGCCTGGTTGAGGACTCGGAGATCCTGCGCTTGGCCCTGTCTTCGCAAGGTGATTACGGCACGCTACCGCGTGCAAAGGGACCGCTGGTTGTCTTAACTCGTGTCTTCGCCGAACGATCAGTGTTCCTCACACGAGCCGAACGTTCGTTCAAGAGGAATGGGCCAAACAGCGCAATGCAGGACCCGTGTGAAAGAGACTTTCGGATTAAACCTTTTTTGACATTTTGAGGACAAGATCACTCGACACGGCTATCCCGAAACATCAGCTCTGAAGAGCAACCATCAATATTCGATGCGAATATACTGGTCAGACGGTCGAAGCAAACCCATTTCGTGGGGTCTCGCTCTATGCACGTCTGCTCAGACATCCGTGCAGCGTGGAAGGACCGCAAGGTGGCGAGCCTCATCGGCGTGGAGGGCGGCCACTCCATCGACAGCAGCCTGGGCACCCTGCGCACCCTGCACCGCCTCGGGGTGCGATACATGTCACTGACCCACGACTGCAACACGCCCTGGTAGGTAACGCCCTGGTCTCCCTGTGACTCCGCGTGCTCTCTCAATGGGCTCTCATTCTGGTTTGACCAAACTGGCCGGAGACATGCCTATTTGTCTGCCTACCTGCCTCCTTACCCTTCTACGACAGGCTGTCTGCTAGTCTACTTACATACATACACATTGCCTACATATCCCTGTAACCTTTTGCCTACTATATACATACAGTACTTAACTAACTGCCGCCGCTACCCTCACCAGGACAAGTGGTTTAGAAAATGTATGGATGAAATTGTAATACTGTAGAGTACTGTAATGACCATCGGAATGTGCATATGAGATTAGCATGGATGAGCCGTGTGTGTTTAAGTGTGTGCACGTACCACTTACTCATCCAAGTGTTATTTGCAGGGCTGATACGTGGCTTGTGGACGTTGGAAAGGTACAGCCAAGGAGCAATGGCTTGTCAGATTTTGGAAAGGTATGTCCAAGAACCATGAGCTAATCGCAAAAAACACAAACGTTCGCTTATTGAAATAGGAATAATACTAAATAATTCCGGTGGTGCGGGGGAGTAGCGCTGCCGCCTCACAGCAAGAAGCCCTCCCGGGTTCGAATCCCGGCTCGGGAGCCCTTCTGTGTGGAGTTTGCAGGTCGTCCCCGCGGCCGCGCGGGGGTTTTCGCCGGGCACTCCCGTCATACCGCCCGTAACCCTGTATGGTCGCGCGTGCCCTCTTCGCCGCAGTCGGTGGTGCGCGAGATGAACCGTCTGGGCATGATGGTGGATCTGTCTCACGCGTCGCTGGCCAGCGCACGCGATGCCCTCGCCACGTCACGGGCTCCCGTCATCTTCAGCCACTCGGCGGCCAGGCAGCTGTGCGACCACGGGCGCAATGTGCCGGACGACTTGCTCAAGCAGACGGTGTGTGCTTGACACGAAGGCTTTCCTGACCGACGCAATACATAGCGTAACTCTTGTTATGAGTTAGGTCACGTAAAAAGAATATGTGTGTCGTAAACCCGCACTCGAGCGGTTCGATGCTGAGTGTGAAGCGGCTGGGATGAGAGTCAGCACCTCCAAATCTGTGGCCATGGTCCTCTCACGGAAAAGAGTGGGT
>JAZEWU010000021.1:6639885-6660784 GCA_036362915.1 Geotria australis
CAGCGAAAATGGCATCTGTGCAGGACCGCCCTTGTCTGAAACCGCATTGGGGTTCCGCAAGTCTCTCCTCAGCGTGCCTGGCAAGGCGATGTTGGACACACGCACGCACACACAAGCGTTTGCCCGATACAGTAAGCGTGCAAGGAGACAACTGCGGATTCTGTACCAAACATCAGGGCAATGAATGCATATAGGATGTATGAATGCTTTGTTGCCGTCTATTAAGGTAGTCGGGTGGCAGTACAGTAAGTAGGCTTGTAAAAAAGTCACGTGGTGATGAATTTAGTTTTGGTTCCTCGGTATGTGTGTCTGGGCTTCCTCCGGAAAGTCAAGTTTACTGTCTCTTTTGTCAATAATTTCTCAGGTTTTAAACCCTTATTTGTACAGTTGTGTTCTCTCCGTGAAACTAATAATGATGCGAGCGTTAAACCCCCATATTGGATAAACTAGAAACAAAAATGATTCTCACACGCACAATTCAATACAAGCACAGTGAACGTAGCAATCGATTATAATCGATTATAGTAAGCGCATCGCTAACATGCCCGTTAACACTCCACTTTACCTCTGCCTACAAGGCCCGTCTAGTTCTCTAGCCTCTCGATGCGCCGCTATGAAGAAGGCCCATTCCCGAAACTTCACCTACTAAACACTTCTCAAGGCCAGAGTGTCATTGACAAATGGGTTGAGTTTGTTTTTCTCTCTAGCTGAAGAGGCATCGTCATGGCACAGGTCAGCGGCCTCCACCACGATGGGACCATCTTCCCGGTTCATGCCGCACGCACCTCGCGTGGCCGATGTTTACTCAACACTCACCGACGGGCGTCTGCCCGTGCTTATTTGCCGTGTCGAGCCGCGCCCCGTACGCCACAAGCAATTCCGCGATGTTTTCCTGAAAGAAAGAAAAAAACGACCACCATCAGCACCAAAACTCTGGTGAACTCGGCAAGGACGTTTTCCTGGCGGTTGTACATTAACCCCGGTAGCAGAAGCACGGCGGGCATCCAGAATCGTGAACTGTGCTGCACCGATTGCCTAACGACTTTACACGTTCGCTTATTACGACTTCGGTCGACCGCATTTAAAAAAAAATTCTGTCCCAAAACACCTCGAGCACAGTACTGAATACGCCTCTTCTGACCATGAAAACAATACGGAGTAACAATTAATGAGCCAGGACAAACCCATCCTATGGATAGGGCGATTTTAAAATACACTAACAAATCATCTGTTATCAAAAGTGATTTTTATAAGTGACCTGAAGCCTCATTAGGCTTCACCCTCCACGACCGATCACTCTTAACCTCATTAAGTTTGTACACATTGGAGGAGAGCTATAAAGCACGCGGGTGATATAAGGACTCATAAGCCTATGCCTTCTGGCACGGACTCTGCCCTCTACTGGTGATGACATCGTAATCAACTTTGATAATGTTCTATCACCGAAAGGTCCCAGGTTTTTACACAGGTTATAATCAATACTTGTACCATAGAGCATTGGTAACCTAAACGCCCTGAAGGCCCGAATGGGGGACAAATGAAATTTCCTATACACAGTATGTGGATGACGTGACAATGTGTCTGTCAAGAATTACAGGGTGATCTACTTTATGGATACACCACTGAAATAAGAGACAGATAATAATAACTCAAAATTTTAATTTCTCAACCTCTGCACGTCTCTCTACCAATCTCAATTCACTCATTAAGTATTCTAACCCTCTGTAAGAGGGTCATGTGTGTTACTGCTACATACAGAACTATACAATCAGGGTAAAACATGCCCCTTCAACGAGAGTAAGACACCTTCTAAACACATCTGGCTTGTGCATGTCCCACAATTGTTTTTAATTTTCATACATACTAGATTAAATAAAAAAATAACATGTGTAATAGTCTTGAGGACAATTACATTTTCACATGGCACACTTTAACGAGATTGCAATTTTCGTAAAGTGGCACAATGATGAGAGATTAACAGCCGCATGAGCGGGGTTGACGTGAAGGCATGCGGGCAGGCAGCACGTTAGTGCTCGCAACAAGGTGTTAACACGTCCAAAATAGCCACAATGGGTCACGGGCTTAGCCGACTGGAACAGGTCTGGACCGCGGCAACAGGCGTAACCGGCAACGGTGAAAACAGGGTAAGCGTACGGCACGGCCACTCGGAAAACACGGGGTCACGAGCTGCATAACCGGCGAGCCCCGAAAGTAAACAAATATTTCAGCAATGTAGATGCGTTGCTTCACATCGATCCGAGTCCCTTCGTGGCCCCGACTGCGAAGTAAAAGATAATAATAGATGCTTGTGATGCCCGTCAGCAGGTAGAAGCACTCGCAGGAGCGTCATTGAGGCAGCACGGCCAGACTCACACAATCTCACTCGACTAAGAAACGTAACCGAGTAAAGTGATGCGGACGTCCTTTATAAAGATGCGTACAATAGTTGGATAGCTGTTTAGTATTACAGCAGAAAAATACCCAGTGAGCTTGCAAGCTCTTTACGGGATTCCTGCATTGGCACAACAAAATACGATGACGTAGAACATCATTGGAGTGGAACGGTGGTACAGCGGTTAGCGTGCCGCGCCGTGAAACCGACAGCCCAATGTCAATTCTCGCCACGGCTCACATGAGCGGCGATATCAGACTCAGTCCAGCCACACCCACCCCCCCAACTTCCCAACTCCATTCCCAAATCGCACTGACCAGCACGGTTAGTGTGGACAAACAGTCCCCACAACCGGGGAAGGTGTGGCAATACCCTATAAATAGCAGCGGTCTCACAAAGGGCTGCATATGTACATAACATCATTATAGAGTATGTTATTTTCTGCTAATTGTGATTTGGCTCTTGAGAACATGTTCTGCTCGTTCTAATTTGACTGTGAGAACGTATTTCTGCAATTATATCCAAATTGCGATAATGACAACTGGGCGCAGAGCATGAAGTTCCCCCGTTTGAGAACCCCCTCCAACAATACGAGTCGTCATTTGAGATTTATTTCCTTATATGCGTGAATGTCCTCTGACGTGAGTTTCTACTCTCATGCTAAAATACCGAATAAGGGAAGCAGCCGAACCTCCTGGGCAGGAATCTAACACTGACCCAGCGTCTCGAGTCTCGTGATTGCAAGGCTGTATAAAACAATGGCCAGAAGTCTGGTGCTGTGGAATAAGCAAAGGTTGGCGTGTTATGCAGATTTGTTAAAATCCCAAGACCCGCCAGTGTGAGAGGTGTATTGCACATGAGGGCACGGCAAGTAGGCTCACGAATCTGTCTGCAAACCTTTAAGCTGTCAGCCCCCTTTCAGGCGTATATATTCTCTGGGTACTTGTACTTCCTTCCACTTGCCGCGCACTTATTTAAAAAGGAATTGGCCAAACATTCTAAAGTAGTGGTGGGACCTTCCTGTAAACAGAGACAGAAGACTCAGCAAAGCTCTCCTGGGAGAACACACCGACTTGTTGCTGTGGTCGTCTGCGTTGCTAAGCGAGGGCATTTCCTGGATGCGTACGTAAAACGGACAACGTTGTTGTCGGTATTACTGGCAACGTTGTTCTTGTTGTTGTTGTTGATGTTTGTTGCTGTCGTCTGTGTTGCACCTGACCTGGCCCCAGTAGGCGGCCGCGTGCAGGGGCGTCCATCCGTCCACGTCCGCCAAGTCCGAGCGGGCGCCCACCTCCAGCAGCACCCTGACGGCTCGATCGTAGCCGTGTGCCACCGCCATGTGTAGCTGATGGTGACGGGCGGAGGGGGGGGAGGCAGGGGCAGACGGGACGGGGGTGGGCAGACGATGAGGGTTGAAAGGCGACGGGAGTGTGACCGAGCAAAGTCAGAAGTGTGCACTTGTAAACTGACGCGGCGCAGATCGGCGTCGTTATTCACCGCCGGTAACGGGCGCTCTGTAATCGGGAAGTTTCGCACGAGCGCGTGGAAAACGCCTCGGTCAAACTGACGTGCGGTTAGCGTGAGGTTAACCTCGAACGCGTGTTTGGACTAAATCGGAGTTATGATGTGGCACTATAGTAAAACGATTGTGTACATTGTGTCGTCGACCCTCCTGCCCCGTTACACAGGTGGAAATATTTGACGAGAAATTGGCCAAATATGCCAAAGTAGGACACTCTGGAAAAGAAAATGTCGAACCCAGCGTGGCTTTTGTGCATTGAGCAATAAATGATATTGTCACCAAAACAACACATAGGTTTCACCTACTGTGAAAAAGAGGCGAATTGATAATAGTGGTAATTATGCATTTATAATCACTTAGTAGGAACGTAATTGCTTACCCCCCCAGCATTTTGATGAATTGTTTACATTTAATTTCAAGAATCAATTGCCTTTTGTTTTATTTTCACCATCTCATTTCACTCTAAATTGTGTATGCCTCATTTGCATGGTTTGCTTGCTTCATTAGCCTAGATCTTACATAATCATGCAATTTGCATCTCATTTACATGCTTGTCAAATAATAAAATTCAACCTAGAAGATTCTACACTCGTAATTTACGATCAACAAATGAATAGTTGAACTCCTCGTGGTGCTGCTGTGTTTGTACAGTCACAGCTAGATGTAAGCACACCCTATGTGAACAAGTGTCGGTGTACTTTTGTATATGTTGCTTCTATCAGAGCTGTGCTCACACAACGTGTGCCCTGTATCCAGCTTCTACTCCATGCAAGTAGGCATCGATTCATCATGTAAAATAAATTTGCGAACTCAAAATGCATGCACTGAATGACGCGCGTAGGAATCGCGGCTATTTTTCATTTGCACGTTTTGTCTGAAGCAACTGGTTTCCGGTAAGACCTGCTCTTTTGGGAAAGACATGTATACTATCCTTTATGACATTTTCCCTCCCACGTTGGAGGCATCATCAGGCTTATTAAGGTTTAAAAACATGTTTTCAGCTAAACCATTATTCAGAAACCCGATGATGCCTCAAACGTGACAGGCAAAACGTTACAAATTAGAGAAAAGCAACGCTTGACCCGGCTATCCCAAAAGAGCAGGTCTTCAGAGAAATACATCGCGCAGTGAAAACCAAAATCAATATAATTGGTTTCCATAAATCCTGCACAGCCACTAAAAGCCTTAACTACTTTACCGCAACCGCACGAAAGTATCGATCCTTGAACAAAATAGCGCCCACGAATTGTGGTCGCGATTTTTTCGTGTCGCGTGGTGAAACAAATCGTTACTTGCCGACTGGTTACAACGCAGCATACAGAGCAGCGTCTCTCAACTCAAACCATCACACCGCCCCATGGTTCACCCACGTCATAGAAACCAGTCCTTCCCGGTGATATGTAAAGCGCTTCTCAAGAGCGGCCCTCGCGAGGCCCACGATCCGGCCTCTACCGTACACGGGTCAAGTTGACCACGACAGCAACCCGCGCGACACGGGAAACTGCGCGACGTGTTTTGCCGTCGAGGTGCCGCGATGCGACGGCTGCCTTACCACCACGACGCCGCGATCGTCGGGTGCGTTGAGGTCGGCGACGCACTGCGTCATCTCGCTGATGAAGGAGTCCTCGGTGGCCTTCCTGGCGTCCTCCACCACCTCTTCCGTGAGGCCTACACGCGCGGCACAAGCGGTCGGCACATTGGTGGGGTACGCGCTCAAGCCGCGACAAAGCCGACCGGCCGTTGCACGTTGGGACAGCGGTCACGCTAAACGATGCTGAACACGTGGAAAAGTCGCGAATGATCCGGTCTAGTTTTCAAAACATGTCTTGTGTTTTCTTGATGAAAACAAATAAATGTGGTAAGAAAAAGTGTCAATGAGCTTTCACCTCGTTGTATATTAAACATACTTTATATACAAGACGTTTTAATACAACCAGTTTGAACTGTTCAACTGGAAATATAAATCCAAGGGCTTCACTGGCAGGAGGTTTTAAGTATGGACCAACAATATTTTACAACTGTAAATCACCAACAAGCGCTGCTTCATAAATGATTATCAGCTTATCTTTTTGAAGTATTTCCCGTTCTTGAAAAATGCTGGCTTAGCACCGTAATTACAATATTCATGATTAGAATGGACCTTTTCATTCGGTTGATTATACTACTAATAGTAATCATTGCACATGCAATCATTGTCACAATTATTATGCGAATTATACCCAATGGTCACAAAGCACTGAATTGCGTATGTAATTGTTTTGAATTTTAAACTGGTTTTGATAGAATGTTTCGAAAGGAGAGATCGTCAACTGAGAAGACGGAGTGATGACATCAGCTCGTTTGCGGGAGCCAGGCAGATTGCTGCATCACGTGACCGAGAGGAATGGGGACGTCTCGGGCAGGCCTTCATCCAGCAGCGGATAGACCGGTGATGAGGACTGTGCTGTGTGTTACCGATACACATAAACCCTGTAGCCACTAGTGATTCCGCAATTGCAACAAACATAATGCTTATAACAGTAATAATTTAATTCGGGAACTGAATCGTGACCCTGAATAGCAGAAAATCCATCAAATCGCAGTCGGGAGAGAGAGGTGCTGAATTGTGAAAATTATTACACGTGTAGATAGCCTCACCAAATATGAACACCTCCATCATAAAGTTCATTAATGATGAACAATTTTCCAGCACGGGTCTCAATGCGAGCATCCAAAACACAAGCACACTCATGCCTGTGGTATGAGGCGGCCATGCCAATTACGTGAATTACAACTGAAAACAATGCGTTGCATTTAAAAGCACGAGACGCGAGTCCTAATAAGGCGGCGCTCCATTCCGGCCACGGCTGTAAAATATTTTCAGCCCTGCTGCGTGGTTGAGTTTCATTCAATCGGCAGAAGGGATTTTCTTTTTAATAAGTGGCGCATAAGTTCGACGGTGTTAGCCATAATAGGGCAATGAGTTCAACTACGCCTGTGAACCGTTTCAACCTTCCAAGTTGCGAGTTTGTTTTGTTAAACCAGGTGAGAACTCAATAGCACACGAGGAGTTACAAGTCAAAGAGAACAAAGTACAGACAAAAACAACTGTGTCATGCAAGAGTTTGAAAATATAGTTAAAATAAAAAAAATGCCAAATTAATTCCCTGTGGTGGAAGTTGGCTAGGGCAGATTTATGTTTACACCGATCATAGCACAATTAGAACTAAGTTACGGAAATATCAGAGATATAGTGTGACTATAGGTGGTGCATAGTTTCCACACAGCATCAAACAGAACGTCTCCTCTTCCAACAATGTTCTCTCGCTGTTACCATGGTTACTATTCCTGTCTTCTTCTTTGCGATTCTCCGAAGCACGATGGTCAGCCTCTGGACATCGTTGTCTTTCAGCTCGGCCTCGAAGTGTTTGGTAGAATTCGCAGGCAATACCAAGTATTACCTGACAGGGATCGCGACGTGAACGCTTCTACCGTGTGAACGCTACTCATCGATTCCTCCACTCACGCCGAGGACCCGGCCAGACTGACCGTTTCATCTCACCCGCAACCATCACTCCGTAGGTCACAACAATACACTGACTCACCCACTCACCCGCTCGCCCATTTACCCACGAACCCAACAGCTCGCGTACTCACACAACCCACTCGCGTACTCATTCACCTACCCACACACCACCCTGCGAGGTCACAACACTTCTATTGCTGGTTCTTCCCTCGCACCGCTCGACTTTGTAACTCCCTCCCACAATCTTTGACCACAACGTTATTATAAACACCTTGCTCAATCCAAGAAATATGTTATATCTTATCTATAGCACATTCAATGGCGCTGTTTGTTGTAGGCCACTCGGCACGTTGGGTCTTTGGGCCTGTGCCCAACAACTGTGGGTAAAAACCAAAACACTCCATGTGCAAAAAGCAGCCTATGTGGAAAAGTTGAGACTCGGCAAGTGTTGCGCCTTAGTCTAATGTGCCCTGTGTGTTTTACGACACCACAACCGATAACGCAGCAGAGAACAACTGTGCAAGCCAAAAGCCCCACTTTGGAGGAGGTAAAGCTCCCCCACCTCAGTCAAATAAGTGGTAAATAACTTTCCACATTAATACTGATAACAGTGTAAACAGAGCAACTAGGAGAATTTCTCTGCATAGCTGTTCTTTCGGGATAGCTGTGTCGAGTGTTTTTTCTCTTTCCCGAAAGGACAGCTTATGGAGGGTATTTTTTTAATTCATCGAGCCGTGAAAACCTACATCAGTCAGAAAACTAAGCTTGCAAAAATGGGCCTGTCCGTAGGAGGCTCGGCTCGGAGGAGGCTCGGCTCGGAAGAGGCTCGGCTCAGTCGCGTCTCCTCACCTCGGTCTCGCATCTTGGCCTCCAGGTAGACGATCGTCTCGTGGTCGTCGCACACGTCAAACGGCGTCTCCCCGTCCTCGCTCAGCGCGAGCAGGTCGGCACCCCTGACGCACGGGGGGGCGAGAGAAGCGCGGCATGGGCCCCGGTCAAAGCACGCGGCGCCGATACAACACTCTTTCTCAGACAAAACGGCCGGTGGGTTCTCGTGATCATCAGGCACAGAGGCCTCCACAGGCTTATCGTGGTGGAGGGGTTTGCATGTTCCACTGAACCCCAGAGCTATGTCGCCTGGATTCTGGCACTCCCCGGTATGGTGTCCCTTGGTGAATAAGTCTGAAGGTTCGTTATTTGCCTCCAGAATACCCTCCAACTAAAGTAGGCTGGCGTCAGGAACGGCATCCGGCTGTAAATTAATGCTCCATTACCCCCCCTCCCCACCACCACTGGGGGTCAACCGGCCAACCCAGGTCAACCTGGATACTGGCCGTTTAAACCGAGAACGAAAACAACAGATAGCTTTGTCAGTGGGCATGAAATAGATGGCAGTCAGCAGAGGGCAAGTAAGCAAACACCACCGTTGTACTGTGCTTCCATGCTCCTCACTTTTAGCAAGCCACACAGACCAGCGTAGTGAAGTGTAATGAAATAACCGCCATGAGCTATGCACCATGGAGAGGCCCTCATCCAGCAGTGGCTTGCTATTCTGGCAGATATAGGGTGCAAGGCAGGGCTGCACCTAGGGTTAGGATAGGATGCCAGTCCATCGAAGGGCAGCCGGGGCAATTTATTCAGCAAATCAGTTAACCTAGGCAGGAGCATTGCTTTGGACTTGGGAGGAAACCAAAGTACCTGGTGAAAACCCACATGGACACAGGGAGAACACGCAAAAGGCACCCCAGCTGGGAATCCAGATCTGAGGTTCCACAGTGTCACCCTATCGTATCGATACATTTCTAAATCATTTTTTACGCTTATAAATAAACTTGTGATTACTCCTGGGCACCATTGTCACCACAAAAGATTCAAGCCATGCCAAGCACTGTTTACACGAGCGAGCATACATCGTTATCAAATTACACGACGGTGGTGTGCGTGAACAGGGCTTGACGATCACGGGATAATCTCCAGTACCCGGAACCAGAGTTACGGCCACTATGGGCATCTGGACAACCTCAACATTTGTAGATAAGGCTAGGAGACAACCACAACAGTTCGGAAAAATCATGGCATTTTTAATTCCGTGTTTCTCTTTTTCCGACAAGGTAACAGATGATGATTTTTACGGACGCCGAAAATCTTTTATAGACACTGATGCGCGTCAACATCAGGCGTAGCGTTGAGTCAAGTACGGGAGTGAACTTTACGCATCCTCTCTGTAATGTAATAACCAGCGGGAATTATTTGCTTGGAGGAAACGCCCAACTTCCAAACTGCGGTTGCGCCCCTGCCTGGAATCCTGCACATCTCTCCCCTCTCCCCATCCGCTCGCCTCGCGTCTCTCCCGCATGCTTCACCCTCCCGCACGCTTCCTCCTCTGCATCTAATAATTCTAATAATAACAATACAATTTATAACGAGCGCAGATTTCATGCCAGGTCGGGGACGAGACGCAAATAATGAGGCGCGGAGCCGCGAGCTCAGTGCGGGAAAGCCTGACGAAATAGGTGTTGTTTGAGTAGTCTTTTTAATCTCGAGGTCTGTTTGAAACACAGGGGGAGACTGTTCCAGGTTTGCGGGTACAGATATGGAGAAGCGCCTTTTGCGTTATATACTTTCGAGCGAGGCATGGACGCTAAGTGCTGTGACGAGCTGCGGACAGAGTGCGGACAACCGAAAATATTTTATTTTGCACATTAGGCGCGAAGCATCGAGTCAAGCACGGGAACGAACTGCGGAGAGCGCGTGACCAGCGGCGCATCGAGTGGTCGGCGAGGGAACCGCCGACGTCCCGGGTTGACGGCGCGGCGGCAGAGCGGCGCGCGGTCTTGCGAAGCGATCGATTCTCCGTCGAGGCCCGAGGCCCGCCGCGCCGTCGCCGCGCAACGCACCTCCCGGCCGCGTCTCACCGTGGCACGAGCAGCTGCACCACGTCGGCGAAGCCCTGGGCGCAGGCGGCGTGCAGAGGCGTCCACAGGCCCGAGTCGCGCGCGTTCACCGACGCGCCGCGGTTCAGCAGCAGCGCGGCCAGGTCCACCCAGCCCCACAGGCACGCCTGGTTGGCGGGGCAAGGCGCGGGGGCACGCACGGACACACGGGGACACGCACAAAGACAACCAAGATTCCCCCGTGTAGCCTTAACAGACTGTAGGGGACAAGTGCCGTTAGCGAGCACCTATGACGGTCGACAAGGCACACGAGCAGGTGGGTGACCAGCACCACGCCCGGCCGCCTTTGTCTCCCTAGTGGCTACGTTTACACACCGCACTAGGTACTCATTTGAGGATGAGTCGACCTCGGGGAGGTCCAGGACCGGATCGGAAAATCGTCACTGGTGTTGGCCGTGAGCGGGATTCGAACTCGGGTGGCCAGATTTGTAGGACACGCACGGGCACACGGGGACAGGCACGGACACACCGCGCCACACACAGCACACACGCACGGCAGGCACACCACGACGCTGCTCACGTTGAGAGGTTGACAAGCAAGCGGGAATTAAGCGGCGTGCCAGCCAGCACGGATCAATGAATAAACTGTTTCCACACTTATCCCCATGGCCGCTAATACGTAGATTAGCAGCATGCACACAGATGAGGATACGCACTTCAGTGTAGACTGTGTGGGGCTAGCGCTGTTAACAGGCGTCTCTAAAGGCTGGAGTAAGACACTTAAGGATGGTGTTTGGAACCAGTACTACACATAGACACACACATATTTGGCTTTATCAATTCAGTACTGGTATTAACATGCAAACATACAAAGTGACCGATGCACTATGGAGTTGTTTAGGCCGAGTACATGATTAATTGTTTATTACAGGCAATCTATTTTATTTTAAACGCTCTTTCTTCAAGACGCATTGCGCTTCACAATACGCATTGAAGAAATATGATGCACTCTCTTATGCAGGAAATCTTAATTTCCATGCCGTATAATGTATTCACGGCTGGGTGGTAAACATGCTTAAGGGCACACGACCCTCAGTTACAAGATCGCGAGTTACATTTCTGGTCACGTCTCTATCGCGTCTATAGATCGTCTACAGATAGAATACCACCCCGGGGGAAGTCAATAGCAGCTGTCCAATAAACACACTCACGTAACCACGGGAATGTGGAATTTCCACCACCGACTCAGGGCCGCGTGACGAGGAGACGAGTGACGCCCTAGTGTGACTTCTCATTGTTTTACGGGTCGCGCGGCAGGATGCGTGATTTTTTTTCCAGCAGTGCGCTGCTGCTATTTATCCGCGGCGCAAGCGGCTGGGGTCGCGCGGTCGCCTTGGGCACCTGGTGCAGCGCGGTGAGGCCCTCCTCGTTGCACGAGTCCGGGCTCACGCCGTCCGACAGCAGCGTCGTAACTACGGGGCGACACAGACATTGGCGCGCGTTGGTTAACCGAGCGCCCCCCAGCGCGCCCTCAATCCAAACGCTTGTCCTGCCAGCACACTGCCCGCACGCTGCCCGCACTCCGTACCAGGGCGTCACGCGCCCACAGCTGAGCAACAGACAACCAAGGTTAGATTTGTGACACGGTACGGCTCTGTAGCGCCGGCACGGTGAAACTCCTCGCACGCGTAATGCGGTGGATAGTATCGGCGGCATCGCGTTACCCGAGAAGATTACTCGTGGTAACCGCACAGTTATCAGCGGACATATGCAGGCAATAGAGTCGACGTCACCGAATGTTATCCGTACAAAGACACGGACGACTCGAAGAATTTAGTGCTTCTGGGTGAATTACACAATTAATAATAGGAAATACAATACATTTTCTGTCACTTCTGGGCTAATCGTAAAAATCTGCAGATAAACATAAAATATAAAGATTCCATACAAAGGCGGCATGAGTTTCTGCAAAACGATTGAGAGTGTGGAGAATGGGGCTTTGCATAACAGAAGTTTCAGTGTATTATGAATATTTTTGAAGCCTGCTCTTTCTAAACGGTATAGATTCACAATTGTGACACACAAGAAAGGGTCAACGAAGTCTAAATGAATTCCTGTTTAAATGTGTGTGAGGGGCCGTTCATATCCTCAACGCACATAACTATAGGGCAGCTAGGAACATGAATTCCCATAGCAACTAGTCGAGGGACAGCGGGCCTTTTGTCTTATCCACCAATTTTACCCCAATTGTGCCACTGGCGTCATGTCACGAGACAACGAGTCCATTATAACTCCCACAGAACGGGGGCATTAACCCGTGTTAGAGAAAGGTCTGCGGAAGGGGATATCGCAGAACCGGTTCAAAAATTATCTTCAACCGGCTTTTTGTACACACTGGAGGGCGGCAGGTTCCCACTCACTCTTGACGCTGAGAATAATGCTTGTCACGTTACAGTAAAAGTACGTACTGATGTAGGTTTTCACAGCTCGATTCATGATAGTTGCTCGTCAGAGCTGTTCTTTCGGCATAGCCGTGTCGAGTGATCTCCCTCTCTACCTGACGACGTTTCGCCTCCCATGTTGGAAGCCCCGCAGTTACGATGCTGTTGTCCGACGGCCTGATGATGCTTCTAACGTGGGAGGCGAAACGTCGCGAGGGAGAGAAAAAGTCTGACGCTTTAGCACTCAGATCCAATGTGATTTGTCCAAACGTAAAAAGTGCCCACCCGAATCCGATGTGCAGATTTTTCGCGGCAATTTGTGACTGAGCTTGGTCCATCATTCCTCATCTCGTGCAATCTCTATCTCTTGTTTCTATACTGTCTATCATCTCAATATGCCAGTTCATCGACCGAAAGGGAGGACACACCAATATAGACACTGCTTAGGGCCCCCAGTGGGGCAGTACCACGACCACCTGGCCACACCCGTTGTTCCCACACGAACAGGTGGCGCTATTATTGCCGAGCACCTAGGTGTGAACAAACGTTTGTGCTTCCCCGTTCCTTTTCATTCTCACACAAGGCTCATGGGCTCACGTGCGACATTAAAGACCGTGTGCCTAGCCGCTCTCTATCGTGTAGCAACCGAATTCTAGTTTTCCTCACGTTTGTTGTGAGGCGCAATTGCCAAGTATCGGTTTACACGACCCTGAATGCTTCCATATAAGCGTGAATTTAAAGTCAAAGGATTCCGTGCCAAAAGTGTTTTAGTTGTTGCGTCAATCCACAGCTTGGTGATGGCCTCTTGCCCAAGCCGTGTCGATTACGGGAGTTGTTTGTCCATACATCACCACACTGTTCAGAGCAGCTTGGTGAATGGGTGGCTGCAGGATGTAATTCTACCATCAACACCTCGCATCGCCTCACTCTACCTCTTCACACACACACACCACACCGTAGTATACACACCACACTTCTTCTTCTTTGCGATTCTTCGACGAGCGATGGTTAAACTACAGTTTCCCATTTCTTTACACAGTTCTTTGCATTTTTATTGAACTCTGCAAGGTTTTTTTGAGCTGCCTTTAAGGCCAGCACTGACTATTATACCACACTACAGTGTATATAAAACACACAGCTGCCGGATGGCAATGAGCCGTTTAACCCACTGCGCGGACCGATGGATTTACACAGTTATCTCTACCGCGTAAAAATAACTATATCCGTGGCGGTCACGCCAGCTTGAAGGCATGTGACGTCGGACCGATTTGGCGATAACATATCTATTGTTGTGCTGAAAATACATCTGGTGAATCATGAATAGGATCTATGCAAATCACAGATAATTATGGAGCGCAGAGGCTCAGGAAGTGAAAACAAAACCGTCCAAGAGACAAAATGCAAATATCAAATTGCCCCTGGTGCCCTGTGATGGACTGGCGTTCCATTATGGGTACAGGCCCTGCCTTGCGCCCTGTGTCTGGCGGGGATAGGCTCCGGCTCGCCACAACCCTGTTAAGGGTTTAAGCGGTTTCTGACAATGGATCATGTTTGGATGGAGTCAGAGACCCCCTCAGTGAGTCGTCATTCGCCTCCTTCAGGCTTCTGAGGCCACGAAGCACAAGCTACATAATCCACGGTCCGAGAGAGAATCGTGTCCCAGCAAAGGCTCGAGATGAATACTGACGGCGACTCGCTCAGCCGCTTGGGCAACGTGTCACCACCACCTTATGTCAGCTGAAATGTTTTACTTGCATTGAGCAGATAAAAAAAATACCCTTTGTGCTCCGTTTAAGAGCAAACACCGCGGCAGCCTGAATGGTTACTGAGAAGTGGGAGCGGTAAAGGTTTGGGCGTCCGGTGAATTCCGTCCATTGTGCAGGCGACAACATAAATCATCCGCCGTATCTCTCCCGCCACATGCTTACGCCGTTAAACGTTGAGGATGCAGAAATAATGACAGGGCAGGCAGTGTGTGTACACTTCTGCCATTCTTACTCAAGCCAAGCATATTATAGGTGGTTCAGTTGGTCTGAGAGCACAGCGCCCGGTAATTGGCTTCTCCGCGTCGACATTGCTGTATTCTCACCGTGAATAAAACCGCAATTACAACACACCGGCAATTGGCTCTTGCTCGTTACGCGCTCTCGCCAGTAATTTTTACGATTGCTGTATTTACGGCTTTGACAAAACTCTTTTGTACAGTTTTTTCCGCTTAAGAGCCATGGGTGGTGATGGGCGGACAGAATGTGTTGGGTCAGGTAACCACAGATACGAGGGCACACCTGGGAGTCTGACCCGCGCCTCCGCTGAGATTTACACAGCGCAGTATAGTTGTCTGCTTATTTAATGGCTATTCACGATACCATTTGCACCATAGGGTTTGCCACTTACGTAACTGTGTAGCCCTGCAATTGCTCGCTGCTGGCTAAGAGAGAGAGCTGCTTTTGAGGGAATTTGGCATACGGTATTCTTCCTTACTGGTCATGTGTGTTGGAGGTGTGAGTTACCCACACTTTACCTCACAAAGCGCGACCTGTCAATCGACTGTCACTTAGATAAAGCACACATTTTGCTCTCCCCAAAATATAATGAGAGGAAATGTTGTTTTACTTCGAATTAGTGTCTCAGTGAGGCCTACCACATCATAATGGCTGGCATACAATACTACAAGCATTTTATCGGCACTAATCGGGCACTAGAGGGTAGTATTATTGACCTGGTAACCACTGCGGTTATAAATTCGTGAGATAGAGATGAGCACTAATTATGTTTTGAGTTATTATTGCGCCTCTGCTTAACTGGACGTTATTAAAACGCAGCACAGGGTACTTATTAGAGTTCTGTGAATTGCAATGGACATGTTTGCCACCTTCCAATACCGATTTTACCACCGCTAATTGATTTGTTAGATTAATTATTAAGTCACATGGAACCTTGGCGCCCCGAACGTTACAGTACGTGAACATGAATTAGAATCACAGAGTCGTGTGTAGGCACACACAAGCTCACTTATTGTGTCCACTTTTAAGCCTTTGGCTACAACTGCAACGAGGAAACCTTGAACAACGCTCGCACTTGTGGCTCGTGAATTCAAAACATGCCTTGAAACCAACATTCCTTCACAGATTTTACACAATGCTGTGTCGCAATATTCATTTGCGTATCTCCGGTCCATGTATTCTTGTCTCGTATTTGTCGACATCGACTGAAGGGAGTTGTACTCCTACCCTGGGATGTCTGGATCGTGCTTTAACGTGGTTTAAACAGTCACCGTCAAACCTACTCCAATTGGGATCTGCTGATGCCCAGTGTTTTGTTTTGCGTTTGCGTTGTGGCTGAGTGCTAATAAGCGCCTTGGACTTATCAGGTTACGTGACCTGACACGCAGCTTATCTGTCGTTTAGGTAGACACTCACAGGAAGCTGCCTCAAATAGCTCTACGCGCACTGGCACATAGACACTAAACGAACATTGCACAGACTGGCAGAGTGCCCACCCTAAAGGCGATCTTTTGTCAAGCGTTTAATAATAATAATAGCATTTATATAGCGCCTTTCACCCGAGGGTCACAAAGCGTTCCTCTGACATTACAATCTTCTTTTCTTCGCGATTCTTCGAAGCACGATGGTCAGCCTCTGGACAGTGTTGTCTTTCAGCTCGGCCTCGAAGTGTTTGGTAGAATTCGCAGGCAATACTAAAGTATTACCTGACAGGGATCGCGACGTGAACGCTTCTACCTTGACCCCCTGACATTACAATGAAGGGAGACGAGTGCTTAAGAGAGTGGATGGTAGCACAAACGTGGGAATTTAAATCTGAAAAGTGTTCAAAGTTTCAGAAGAGTGATCAGTATACATATTTCAGAATAAAACACTGCCAATTAAGGGCAAGTGGCATAGCTTTGACATTGGGTTCTTTGAAGATATTGCAACAGTGTAACTCAAAACCTCTGCTTAACCAGGTGGGAGCCGAATGAGGGCAACTCTGTAAACAGCAACATGAGATGAGCATAAACACAAGAAAATATTTGCGGGTATACAAGAACACATAGTAACCAAGTAAAACACTGCATAATAGTGATTAGCACAGGTGAATAAAAGCAAGGACAAATACTGCGCAAATTCATATTTAATAATACCAAATTAAGTAGATAAAAATGTATGTTGCCCAGAGCCCTATGCTAATACTGAACACATGCTTCAATACAAATATGTACCCAACAGAAAACCATAAAACAAAGCTATCCCGTGGTAATAATAATGCCCTTTAAAGCACCTTACCAACCCATCGGCCATAGCATCTCAGTATCGACATGTTATCGCCCTAGCCTGGTACACAGGGAATCATGGTTTGAATACCAACCCTGATGATGACTGTTATCATATCTGTACTTCACGTGTTCTCCCTGTGGCCGTGTCCTCTAGAATTGCCCTCGACACTTACAAACGTGCAGATTATTTGGCGTGCTTCGAAGAATCGCAAAGAAGAAGATTTGGCTGCTGCTATAAATGCAAATATGGTGATAGCCCACTTTGATGAGCCATTACGTGTGGCCAGGTCACATCTGATAAACAGATAAGAGCTCATGTGGACTTTACTTGGTAATAAAATACAGTCATGCGCCGCATAACGTCCGTTTGGGCAACGTCCGACCGCATATACGTCCGTGGTCCCAAAAGGTTATAATAGAGTTTAAAAATGAAATAAAAAAAGAAATTAAAACATTAAAACGTTGAAAAAAAGTTTACAAAGTAACCTAAGGTTAGTTTATAGAAAGAAAATTGTACATACATCTGTACATTGTATTATAGTGTACATAAAGTAATTTAGTGTAAGTTCGGTATCTTGTACAATCCAGAACTGTATCAGCAACAGCCTCCAGACTCACCCAACACTACGTTCGCCCTGCAAGCTACAATTGTGGTAAGTACAGATTACATATTAGCCTATGCATACAGTAGTGTATATTTACAATGTATTATTATATTATGTATATAGTATTGTACAGTATTAACCTACTTAACCCATATATTACCTTGCCAGATACATTATCTGAAATGCAGTACTGTATGTGTACAGCATCTTGGCTATTTAGTCAATACAGGAACACTACAGTATCCCATTTAGCTTTGCTAAGTATATAATATGGTGTTCGCACAACGTCCAAATCACATAACGTCCTATTCCACAGAATGTATCGTGGACGTTAAGCGACGAATGACTAGTTTATTTTAATAACTCAACCTCACCTGGTATGCCCTGAGAGAAGATTGCATTGATGCACTAACTAGGGTCAATCCTGCTTAACGTCCAAGGCCTGAAAAGATTGAGTATATTCAGCGTGATATTGCCGCAATGGGGTAATGAAGTCAGCTGCAAATAATAAAATCATTCTTCTTCTTCTTTGCGATTCTTCGAAGCACGATGGTCAGCCTCTGGACATCGTTGTCTTTCAGCTCGGCCTCGAAGTGTTTGGTAGAATTCGCAGGCAATACCAAGTATTACCTGACAGGGATCGCGACGTGAACGCTTCTACCTTGACCCCCATAAAATCATTAAAACTAGCTTATGCGCTCCACTGTCCCAGTGCTCTGTCCTCTTATCACAACTTTCTGACCGCCTCACTCTCACATTCCTTCGCGCCAGCACTCGTTTTTCCTGTTCAATCTACGAATTCAGCGGACGAAAATTACAGGCACGAGCATCACAATCCGGTTTATGGGCGAGGAAGGCCAATGCCAAATTAATGACAATTTAGGAATGTAGATTTTGATAGAGGGGCAGAAATATCCGTAATGAGGGCAACTGTGGAGTATGTGCAGACGTGACAGATCATCCAGGCATGTCAAGAGCCCCTTATCCACCCACTTCCCCGAAATCGAAAGGCTGAAATATTTCTTGTTACGTTTACTATGGTGTCTGCGGGAGTAGTGAACTAGTCCTGGCCCCATCCTAGGTCGGCTCAGCCTTCATGAGGACCTGGTGCGGTATGTAAACATCAGCACGGTGGAGACAAAGGTGGCCGGGCACGGTGCTGGCCACCCACCCACCTCGTGCACAGTGGCAGTCTTCGTAGGTGCTCGGTAACATCACTTGGCTGTTAAGATCTTGGCTCTATGGAACAGTGATTAGCACACTGTGATGAACCCAGAGACCTGAATTCTATTCCCGCCACGGCTAATACCAGGAACTTAATGGGCAGAGATAACGTCAGACTTTACCCTAGTCAACAATCATCCTGGGCTTCAAACTCCACCAACCTGCACTAACCAACGTGAAGTAGAGCCACTAGTCAAACAAAACCGATGGAAGAGTTTGGGGACGCCTTCATCCAGCAGTTGACTGACAATACAGCCGGCCTGTAAGCTATTATTATTATTGTTATCGTTTACTATGGTGTTTACACTGCAAAAACGCATTAATCTTGATAGCCTAAAAAAATTGATTTGAAAAATGCATTCACTCAACTGTGGGTGAATGTGTACAATTTCCTGTAGAGTTTGATTTGTGCATGGGACGTTCATTGTGCCGAGGTTTTTTGGGATCCGGGTTTGTGTGATGAATGATGCAGAACAATGCATTGTTTGGATTTCTGAATGTTAAAAAAGCGGATGTGTTAACACAATGATAAGATGAATATGCAGCCTGTACTGTATAGATGTACATTTTGCTGTGGTGGACACCAATGTAATGAGTCCACACACAGCAGTTGTATAATCCGAACGGAGTTCAACGTTTTCAAAGTTTTAATTTATGCTTCTCAGCACATGTGACCCTGTCGTAAGAGGTGTACCGTGCATTGGGTGAAGTGGTGGTGCAATGGTTAGAGCACTTGCACTCTGAACTAGGTGTCCTAAGTTCAACTCCCAGTCATCAGTGGCGAGTGTTATCGAGGCCAATCCTCAAATCCCTCTACGCCCAACTCCCTTTCATTAAACACTCTAAAGTAAATATAAATGTCATAGGAGATTCCGGCAACATTTTGTGCAGTTGCATTGTTATATCATGCCAAGCCACAGATAAGGATTGTAAATATGTACAACTTTAAATTATACAAGTATGTAGTTTGTTTGCTGTTGTACTGTAAAGCTCTACGACGACGGATTCCTGAAGATGCTCCCAGCAAGTGGAACGAAACGGACATTCGTCTGAGCAAAGTGTGGCTCAACCCAAAAACACATCAGAGAACTGTGATTTCATAATGTAATGATATTTTGGAACTACCTTTGAGACATCAGCTCGGCTGGCTATACGCATGACGCTGGCTGATACAGATAGCGTAAAATCTGCACTGCATTACTGCACTCACACTCACGATCTTTACGGA
This sequence comes from Geotria australis, assembly GCA_036362915.1. Taxonomy (NCBI): domain Eukaryota; kingdom Metazoa; phylum Chordata; class Hyperoartia; order Petromyzontiformes; family Geotriidae; genus Geotria; species Geotria australis. The sequence continues at coordinate 6,659,970 of JAZEWU010000021.1, forward strand.
AGATCTCGAAGGGAGAGGAAGGGAGTTTATGGGGGTAGGCGCCTTCCTCGGGTGGAATGTTGTGGCTTTTTTAACAGGAAAATAACTCCAACAATGGAGCGGCTAGGAAATGAAAATAAAACAGCCTTGTCTAAAATATGTTACCACCGCCATCATGAACAAACCGCTGCCTTACAACTTCAAAATACAGTAGAGAATAAGCTAGTGTTTTGGCGAATGGATTCCTTGGCAGTGGTATTCACCAGCAAATCCCAGCAAGAGTTTAGGGCCACAGAATTCTCAAGGGGGCCTTGAATTCGTTAAACTTTGGGGGCAATAAATATCGGCTCAAATTAATATTTTTTTAAAAGAAAAGATAATTAAAATAGCACTGCCCATTACAATCTCTGCTCGACGTCTTGTCTCATCGCACGTCCTTTTTATCTCACCATCAGTAGATCTCTTCCGTCATCTCACTTGGGTTTTATAAACTAGAAGGTGGCCCCTGAAAATGTATTCCCGTTTAGGACCCCCAATGGGCCAGCACCACCACTGAAAGGCTATGTCGTTAGCGCAACAAGAAACGACAGTTGGAACATGGTCGAGGCCAGATTTATGCAAACACAAAACTGCTAAAACGCATTGCATCGACATATTAGCACAAAAAAAAAACATGACAAAAATTAGCACTTGGCCAACACGCGAATCGGGCTCCGTTTTCCAAAGTGGTGTCCTCGAAACATTAGTAATCGGAAGGTTATCATTTTAAGTTGAACACCACGCGATTATTTAAGTGCCAGGTGGCACACTGTGGGGAAAGCGTACGCTGCATCACT
>JAZEWU010000021.1:6663985-6709330 GCA_036362915.1 Geotria australis
AGGAAAGGGATGTCTGGTCCACTCTCCTTGGACTGCTGTCACCGCGACCCTCACCAGGACAAGCGGTTTAGAAAATGGATGGATGGATGGAAACATTCCATGCGGACAGGTAGCCTTGGTGATCAATGAGCTGCGATCAGCCGCTCAAGATTATTGAATCTTTACCAGTTTGTAAAAATTCAATAATTACATTCCTACCAATGTGTACGTTGAAAAAAAAAAAAAAATGACGTCATGTCTCGTAAGGGCGAGCCATTGTTGCGGTCATAATCGAACATTTTCATCTGAAAGTCATCCACTATTGTTTTGATATAAACAGAAAACATACAAAGAGAGTGTGAAATTAGTGCTAAATCAGCTGACCCTGCAAAAGTACATACCACCAGTTTAAAAGGCAACAATACACCCTAACCTTTACGTTACATATGCACACTGTATAACCACTCTATGCAAGGCAGAGAGCAAAGTTCCTTTTCAATAAGTAGCTTTTACTGTGGTTGTGCTTAAGCAATAAATACGCACACCACTATTCAGTAGATTTACTTTTGTCTTCGTGGATTAATTTCTGTCATCCATCCATTGTCAGAAACCGCTTAATCCTGTACAGGGTAGCAGTGATCCGGATCCTATCCAGGCAGATACAGGGCGCAAGCATGGGCTATTCCCAGGATGGGACGTCAGTCCATCACAGGGCACCGGTGGCAATCTTGTCCCCAGGTCATATTTACTGCAATTCCTCATTCAATAAAAACTTTGCTTTCAGTGCCATGATATGAATAATCCATTTGTAAATTTCACGAAAGTAATGATTGCTCTTCAGAGCTGTTCTTTCGGGATAGCCGTGTTGAGTGCTCTCCCTCGCTATCTTTAAAGAACAGCTCTGAAGAGCAACCATCGTGAATCGAGCCGTGAAAACCTACGTAAGTACAATCTCACAAAGCGTTCCCCCTGCTTGTCAAGTATGGTCTACGGGATAGTTTTTCACAGAAATTCTCCCAAAGCCCCTTCAAGTGGTCTCTTAAATATTTGACATGGCAGGGGATTTACTTTCCCGCAAGCTCAGCAAAGAGATTGAGCTTAGCGACCTTTGGGTAAAAAGCGCTTAAAAAGTGTAAATTATTATTATTGTGACATGGCAGTGAAACTGATATTAACACTCACAGGTATGGCTGAGCCAAATAAACTGCTAAACTAAAATTAATAATTATGTTTTATTTGAGTGTGCAGTCCAGGTAAGTGTTGACTAGGATGAGCTCATCAACTCGCTACACTTGACAGCCCGGTTTATTCATGGGCAGTTGACAAGATTTCAAAATCAAGGTCTCAGCGGCACCATCTCTGACCTCCGAGCCACCCGGTCGATCACCTCACGCGTTAGATATTGAATGCTATCGTGGCAACAGCCCAAATACTATTTATACTGTCTACAGCCTGCATGTTACAACTCTCAACAGGCGTCGCATTCCTAACGCACTCGAGAATATGAAGCACCTGTTGGGGGAAAAGACACCGACACAAATGGGGTCTCGGCTTCACCGTGTAAAAATAAAACGATGGTTTACGTGTTTTCGGGTTGCGCCGCGTGTTGTTGACATGATGTCCGAAGTTTCGCTCTGGTGTGCTCGGCGCTTCTTCACAAACTGCATTGAACAGCTCACTTTGTCCCACCGTTATAAAGCAAGGGCGGCACGGTGGCGCTGCCGCCTCACAGCAAGAATCCCGAGTTCGAATCCCGGCTCGGGTGCCTTCTGTGTGGAGTTTGCATGTTCTCCCCGTGTCTGCGTGGGTTTTCGCTGGGCACTCCGGTTTCCTCCCACAGTTTAAAGACATGCTGCTGCATAGGTTAGTTGGCCTGCAGACATGGGTATAGCCCTCCCTTGCACTATCCCTCTGTATGTCACCAATGTAAAGTTTGTAGACCCCTTCATTACATGTCCTCGCCTTCCACGGTGCAGGTAACTTATTTCACGTGTGTGTAAAAGATATTTAGGTTCGCTGGTCTCGTCATAAAACTGCAATAAAAACGCATCAGGGGAGGCAGCTGTCACATCTGCCTCACCGAGGGGGGCGTGCTTTGAGGTCGCGTGATTGACACTCGATCTGCCTCCAGTGCCTCCCCAGCCATTGACCTCACCGCACGTCACTACTCTGTTCCCTTTAAGAAAAGCCTCTGGCTAATTTTCTGCACTTAAACTTAGAGCATTTACGGAACACCAGCACGTTTGGACTTGCTGTCTCACGTGAACCTGTAGCCTGAAGTTATACTGCTGCATGTAAATTATTTGCGCCGTAAAGCCTCGCTTGATTCCCAAAACATATTTTAACCAGAGTCCTGCTATACAACATTGAGATAATTTGGCCAATCCCATGCCATACGTGCTTGGATGAAAATGGCATAATTTCTGGTCACATCTAGCAGCCCAACGCCTGCAACATTCTAGCAAGCCCTAGTTGATGGCCACCCATCCACGCGTAATCCTGGCCTGGCTCAATCCAGCAGAGCTTTCGTAATGCTAAGGGGTCGGGGCGCTTGCTCTTACGGTCTTATTGGTGTTGTGTTTATGATCCTATCGCGTGATTATATAAACCCGAGGTCCCAACAGTTACACAACCATGTACCTGTTTGCGCTCTGATAAGGCTCTTTCCCAGTCCCCAAACCGCTACGAATGCAATTATTGTACACTACCAGCACAATACGTAGCTCTCATTCATTCATTGTGAGAAAGCGCTTAATCCTGTACAGGGTTGTGGTGAGCTGGAGCCCATCTCGACAGACACAGGGCGCAAGGCAGGGCTATACCCAGGATGGGACGCCACGCCAATCCATCAAATAATATGTAACTCGATACACGTAATATTATAGGTTACGGTAGGAGATGCCAGTACTGTACCAACAAGTGGGTTTTGAGCCAGTCTCTGAGTGTTACCCACACTTAAATGGTGTTGGGATTTCTCCGGGTAACTTACAAGACGAATCCACGCAACCAAACCATGAAACATAAGTGGCCCACGAATCCCAGATCATGCCTTTCTGTGTGGCGTTTGCATGTTCTCCCCCCGTGTCCGCGTGGGTTTTCGCCGGGCACTCCGGTTTCCTCCAACAGTCCAAAGACATGCTGTTGGTGCCTAAGTTAATTGGCCTGCTGACTAAGTTGCCCAGTGTCCTGGGATTGACTGGCGTCTCATCCTGGGTATAGCCCTGCCTTGCGCCCTGTGTCTGCCGGGATAGGCTCCGGCTTACCGCGACCCTCTAACACGCAGGATGAAGCGGCTACAGAGAATGAATCAATACAGTACTGTACAGAATTGTACACAACGCTAGCACTTCAATGTCGAGTACTGAACTAAGCTACTATTTCCTGCTGGGACGTGACGGTGTCTGCTCACACTGCATTACACACGGCATGGAGCTAGATTGCAACACAGGGATCTGATTCCAATTCGTCGTTAAAAACTTTACAAGCACGACAGCGTTTATAATGTAGCAATGTTGAGTTACACCTCTAAGGGATACGTGTGTGTATGTCAGCCTCTGTGTATGTGACGTTTTGTGACCCTCGGGTGAAAGACGTTATATATAATGCTATTATTATCTCTGTAGCCTCTACGTCTCTGTTCAGTGTGCATCTCCGTCTATGTTTGTCTATGTTTCTACAGTACTGTACTGTGTCTATCTGTGTGTGTCTGGGGTAGTCGTATCCTCAAACGAGTACCTCTGTAACACGGCTGGAGACAAAGGCGGTCGCGCGTGGTGCTGGTCACCCACCCCGTCGTGTGCCGTGTGGACCTTCATAGGTGTTCGCTAGCAGCATTTGCCCCTACAGTCTTGTTAAGGCTGTACGGAGGATCTTTGTCTTTGTATGTCTATGAAGTACGTCTCGGTGTTCGCCTGTGCATCTCCGTCTCATCAACTACGTGTGTGCATCTCGAAGTCCGTGTATCTCTAAGCCTGTATATGTGTCTACCTTTGTATGAGTATCCGCGTGTTTTATATGTGTACGTGTCTGCCCACGTACGCGAGTTGTCTGTACGTCCGTCTGCGTACGTGTTAATAAGTACATGTATCTCTACGCGTCTGCATCAGTGTATCTATGGCGAGCGAGTCTGCGTACCTCTCTGTGTGTTAGGCATACCCGTCTCTATACATACGCGCGTGTACCTACGTATGGTATGTCTGTGCTCCTCTGTAGAATGTAGATCATCTCTCTACGTGTGTGTGGTGTGTAAGTGTGGATGCGAGTGTAGGTTAAACTTACCACACACACAGCTGCCACAAGTGTCTCCACTCCCCCACGTCTCCGTGAGTCGCTGAAGAGCAAATGAAGAGCCGTCTCTCTCGCCTCCGTCCGACTGAGTGAGACCCGGCGGCAGAGGAAACTGGCACTGGTGGTGATGATGATGGTGGTGGTGGTGGGGATTGGGGAGGGGAAGTTGAGAGTGGAGGGGAGGGTGGTTGGTGATGGTGATAGGCTTGGATAAGTAGGGCTGAGTCACAAGCTGGGATTGGCGGCGGCTAAATGTAACCCAGTGTGATCGAACTTTGGAACGCGCGCTCACACGCACGAAAAATAAGAGCACACGGCAACATCCACTAAACGCAGGGGGGAAATGACCCCAGCAGCGACCAGTGCTATTATTGGGCTCTGTGGTTTCCTGGGTAATAACCCTGCCCTTGCGCCCTGTGTCTGCGCCCTGTGTCTGCCGGGATAGGCTCCCTCTTACAGGATTAAGCGGTTTCTGACAATGGATGGATGGTTTGCACGTCCGATATGTGCGTGGTGGTGGTCTTGCTTGCGGTGGTTCTACCCGAGTCTATTGGGACACGGAATTACGTCTCCTGTGTGTGCGTGTTTATATAGGCTACTGTATGTGTGGTTATGTACACAGCGGTGGCTCAGTGGTTAGCGCGCTGGGCTACAAACCTCGCTATGACCCTAGTTCGAATCCCGCTCACGGCCAACACCAGTGACGATTTTATGAACCCGTCCTGGGCCTCCCCTAGGTCGACTCAGCCTCAAATGAGTACCTGGTGCGGTGTTTAAACATCGCCACTAGGGAGACAAAGGCGACCGGGAGTGGTGCTGGTCACCCACCTCCTCGTGTGCCGTGTCGACCTTCATTGGTGCTACTCGGCTAACGGCACTTGACCCTACAGTCTGTTAAGGCTATACGGGGATCTTTGTTCTCTCCGCGGCCCTTGTGCAGCGCTTTGTGACCCTCGGGTGAAAGGCGCTCTATAAAATGCTATTATTATATGCTATTATTATTAACATCGCAGGATCACGAAGGCAGCGGCTTGGGGTGGGCGGCATTCATCCAGCAGTGGATTGACCATGGCTGCTGATGATGACAACACACAGGCATGTTGTCATATCCAGCATTAGCGTGTAAACCGCGTTCAGGAAGCGAATGGCGAGCGGTGCGTTGAGTTGTGACCGGCCTCTCATTGCTCGAGTGTTGTGACTTAGGTGGCCTGACTGCCCCTAACTGGATTTCACAAAATCTGCCCGCACCACCGGTACAGTGCAGCTATCTAAGCTTAATCCACGTGGATGAAACGCAAGGGGGTAGCAGTTAAGTCAATGGGAAAAAGGAGTCCACGCGGCGTTGGTGAAGGCAGGATTTACATTGGCAAGTGCCAATGTAGTTGGTGTACCTCCATCACAGGAATAATGAAAATCTGTATTGTCCATGAAGTGCTCATGGTATCAATGGTATTATTATTATAAGTCAATGTAATTTTTACATTTAAAAAAATGCACTCAACGTGTCGCAATACATGTCAAATCTTTATGAGGCAAGTGCACACTGAGACCGTCTTTTTTTCAAGGATGACCTGTCTTGATGGCAAAATGTGGGAACAGCACAATACAGAGCATTTGTGAATAAATGACACCACGTGAATGAAAATTTGCCAAACAGAAAAACAATAAACGTAATATTAACAAGACAATTAAACAGCGTACGTTTTAAAAATAATTAAAAATATCGACACAAAGAAAATATGAATTACAATGAAGTTGGAGTTAATGATCAAGAGCACTGACATTCATAAGTTCCAAGCAACAAGTATTTGCCCTTTAAAAACCGAGAGCTCAACAGACGCGATGCCGTTTCATCTTGAGGAGCTTTTGGAGCGACTGAACATTTAAAAACTCTAGCTTGGCACTTAATAGTTTGATCCAGCCTTTTAATTTGTGATTATTTAAATGTGGAATCAATCATGAACGTTGTGGCAATTGTTTTTACCAAGTGCTGAGAAAATTTAGCCCAATGCATGTCGCTTCGTATTGATATCGGAAGGTAGCCCAAACTTAAGAGGTCACACCAATGAAAAGAGCGGTCTTCACTTAGTATAAAGCACAATAAGAAAGCTGGGTTTAGACATTCTAGGTCTATAACATTAGCAGACTTTTAGATCACAATTTTCATCAACAGGAATGAAGGTGGAAGCAACAAGCTTTTGGTTAGCGGGTAATGAGAAACATGATTTCTGTAAAAGATCTTACTTTGTCAGGAGTTTGGCACGAGCCAAAACTAAGGTGAAAAGCCAGTTACCAAAGCATTTCTATCATTTGACATATTTGATGGAACAGCCAAATTAAGTGTAATAAAATATAGCATTTTAGCCAATTTAATATAAACTATGTAGTAGGTGCTGACATTTGGAAAATTGGACATCCACACTTCAAATATTTTAGGGTGCATTTATTTACCAACATATACTCTGACACTGATATCCGCATCTGTACATGCAAAATATAGAAATTATTGTCTTGCAAGAACTGATTACATCCTAATTACATCCTCACTGTTAAACATTACCTGTGAGTTCAGTATGTACACCAAATACTACACTTTTGAACAGAATACGTACAGTGTTACAGGGGCGAGTGGTGATAATACAAAAATGTGAGTTTCCAACACAAGAGGCAACTCTAAAACCTGTTATATATACAATTATGTACACGTATTCATAAGGTATACTGTATACATACTAAAATAAACATTTACACTTTTAAGAGTTGAAATTGTACAAACAGAAGAAACAAACTGAATACTATGCAATTCATTAAATTTGCCACTCCCCCCCCCCCGACCACCCCACAAGACACCCTGCCCTTTTCCGGTTCCCTATATTTCATCCACACTCGGCTTTACCCTGACCGGAAAAAAAATAAAAAAAATAAAGAAAAAATAATAATTAAGATCGTATATATACATACGGCCCATACAGGGACATGCGTTTTGTACACAGGGTCTTTTTGCAACCGTTGGTGCCTCTCACTCAATTTTAAGTGTCACAATTAAGCTCAAGGTATATGATGAATGGACAGCACTCTGCCAAATGTTTTTTTTACATTAGAAAAAAATCCGTTTTGTTTTCCGCACCAGAAATAAAACACACACACAAACACGAACAAATGTAAGTCTCACACCAGCTGGGACATGTACAGTATTAAAGGGCGATTCATGTAAACAAAGGTTTTTTTTTTTTAAAACATAGCAAGGGCATTTCAAAGGGGCCTCCCCATCCCTGGACAATAGAGGACAATTCAACAGGCTGTGAGCAAGCGATAGGAATTTTGATTAATTCTATATTCTGAGAAAAGGGCACAGCCCTCCAGAAACCCAGTTCCCAAATTCTAATTTTCCTTTTTTTTATTATTTTCTTGCTTATTTATAATATATAATATATCTATATACTGTATTTATATAATAAAGGAGCATACTTTTCTAACTGATAACACACAATCTGCAGAAATGGCACAAGCGCTTTGGTCCCCAAACGTGGCGTGTGCACGCACTACAAAACTGTACATAATGGTGGGGGCACCTGTCAACATCATTTTCTCGCTTGCTGTTGTAATTACACTAACTGTATTTATCTTAACACAACACAGATCGCGAGTCACTATTTACATTCGCGATAGTGAATTGGTATGTATTAAAAAAACCTTAAAAGCGGCATATATATTTTTTCTTTTTTTCCTTTACATTAGGTTACAAGATTTACAGTTTTTTAGAAGTCCAATATATGTTCATATATATAAATGTGGAAATGGTTCTGTAAAATCAATCCATGCTGGAAGATTTGTTAATACCTATATCCCCTAAACCATTGGCAGTGACGGAGAAGGTAATTTTTTTTATCTCTTCACTTCATTCTTACACTCACGCAACATGTCATGCGTATGCCCCCCTTTGGGGAGGATGTTAAAAAGATGTGTACAGTTCACCCTTAAGTGTTAAAAAAGAAAACAAAAATCCTGGACAATCTTGTAAGATATAGACAAAAACCAGAAGTCACTGTGGAAAATGTTGTCTGATATCCCCTTACCCTGAACTCTGGGACAGGGATGTAACTCTTTTGCTTTTTTGTCTTAAAGCTATAAGGAAAACCAACATGAGCTATCTACCACACAAAACAAAACTCAAACACATAATTAATCCCAAAGTGAAAATCCTCATCTCCAGATCCCAGAGAAAATGTGATAAACACTGATCACAGACACATACGACAGCACTCAGGTGCACACACACGCACATACGTTCATTTAAAACGTATAATTTAGGCGAGGAGACACAATTTTCCACCTCTCGTAACACCACCAATCCGGTCCCGTCTCCAAAATCTCCACCATCACCTCACAGGCTCATTTGAATGGATGGAGTCACTCTCCTTGACCATTCCCTTCCTGTCCCCACCCCCGATGTGACCTTAAGTGCATTTGGACGCCTGACAATTGTTGAACCCTTTTGTTTTTCAACTGCCACTGCAAAACACATTACGTGCTCAAAATTCAAGTTGGGAAAATTACCAATTTGTACTTCCCAGTCATCAAGGCAACACTTGTCTGCACAGCCTTTCATTCCCACACCAAACAATGAAACAGAAGCCCTCGGCAGCGGGTGATAGCCATTTCGTTCCTCATTTGTAAATCACACAATTGCCCTAGCTTAGCAATTACCAACAACCTTTGCCCTGCCCGCAGCAAGCCGCAACACAAGCCGTATAACCTATGCGGTGGCACGTGAAGCCGTGTGGGTGTCGCTGTCTCTCTTGGGTCTTCTCCTCTTCCCCATTGCTGTTCCGTTTGTGTTAAATCTCACGACGATCGCTCGCTTGACCGATGGGGGGGCGTCGGCGCGCCTCAGGCGGGCAGGAGGTCAAAGTCGTCGTCCACGTCCACCATGGGCACGTAGAAGGGCGGCACCTCGAAGCCACCGTGCGCCTTGATGGCCGCCGTGGGCTCCAGCTCCTCCTGCTTCTGCTGCCACTCCATGCGCTGTACAGCGTTCAGCGCCGCCGCCTCGTGCTGCTGTCGCATCAGCAAGCTTGTCTGCTCGAGGGAGGCAAGGGGGCAGACCAAGGGCGAGAGCACGCGCACACACACACACGACACAAACGCTCGTCAGTTTAGCCGTTTCAAAAGCAAGGGAAATGTTGCCGAGCGAGGACCGAAAATAAGATTCTCTCCGAAGACTAATAGGTCAAAGAGTGATTTTAAGCTTGGATAATGAGAAAAATGGATAATGAGAAAAATGGTCAGTATTTCGAGCAAACACGAGCGAAATCACTGCCACTGAAGTTGTAAATATATTTATGAGCGACTTGACTAGAGTGCCATGGTCCACCTGATTGTAACGTGAAAGTATTTTTCCCCCAGTTTCCATCTTGTGTCCGATAACAGAGGGCACACAAACTGCGTATTTATCTGCAAGAACGTAGCTATTTGTTTCTTGGTTTACTTTATTAAGGCTGGCAAAGACTTTTAGGGAGTGATAGGGCCAGAAACACACACATGTATCTCTCCAGTGCTGATATTGCCCATGACACTGTGCCAGGACTGGTTTTGTGCCAAGAACGTTTAGGACGAGTTGACCTAAAAGAGGAGGAGACTAGGTTCAGATACCAATTGCATGGCCGGCAACGGAATCTGGATTTCTAAGATAGAAAAGCTACAGTTCCCTCAATTAATAAAGTAAAAAATGAGCACCGTGTAAAATGAGAAAAGATCATATTCTAAAAGTAGAAACATACTTTCGAGGGAAATGTTTGTCTACCTCTTTCATATCAGATTGACATTTATTACTGGGCAGGTATCACAATCTGCAAGTTTTTCATAATTGGTAGTTTGAGACGCTGTTCAGCAGGCGGTGCTGGCAGGTCACTCATTAGCAGGGTGTATGGGCCACTTCTGTCATCGCCAAGGTCATTGAACACACTCGGGATAACATATGACGCATGCACAATGACAGCTGTAAAAAAGAAAGACTATGTTATAAGCAACATAAAAGCTGTTTAATCATCCACTAGCTCACCGATTGCCAAAATGAAACATTAACGCAAATGCATGACATTAACAAAACCTGAACATAAGCCCTGAGTCATGAAGCAAATGTTAATATGCATGCAAAATAAACAACGCACATTTACAACCCGATTTCCTAATCTTATTTTGGGCTGCATTTGATTTATAATTTAAGGCAACTTTAAAGAGATCTATTGAAACGTGTTGTGCACAATGTTTATAATGTATTCCTTGTACTGTTGCTTACTTGCACACATTTATTACATTTACAGCTTAACCTCAAAACGTCCCTCCACAATTATTCTGGGCTGCAAACACGGGAGAAATGAGGATTTTTTTTTTATACCAATTGAAAATATGAACAGTTGTTTTGCCTCAATGCTGCACCAACACAGGTTGCACACACCTGTAATCAGTATGTGGCATCAAAGGGCATGTAACAACATTTAGTCTGCACTTGCTTCTTCATAAAGTAAACTTGGAAACCAGGGTTGACGAAAATTGTTAATCGTGAACCGGTGCGTTAGTAATACAAGGCTGTGCCCGATGATTATATTACAAAGCTGTAGCCAATGATTGCATTACAGTTTCTGCTTCAGGCAGTCTGGTCACAACCTGAGCACACGATGAAGTAAACCAGGCGGACACAACGATATTCTATGTAACCTACGAACTGCATCTCTTCCCAACAATGCCACCTATCAGCCGACATGCATATAGCAGCCTTAGAACAATTTTCGCACTGCCTGTTAATAACCACAGGTTTAATCACCAGCAAGTGCCACCTACAAATGAAATGCTTAAGTAGCATTCATAGTAAATCAGGTTTTCTTGTCAAAATATAATAACAAAGCATTATGAAAGCAATGTCCACTCATGCTGCAGAGACGAACCTTATTATTTCCTTCAGGAATTACATGGAATAACAGCCCAACCTACTGCTGATCTGAACAGAATTTTTTTTTTGGATTTACTGGGAGGTTGCAAACCATTGTTAATACCAGCTTACTGGGTGCCAGCGGGTACAAGGAAAAGTCAGAAGTTAGCGATACCCAAGTGGGAGATGCTGGAGTGATGTAGGCACCGAGGTTGTCAAGCCAACACAGTCAATTTGCTCAACTGTCACATGCCTGAAAAAATAAATAAATTGGAACTTGTGTGCAGCTTACTTTCATCTTGTCGTACTTGTCATCCACATCTTGCAGCCAGGAGATGAACTGCCTGGCATTGAAACGGTCCCTCACTGACGTTTTCTCATCAGTCTACGCAGGTATGGAACAAAATGAAAGCACGCGATCAATACGAGCGGACCCCGCAGTGATATGAAAAGGAACTGTAATAGAAGGCTGAAAAATATAATCAATGTGAAACAGCTTCCACCAAGCAGGCATAAAGCACAGGCGTTACACACATGTTTTGGTTTGTTACCCTTGCCTCTAGCATGTATATAAAACACACATCGTTGAATGGAATGTCCTGAAGATCGTGCTCGGGGAATTTGAGCCTGTGACGAGTCTTCCTTGTGAGTGAGCGCAGGTTGCCTTGGGCGAGTTCCCAACGCCTGACACACGTCTCCTGGGAAAAACCTTGGGAGTTTGAGTCTGCTGGAGTCTCGCGTGCGGTGCCATGTTCGGAACGATTTATCCATGTGGCCTGTTGCATGAGCTTGTGCAACTCGCGCCTATCAAACTGCGTCCAGAACCCTTGTCCTTCAGGCCTGTTGTAAGTTCAATTCCAAGGCAGCAGTTGTTCTCAAGGGGTCAGTTGGTCTCCAAATTTCCACAGCCCATCCAGCATAAATTTCCCCCATGGATGCCACGTACGAAGCAATGGCAATTGCCATGGCCCGCCGCCTCATGCCATCGTTTGTCCTCCTTGTAAAGCGATCTGTCCGTTGGATCTGGGCGAGTCCGAGAACTCTCCTCTTGCAATGCTGGATGGCCGGGTAAAACCCTGAACACTATGACAGCATCTACACATGGGACTGCAGCGAGAACCGTGGTGTCCTCAGCCAGTAACAGGCGGTCAGATTAGGCACTGGGTGCGCGTGGCACCTGCTGGTTTTTCCCCACCCCTGTTTGAGCTGTTGCTCCAAGAATTCCACAAGCGGCATGGAGGACTGTCCATTTGGCCCATCCCCTTGCAAAGAGGACCCTCATTCTTTGGGAGACCTTAAAAATAAGACCTCCTGTGGACGGCGACATTTATGTAGGAAATGAAAGCAAGCGATCAATACCAGAGCAAAAATCCGCAGTGTTATAAAAGGAACTGTAACTGAAGGCTCAAAAAAACAAACCAACGGGAAACAGATTTTCACAGGCAAGCAAAAGGCATAGAAGTCTCACGCGTTTTAGTGTGTTACTCTTACTTACAGCATGTCTGTAAACATGCATTGTTCAATATCAATGCATCACTACTACACTCTTGATACCTGCTTCATATGATACCAACAAAAGTTTGATTATTTGAGACACATTTAACTTTTTAAACAGTGCCAGTCAGAACCCTATGAATACGTGTTGTTCAACGTAACCTCTCTGCTTTAGACATATTTCATTACGTCATTCTTCTTCAACGTGTCAAATTACATATATTTTTCATTTAGAAAGGCAGCTGTTCACACTATGTCCTAATGTCTCGCTCATAAATGTTTCACACGTTTAGTGCAAACAGCGCTCACAAACACCGCCAAACGTGTTGCACAATTAAACATTAACTATCGCTAGGCAGCTAACAGGTGGAACACCTACCCTTCAGCAAACCGACAGGAGACAAGGATTGAAGAAATCTGCTTGCCTCTCTCAAAGCAACACACGAGGCTGCTGTACGAGACAACGTGCAATTGCAGTCGTTTGAGCAAATGACGACAATTTATACATGAAGGAGCAAGTGACACCACGTATGTTATGTCCGCACTTATGGTCTTCTTCTTTGCGATTCTTCGAAGCGCGATGGTTAAATTAGTTTCCCATTTCTTTACACAGTCCTTTGCATTTTTATTGAACTCTGCAACGTCATTTGAGCTGAAGAGGGTGGGTTGTAGAGCGCAGACAAGGCAGTGTTCCATAGTATGGTCTGCTTCTCCACATTCACAAGTGCAACCGTTATCTGCACAACACCAAGGCTTTGGTGTTATCTGCACAACACCAAGGCTTTAATGTCTTATTTCAGCTTTACTTCCAAGTTACCGGTTACCCTTCTGAAACCTTACCACTATACTTAAGCTTTAACTTCCCACTTTTGCACGAGTACCATCAACCCTCTTAATCACTCGTCCGCCTTTGTCCCGACACCAGAGGAACGCATCATGCTAGAAACAAGACCACCCGTAGAGGAGGACACTGCTGGCGACGACAATGGTGATCGTGCCGACGACTACGCCGCCTTGGGAATGATCGTCCAATGTGGTGTTGCGTGTACAGGATGTGTGGTGGTCACCTGTTGTACGTGGGGCATATTGTACACCTCCGAGTCGAGCAGCATGGTGCAAGCGCTGAACGGCACCGTCTGGTTGGCGATGGTGCGTGCCGCCCTGCAGTGTACCCTCAAGATCTCTTGCTCGCAAGACAAAATCAGTTTCTCCTGCGGGAGGTCGGGGGTAGACAGGGAATATAGAAGGTACGGTTGTCAAGAATAAATATAGCACCTTGGCTAAATTGTATAGCACGTGCAGGTCATCCCTCTGCTTAGTTTCACTGTTTAGAGTATTGTGTTGTAGAAGACTGTGCGATAAAAAGGTGTATAGGCAAGCCGACCGGATAAACATGTAACAATGCATTGATTCATCAATACTGTCGATTATGGTAACGATAGTCATATAGGAACAACTTTATGTATGTTAGATGTGACTGGGCAATATACGTTCTGCATCTAATAAAATCCCCCTATGGCCTACAATGGCAAAAATAAATCCGTTTTTGGATCTTTTCCCCAAATGATGACAATTCAACAAAATCACAAGAGGTGCGGATGATCACATGCCTATTGGGAAATTAGCATCGGTTACCCTATAAACCTGGTTCCACCATAGAAATATGAAACTAAAATATTGGTTAACGGCGGTAAACAGAGGATCAACACTGACCTAAGAAAGTTGGAGTGGGAATGAGACATCGTAGCTGGGCACTTAAATGCCCTTCTCCATTATACAGCATCAACAAACATAGCTGACCTAAATACCCCCTAATGTACGTCAAATTATTTCAGCCATTTGTGCAAGGGTCTCCCTCTATGTCCCTCACAACGATTAAAACAAATAAACACCGGGAATAATAATGGGCGTGGAATGTTTCGCGACGTGAAACAGGGGACTGTGGACGTGAGTGTCTCCATGTAAACAAGCTGCTCGGCTGGCTCGAACATTAAAATCACCACAGGGAAAAAAAAAAATCAAACAAAGTGGTCATGTTACCCTCTCGATGCTGTGCTGCAACCGCAGTTTAACGCGCCGACTCTCTTGTTGCCTGAACAGCTCTTTCATCGGCTCACACAGTGAAGGTGGAGGAGTTATCTGAGGAGAAATATAAACAAAGCCGTGAAGCCAAACATTTAACGAAAACACAGGCGCATCTTTTTAAAAATCCCAAGCTCAACGGTTAGCACACCTACCGGCGTTTCCCGTGAATTAACGAGAGAACAGCAACGGCGGTAATTCACCGCAACTCTTAAAATTTGCAGACGTTTTAGAAACGTTCTCGCTTTGTTCACCGCAGACGTACAGACGAGATGCCGGGGGACACTTACGGTGGGGATGTGCAGCTTGCTGGAGGGTTTTCCGTCCAGCATGTAGGACCCGGTGAAGGTGACGTACTCGCTGTAGCACTGCGGCGCCTGCGGCGTGACGGAGCACATGACGCGCCGCCGCCTCTCCTCGATGCGCTTGCGCATCTGCACGAACTCGAAGTACGGGTTGGAGCGCGCCGTCTGGTACGGCTTGATCTCCTCCAGCTTCAGCGAGTCCACGAGCGCCGCCAGCGACTGCTGCGCCGCCTCCTTGCTCTGCCGCAGCGCCGATGACGCCTGGAGCGCCGCCGAGGTGGACGCGGCCGAGCCGGCCCCGCCGCCCGCCTGCTGCGACAGGCCCCCGCCCCGCGACAGGACGGGCTGCGCCGCCATCTTGCGCTTGTACTGGTGGTGCGTCGCGCCCGCGGCCGCCCTCTCGTCCTCGCCGGACTTGGTGCGCGCCGCCGCCGCCTTGCCGGCGCCCTCCGCCGGCGCGCCGCCCGCGTGCTTTCCCGCCGCCATGCTGGCGCGGCTGCGCGTCATCACCCTCGACGTCGGCGCCGTTGCCGTTGCCGCCGCCGCCGACGCAGCCGGGACGGGCGCGGGCGTCGTCGCCGGAGCAACGGTGAGGGAGGACAACTCGTCGGCAGTCCGTTCCGGTTTGACCGGCGCGGCGGCCAGCTCCTGCTTGGGTTTCTCGACGGAGGGTAGAGGCGGCTGCGCGGCTGCCTCCGACGCGGTCCTCTCCGTCCGCTCGGCCGCGTCTCCTTCGACAGAGGGAAGCGGTTCCGCCGCTTTAGTCTCGGCGCCGTCCGGAACCGCCCGCTCGACGGCATCGCGCGGCGGTGTCGGATCTTCGGTGGCGGGAACGTCCGGCTCGCCCGCCGCGTCTCTCTCGGGCCGCGGCGACGGCGCCGCGTCGGACGCGCCCTCCGAGGGCCGAGGCAACGGGCCGGCGGGGTAAGCAACCCCGGTCGGCACGGTTAATGCCGCCGGCAGCTTCTCTTCCTGATCCCCGTCGCTCGCGCCGTCCTGGGAGTCCGAGGCCCGGTCGTGTAAATCCGCGGCCTCCTCGGGCTCCGGCGCGAGGCTGCTGCCGCAGATCACCTTGTTGAGCTCCGCGATGGCCTCCAGGCACGCGGCGGTGGACGGCAGTTCGTCGTCCTGCGAGTCGGGGTCCGGCGCCGCGCACGGCGGGTCCGAGAAGGGAGCCGGCACGTCGGCCGCGGGCGCCGGCTCCGACGGTCCGGGCACGGCGGCGGCCGGCAGGCCGTCAAACGCGCCCTGCTCCTGCGCGCGGAGCGCCGCGCCGGCCGCCTCCTTGCAGTCCGAGGCCGGGGCGACGACGGCGTGGACGATCGCGGGCGCCGCGGAGGGAGGCGCGGCCGGCGTCGCGGCGCATTCCGCCTGGGCTTCCTCCTCCTCCTCCTCCTCCTCCGCCGCCGCCTCCGCCTCGCTCCTCCGCTCCGGCACGGACGGGAAGTCGAGAGCGTCCAGCAGCTGGTCGGCGTTGGACGGGTGCCCCAGCGCCGCCGACGCGGGGTCTCCCTGCATGTTGCTGAGGATGCGGTCCAGGTCGCTGCCCGTCGGCTCGGGCTCGCAGTCCAGCACGGAGCGCGAGTAGCGGAACGGCGACGAGGACGAGGACGACGACGAGGACGACGACGAAAACGACACCGACAGGATGTTCTCCGACGCCTCGGGAGCATCGGGGGGCGGCCTGGCGGGCGGCTCCGGCAGGTGGCAGCGTTGCGGCGACTTGAGCTTCGCCTCGATGTCGTCGTGCAACGTGTAGCCGAACAGGCTGTTGCTCGCGGGCATCGTGACCGCGCCGTCCGCCAGCCGGGCGGGCGAGGCCGACGCGAGGATCTGACCGTGGAACGGCGGCATGACGCCGACCGGGGCGCCGACGGGAGCGGGCAGCTTCAGCTGGGCGGCATCGGTCGGCGATTCCCACTGTTTGCAGGGGCTGAAGAGGTCCGGCAGCGGCTGCATGGGCATCGGCGCGCTCATCTGGGGCGCCGCAGCGTCCGCCAGAAAGTTGCCGACCGCCTTCAGTTCGGCGTGCGGCAGCTGGCCCTGCTGAGGGTGAGCGCAGACCTGAACGACGCCGGACATCTGCGGGTGGCTCAGGTTCATCGCGGCGCTCGGTAGCTCCTGCAGGTTCTCCATGGGGCCGCCGCCGTTGAAGTTGTGCCTCGGCGACAGAAAATTTACGGTGTTGAGCATGCTCCTCGTCTCCGACAGAATGTCCGTCGTCTCCGAGAGGAACTTGCGATTCTCCGACAGGAAGCTCGTCGTCTCCGAGAGGAAGCTCCGCGTGTCGTTCGTCGACGGCAGGCTGTAGCGCGGGAGCCCGTACCGCCCGCTGGCGTCGGGCAGAAAGTCGGCGCTCGGCGAATGGATCTCCTTGAGGCCTCTGTTCGAAGGCGACGCGTACGGCGGCGACTGAAAGCCGGCAACGGGCGGCTGCTGGGGCTCCTGTTTGTCCGCCATCACCCGGCCAGCCTCCTCGCCAGTCATCGCCTGCTCGAACATCACGGGCGGCTGGACGCCGCGCGCCTCAGGCACGAACGCCGCGGGCTCCTGCTTCGGCGACACGAGTTCGTAGCAGGGCGACGTCTGCACGAACGGCTTGGGCTCCTGCAGCAGCTTGCCGTCCAGCAGAATATCGGCGGCGTCCTTGCGGGGCGACGTCGCGGCGTACTGCGGCGACCGGAAGGAGGTAGCTTCCGGGAGGGCGCCGGCGCAGGCGATCGGAGGCCCCAGCGCGTGCTGCATCGAGATGGCCGCTCCCTCGTCCGCCAGTTCGCAGTCGGACGGGGCGGCGGGGTACCTCGGCGACAGCAGAACCTCGGCCGCCTTCTGATGGTGCATCAGGGGCACGGCCTCCGGGGCGAACGCGCTCGCGTCCGGCGCCGACGCCACCGGGACGTAGTGCGACATCTGCGGCGCGTCCAGGTCGGCGCGCGGGTTCGTCTCGTGCTCGAGCAGGCAGCCGGCCAGCGCCAAAGGCGGCACCGGGATGTACGGCGGCAACGGCAGAGCGCTGCTCTCCATGGGCAGCAGCTGCTGGCTGTCCGCCAGAGCCTCGATGTTGTCGGCGCGCGGCGGAGACTGGTAACCGTAGCAGGGCGGCGACAGCGAGCTCTTTCGCTCCGGCAGGGCGTCCGGGACCTCGGGCGCTTCGTTCTCGGGCTCCGCGGCCGGCGACACGGCCTGGTACTGAGGAGAGCACGCAGAGATGACCGTGTAGGTCGGAGACAAACTCAAGCACCTGTCGGCAGGCACGGCGAGCCTCTCCTCGCAGCCGTCGTCGTTGTTGTTGCCGTCGCCGCCGTCAATGCCGACGACACTCGGCAGAGACGGCTCGGCGTCACGAAACTGTTCCAGGGGCTTGTGCTCGGTCGTTTCAGGCCGAGGGATGCTCCAGCAGCTCTCCTCGGGCACAGGCGGTTGGAAGGCCGGCGGCTCGATCTCCCTTTTCTCACTCGCGCACGGCGACAAGGTGGCGGCTTCTTGCTCTGGCATCGCCGGAGGGACGCTCTCTTGCGGCGGAGACTTTGCGCACGACGGGGCCCGGGGAAAATCGACGGAGTCAAACGATGCGTCCGCAACGATCGAGTACGGAGAGCTCGCGGCCGCGACGACCACTGCCGCCATCTCCTCAAAGTTCGGGGCGGGCACCATGGCAACGGAAGTGCTTGGCGAGAACATGGGCCTCGCCAGTTCAGGTTTCGGAGACGCGAAGATCGAGTTTTCCGCGCCGCCGGGGAGGGCGCAATCCTTTATGTCCCTTCGCAACGGCGAGCTCAGCTTGCTCTCCGGTGGAACGAGCGTGGCGTTGCTCAGGTCCTGTAACCGCTTTTCTTTCACCTGGACGTCGGGCGTGCCTGGTTTCTGCAGTTTCGGAAACTCCTTGCCGCGCATGTCGGCGACGCCCAGCGGCTTTTCCCGCTCCTTCGATCGAACGTCGCTTCCCGAGCGATGCCTCATCCTCTCCCGCTCCCGGAGCCTCTTCTTCTCCTTGTGCCGCTTGTGCCTCTCCTCCATCTCAATGTCTTTCTGACTCAGCATCAGCTCAAAGCTGGTCATCATCAAGTCGCTGGCGCCAAGCACCTTCTCTTTCGGTTTGGATTCCCGTGCCGCCGCAGCCGTGACTTCCTTGGTTTTCGCGAGTTTGCTGTCCGACTCCCCGACTTCCGCGCGAGGTTTTGGCTTCGCGGACATCGGTTTCCTGTCCTTGTCCGCGGTCTCCTTGTCCTTACCCTCCACGGGTTTTTCCGATTCCCGTGGCTTTGGAATGTCTTTGGAACACCACTGCTTGTTGCCAGAATCTTTGCTGTTGCGATCTCCAACGTCATTCTCCCGTAGCGAACACCGCCTGTCATCTTTGGGATGCTTTAATATTTGTGGAAACGAGCTACTTCTGTCTTTCATCTTCTCCTTGTCTTTAACACGCTTGTCTTTGTGTTGGTCTTTCTCTTTCTTTTCAACCTTCTTTATTTCCTTGGCGTCAAAATTCGGCTCCTCTGATTTCTGCGGCAAGACCACAGTTTCTTTCTTCTTTTCCACGGGATCTTTGTCGACGGCGTACTTTTCTTTCTCCACCTCTTCTCTCACGGGCCGCTTGTCGAGGCTTTCTTTCGCCTTTTCAACGTCGTCAAAGTTCTGACAAAACACTATGCTCTCCAGCTCGGGTTCGCTCAGGTTCCAATCCATGTAGGACAGATTCTCAGCCGCAATCAGTTCTTTGCTGGCCTCCGCCGCCTCGTCATAATCCATGTCGTGGGACTCGTCGACGGTTTTTTGGTGGTTGCGGTTGAACAGCTTTTCGAACATCTCCTCCACCTCAGAGTTGTGGTCGTCCGACTTGGGTTCTGTTTTTGCAGCCGTGGCCGCAGGAGTACCATCCGCGCGCTCCAAGTGCTTTTTCTCCGGCTTTTCCCGCTCTTTCTCTTTGGTCCGCTCCTTATTCTGAGACTTCTTTTCGGCCGTCTCCAGCGACTTTTCCCGTTCGCGTTTGTACTTCTCCTTTTCCGAGTGACCGGACTTGCTCTTTTTCTCCGCGAGCGAGGCCACGGCTACCAGCGTCTCCTTTTTAGCAGTCTTGGCCTCCTCGGACGTCGCCTTGTGAGGCGTCGATCCCTCCTTGGCCTTCTTCTCCAGCTGCTGAACCTCGGCGATCTCCTTCTTGTCGGCCGCGACGCCCAAGCTCGCTCTCCTCTCCTCGGGGTTCACGGAGTGCGCGGGTCTCTCCTTCGGCTTCTGGCTCGTGGAAAAGCTGCCCCTCCGCTCCTCGCCCGTGGCTTTGTGCTTGTGCTGGCCGTCCCTCCGCTCGTCCGCCCGGTGCTTGTGCGTGGCGTCCTGCTCCCACGTCTCTTTCACTTTCTTCTTCTCCTTCCGCTCGGCCTCGCCCCGGTCACGTTTTTCAAGGGCGACAAGTTTGTCCTTCTTTTCGGTCGGCACGCTCGGCCTGCGCTCCTCGGCAACCTGCGCCCCAGCCCCCGATGGCACCTTTTGCGGTTGTTCCGCTTTGTTTTTTCTCTCCAGCGAGTGGTCATCTTTCTTGGGTTTCTTTTCTCCCGGCAGGCTGCTTCGCCTTTCGTCGGAGCCGTGTTTGTGGTGGCTGCCCCCCTTTTTCTCCTCGCTGTTAAGTCTCTGAAAGGTCCCCGTTGCAGTCTGCAAACCTGCTTCCTTGTCCTTGCTTGGTTGTCTGCTGGAGTGAGTCTGAGACAGCGAATTGTCATTAAGCTTTCGGTCCGATTTGATCCTCCTCTCATCAGCACCAGACTTGTGTTGACTCTCCTTCTTTTCATCCGAACTCTTTCGATGTAACACCGGCTGTTCAGAATGCTCTTTAGATTTCTTTTCTGTCAGCGTTGTCTCTTTTTTCTCCTTCCGTTCAAGCACCTGGCTTCCCCTCCGCTCGTCAGAACCGTGCCTTTGCAAGCTCTCTTTCTTGTCTTCCCCGCTGTGCTGCTGAAAAACCGCGTGCTCCGGCGCTTCTTCCCTCGATTTCCGATCGTCCGGCTGGTTTTTCTTCTCCTTTTTCTCCGAGTGATTCCCCCGCCTCTCCTCTCCACTCGGTCTCTGCGCCTGGAACGGCTCCTCCTTTGCCTTTTTGTCCGCGTTCAAACTTCCCCGCCGATCGTCACCGCCGTGTTTCTGAGCCACCGAGTGATGAGACGCATCGTCTTTCTTCTCAAACGACTTGCTGCCTCTCCTCTCCTCCGTGCCGTGCCAGTGGTGCGCCGCCAGTCTTTCTTCGGCAGCGAGGTCCTTAGATTTTTTCTCAGACATCTGCTCGTCCTTGGGTTCTTTTTTCTCCAAGTTTTGGTTGTTCCTTTTCTCCTTTCGCTCAACCGGGAAGCAGTTTTTGTTGTCCGTCAGCGGGCTCGATTGGTTTTTCGTGTTATGCGGGTCAGGCGATTGGCTCCACAGCCTTTCGTCCGTGCTCGTACGGTGCAAGTGCGTTCCAAGTCTCCTCTCCTCCTCGCCGTCGCTCTGGTGTTTTTTCTTCTTTTTCTTCTTCTTTTTCAGCTTGTCCCTTTCCCGGTCGTCCTTCGACTGCTTCAGCTTGTCCTCTTTTCTCCTCACCTCCAGGTTGTCAGCCTCCTGAGAGCTATCCCAAGGCGGCTTTTCCGGCGGGGGGCTCTGTAACCTCATCGGCATCTGGAAGCGCCCGCCGCCACCCGTCTCGGCTGAGCGGCCGGGCGTGGCCGGCCGCGATGTGTTTCCCTTGAACTCGGAGCGCTCGCTCTCGGGCCCGGTGTCCCCTTTCTCCCGGTCCTTCTTCTTGTGCTTCACCTTGTGCTTCTTCACCACCTTCCCTTCCACGTCCACGGCACGGGCGAGAACGCCAGCTCCGTCCTCCCCGGCGAAGCGGCCCGATGCGGTCGGCGCGGCGTCCGAGTCTCGGCCCTGCGGGGAGAGCACCGCGTCGCCCACGTGCCACGCGGGCCGCTCCGTCGACTTCTCCCGCCGCCGGTGCTTATTTTTCTTCTTTCTCTTCAGCGACTTGCCGCTGCTGCTGCAGGTCTCGGACGTGCGGTCGTCCGAGTCGGAGTTCAGTTCGGTGCGCACGGAGCCGGACTGGAAACTCACGTCCGAGTTTGCAGGAGACATGCCCGATTTCAGGCCGTCTTGCCGTGAAGCCTTTGAATGCTTATCCGATGACTTTCCCGTGAGCAACACAGACGACGAAGATGACGTCAAGCTGCCCGCTTTCACCCCGCTGTACGTCCGCACAACCTCCCGCACTTTTGGCTGCTCGAAGATCTCACTGTCCGACGAGTCTGTGAGTAACAACGAGTTCACCAACTTGGCCTTCTCTGCTTTCACGATTTTGTTGTTCTCCTTGTTGGGGTGCTGCGCTTTGAGTTTTTGTTTCTCCTTCGGTTTCTCCTTGACCTGGTTTTTCGCCGGAGATTCCTTGACGCCGCCACCACCGCCGCCGGCATCCGACCTCTGCGTCGACTTTCCAAAGTCCGTTTTGTATTTTATAGAAGCCGGCCCAAAGTCATTGACGGGCATATCCTCCTCCTCCGAGCTCTCGGTGTCCGACTCGATCCTCCGAGTCGCCTTCTTGCGCGTTTTCAACACTGGTTTTTTCGCCGAGCCCGACTTTCCGTGCTTGGCAGGCGGGCTGACGACATAGTCCGGGTCGTCGTCTCGATCTTTCTTGAGGCCCTTCTTGAGGAGGTGCTTGTCATCGGCCGGCTTGAAGGTGACGAGGTCATCGTCGTCCTCGTCGAACTCGTACTCGTCTTTGACGGGCCTCGCCGGCGTGGACACGGTGGAGGCCGACGTTGCCGTGCCGCCGATGGTTTTCCCCGGAGTGGCGGGCGCCTTGCGGTGGTGCTTGCTCGGCTTGCCGTCCACCTCCGAGTCCGAGAGGTCCTCGTCCGGGCCCGACGGCGCCACGGACACCGGCTCCTCCTCCGAGTCTGTAACGACCAAAAGGACGTAACGGTGAGTAACCTCAATGGTAGCTGCTGCAAGATAAACGGAAGCAGATTCCGCGAGCTCATTAATTAGTTGGCCGATAACATCGTAATATATAATAATATTTTTTCATAACAATTTAACGTTTATAACGTGCACATATTCATTCACTGTCGAACGTACTCATTCGACAAGAGAATGACTCTTGTCGAAGGAGGCAGCCAGGCAAATCCGACTGGCTGCCTCCTCCGCCTCTCTGCGCTTTCCTCGCGCCTCCGAGTCATCTCCCGTCGAATGAATACCTTTGACATTGAAATGTATTCTTATTATTTTGCAAATGCAAAGGCGTTTACCTAACTGCTCTCCAATGTGTTTTGGGGGCTGGCGTACGCGTTTGCTTTTGGGTTGGCAAAGTACCGTGTACATGAGATCTGACGTTTCGCTCCACATGCAGAAAGTTTTTTCAAGAACCGAATAAGGTCCCAGATCGTGCAACACTAACACGAAACATCGGGCATTATATGGAACGCATGATGTAACCATAGAAACACATCGGGAAGCATTACAGCATAACTACAAAAACCTAAGAAGTATGTTTAATACACTTGAACATTTGGTAAATGTGAATGACCAAATATACACTAAAGAGGAATCCATTTGATTTTCATACCAAAATGTCGGGGAGAGAAAAAAACTAACCTTTCTTGAAGGCTTCTCATCATACTAATGTTATTGCTAAGAAGTCACGTCTTTAATCATATCCCGCCAATAAACTTTTTATATGCAGCAATAACATACGCAGTTGGTAAACACGATTGTCATTCTTTATTTAAACCAGATGAGATTATTTATTTTGCAAATTAAATTTGGTCAAACTACAGCTGCGCAGGAACAGTTATTAAGTATTGCTTTACAGCATACGGTGTTTACCGTGCAAACTCTTGGTGTTTACCTGTAGGATCCGATCTGCCCACCCAGGCACCTCCAGCCAGATAGAGGCGGTGGTTGTATGGCCCAGCGGCAAAGCTATTCCATCCATCCATTTTCTAAACCGCTTGTCCTGGTGAGGGTCGCGGCGGAAGCAGTCCAAGGAGAGTGGACCAGAACATCCCTTTCCTCAGCAACAGATTCCAGCTCTTCCTGGGGGATTCCCAGGCCAGCTGAAGAATATAATCCCTCCAGCGTGGCCTGGGTCGACCTCTAAGCAAAGCGATTCTACATAGCAAATTTGCGCATCCTGTCTTTAGTCTGCAGAGATGCCAACCTGCAGAGCTGTCCTCGGTGGCCGACCACGACAGCTCCTTGCGCAGCAGCTTCTCCACCGTGGTGGAACACGCGACGTCCACTGGACGCTCCCCCTTGGCGTTCTTCTGGTAGGGGTCAGCGTTGTACCGCATCAGCAACCGCACCACCTGTGGCAGATGCGATAGAAAACGATCGCTCACATCGGCCGGCAGACACGACGTAAAGGTACACCTGGTGGGTGTTTTAAAAAGGCACTGCGTGCATTTGTACGATTTTACGGATGCCCCTGCCTAAAAAGACTGGAAGACCCGGAATGCAATTAACAGGCCGCAAAATTGTGATGAGAGTCAGATAAAGCTACATTGGTTATCCGTGTCTCGTCCCTGACCACGCACGATATTTGCAGAGGGGACGGTGGGTTCACAATAGCTGCTTCCATCGGATTGCAGGGCGCCGTGTAGAACTGGTTGATGGCTTCCTCCGTGCTGTTGCCGCTGAGCTGCGCTTGACGTGGCCTCCATGTTACTCACCTTCGCTCTACTGCGTGAGGACAGAAGACGCTACCGAGTTGCAGTTTCTGAACACCAACACACGTCTTCCAGAAGGTGACGACAATGCAAGTAAATGCAGAGGCGGCAAAAACGGAATATTCGAACAGTTGCGGTTTATCAACACGGACAAATCTTCAGGAAGATGAGTGAATGTGAGGGCGGCTGATTGAGGACAGAAGATTCTACCGAGTTACAAGTCATGAACAACGACACGTCTTCGGAAGAGGAGTTAATATGCGGGCGACAAGACGGAGGACGGGAGATTCTCCCGACTTGCGGGTTCTGATAACGGACTTGTCTTCCGGAAGAGGAGTGAATGTGAGGGCAGGTGACGGAACACAGAACATTCTAGCAAGCTGCACTGAAATCGGCTTCTGGACGACGAATATCTAAACACGCGAATGCAGAACCCTGCAAATGGCAATAGTTCGCTGTCCATAATGTTACTATTTCCACTAAATCAATGCTTATTACTAGAATTTGGTGAATGGGCCAAACACAACTGAACACAAACATCTGTCGTCATACCTTCGCGTGTGTTAATCACACAAAGACACTCCTTGTGGCAATAAGTGGTAGCGACCCTAATCCATTTAGGGTTTAATGCCATTTATTCTTGTAACTACTTTGTGGCTTGGCCACTATGAGAATCACCTCCCTTACCCTAACCCTTCCTCTTTCGGGACGATGTTTTTTTTTGCAGAAAACACAAATATGTGATGCTTAAAGTGGTAGACTCAAGATGGTCATTGTGTCTTCCGATTTGGTGGATTGAGAAAAAACACCTCGAGGCCAGACAAAGGTCACTCTGGCGGGACTATGTCTCCTAGCTGGCCTAGGAACGCCTGGGAATCCCCCAGGAGGAGCTGGAGTGAGTCTGCTGCTAGGGAAAGGGAGGGCTGGTGCGCTCTGCTCAGCATACTGCTGTCAACCCTAACCAGAAAAAGCAGATTATTGAAAAATGGAAGATATTTTTTTGTTTTAAACAAATACATCACAGAAGGAAGCGATGCAACACAATTGTACACGACCTGAACTGTGGTTATC
Organism: Geotria australis; assembly: GCA_036362915.1. NCBI lineage: Eukaryota > Metazoa > Chordata > Hyperoartia > Petromyzontiformes > Geotriidae > Geotria > Geotria australis. The sequence goes on from JAZEWU010000021.1 coordinate 6,689,815, forward strand.
CCCAAGTCTATAGGATGGTGTAGGGTTTCTCACATACTATTTCCAGCACCACGCTAACCAATGCGCTCTATTAATGTGTGAATGAATTACTCATTCCCCTGAAATGATTGGTAATAATGGCAATGGCATCAAAGAGGAACCGTGAGTAATGGAGGCTGCGCAAGCCAACAGTGATGATTTAACTCGGTAATGTTTACGTAAGAAAGTGATGTTTAGCACTGTTAGTTCCCGTCTGTGGGTCAACGCATCGTAGATTGAGTCACGTTTTAGTGACAGCCCCTGATACTTCCTGCTAGGGTGCAAGAGTCTGCAACTAAGCTAAAGGGACTTTTGGTGTGGTTTGAGGCCCAAGTTACGTACTACCCACTATCACTGTCAATCAGTGCAAACAAAGTTTTCAGCAACAACGATGTCATTCATGTTAATTTACAAGCCACCACGTATGTTGAGCGGCGATTCAATAAATTATAATTATTCTGCAACAATTTAGTTCAAGGCTAGATTTGTTTTCCTGGTTTCATTTTTACATTCATCGTTGTATTGTTTATTTCCTCTATAGACGTGCCGCTGTAATGACGGCCGTTTCGTTTGGCCGCGCGTGAGATCTTACATCCAGGTATCCATTGCTGGCAGCATCGTGGAGAGGGGTGTCATCGTCCAGGCCGCGGGTGTTCACGTCAGCCCCGGCAAGGAGCAGCTGCTTGGCTACGGCATAGTAGCCATGGTTACACGCCTCGTGCAGAGGTGTCCAGCCTGCAGGGTGGTGGGCGCGGGTCAAATAAATCCTCTTTAATTAACGCGCAAACGTCTGGTATCCCTTATGTTACACCCATCGATGAAGACGTTCCTACCAATTATTGTAATAATAATTTTACATTTATAACGCTCACATATTCATTCACTGTTGAAGGTAGTCATTCGACAAGAGAACGACTCAAGAGGCACGAGGAAAGCGCAGAGAGGCAGCCAGGCGGTTTGCCGGCGCCATATTGCCACACACTGCTTCCTATATATAAGGATGTTATCGGTCAATTAATTAACGAGTATTTTTTTAAATTGTGGGAGGAAACTGGAGAGCCCGGAGGAAACCCATGCAGAACAGGAGGAGAACACACAAACTGCCGTCATATTATTCCGTTCAGTTAGTAGCGGTCGATAAGCAATAGGTGGAGTGTATAGAATGTCCATCCAGGTGACAGGATCCATCGCCCCTAGCCAGGCCTCCTGGGTAGGGAGACCGCATGATCGAGCGCGATTATCCACAAGCATCAAGTTCAGCGTGGGAGCGTCACCGTGGGCGAACCCACGTACGGTTGAGCTTTGTTCCGCATCTATTTTTGACACGCGACCACACTGCAAGGTGAGCCGGAGCGCCTGATTAAAGACAAATATGCGCAACGTGTATAAGAGGCCTCGACAACCCTTGGTGTTCGATGTTAGCAGGGCCCACGGCTCTGAGTAATAGAGCGAGCTGCTCAGGATAGCCATGTATATCCCTCGAGAGCCATGGGTGACAATTGTGCAATTCATAACCTTCCCATTTTTACAAAAAAAAAATCTTACACCCGTAACGTTTAACATCTCGTAGTAATAATAATATATATTTATAACGCGCGCATATTCTCCAGGCGCGTTGCACCCGTTGTTGTGAGTCGGTGAAGGTGACTTTTTAAACGTTTTTTGAAGGTTGTGGGGGGACTGTGTTAGGCGTAATGGATGTGGCAGGCTGTTCCAGGTTGTGGGTGCCGCGACTGAGAATCGGCGTTGTGCGAAGGTTGTGCGTGAGCGCGGTGTGTGGAGTAGGTGCTGTGATGAGCTGCGTAGAGTGCGGGATTGTGTTGGGGCGAGCGGCCGGAGTATTGATGCGAGGTATTTAGGGCGTCCTGTGTGGATAGCGCGGTGGAATATTATTGTTGAGCTGATTAAGGCTCTCCTCGCCCCATCTGGAAAAGCCGCGCGACTCAGTCTGCGCGCGACGAAGCACCATCACACCTGCAAAGTCCTTGACGTTAACGTCGGCGCCGCGCGAGATGAGCTCGCGAAGTTGCCGCACCTCGCCCCGGATGGCGGCCATGTGCAGCGACGTCTCCCCGCGCTCGTTGCGCTTGTTCACCTTGTCCTTGGGCCGGGCCGCGCCCGTCGAACCTTTGCGCTGCCCCGTCGCCGCACCTGGGGCGCCGTCCTTCGCCACGCCGTCTGTCACCGGCGGAGACACGCGAACGACACAAACGGGGTTTGCCGGCTCGCTCTCCTGCGCTCCCCCCCGGCGAAACCGAGCCGACACGACCAACTCCGGCCGCCGCGTGCCAACCCCGCTTGGCAAAAGCACTCGCAGCCGACGTACGAAACGTGCATTTTCTTCAGATGCGCGAGAGATCGGTTTGACGTGTTTTTATAAAGCTTGCCAAGGCTACATTTTTTACGAAGCACAATACAAGCAGAATAAACGAGAAAAAGACCGCAGAGAACTGAAGTGATGGACATGGAAAAACAAATGCTCCGGTGAGTGATATTTAACGTGATGTATAATGTTAACACGTCCAATTTGCCGTTCCATGAAGTGAACAGCAAAATATTATCAAAAACAAACAAGTTAAGGGTTTTTCATTTCATCTCTTTTAGCCCAAAGTAAAATAGACATCGGCAATAATTAAACACTGGTTCATTATGTCTCCTTACTTCAAACTTCTGAGATTAAACGAAGAGCAAATGCTTTAATAGCAGGTCGTACTGCAGTTTGGCAGTGATGGTTTTAAATCCAAGAGACCTGCCGTCAGGAACTCTTGCAATGTTTATTTCACCACAGTTCAAACACCAACAAGAGATCATAACCGTGGTCTAATAATACACTCTCTGCTATCCAAATGTATCCTTTCAAATGATCTGCAGCCATTCGTGAGGCAGCTGCCTTATAACAAATACATATCGGATGTAATCGATTTATAAATATTTAAAGCAACCCCTACTGCAGGACCCTTTTTGAACACCAAGGGGTATTCATTTTGGAGACCACAAATGTTCCAGCCATCACGAAGGGGGCAAACGGCAGCGACTAACCTGGACTGTTGGTACTCTCGGCAGTCATCTGCAGGAGCAATGCCATCTGCTGGCGCTCCGACAACGGGTAACCGAGTCGCAGGTTGGACGACTGGCTCAGGAAGGCGCCGAGTTTGCGCCCACCGCCGCCTGCGTCATTGCGGGCGCTGCCCGAGTCTTTCCTCATCCGCTTGCGCTCAGGGGGCGCTGGCTTCTCTGTGATGCAAACACAAGCACGTGCAACTGTTTGTGTGTGTGTGCACGTGCGCTGCGTGAACGTGCAAGAGTGAGTGTGTGGGCGTGCGCGGGAGAATACGCGCGAGTGCGCGCGTGGGCTGTGCATATGAAATGCTCAGAATTATATCTGTTAAAAATACCATTCGCGCAATCATAACGGTATTATCGCCTGCAAAATTCTGCGCCCTTTATACCGAGAAATACTAATAGAGGGTGATTTTTACTTTACTGTCATTTATGTTATCACGCGGACGTATTTTCCCTTCTGTATAAAAACACATGCTTAACACTTCCAACTAACATTAGTAAACAGTCAAAATACAGTACTACGAACACCCACCATTCAGTTTAAAATTGCCTATAACCATGTCCCTGTTCCTTGCATTTATGTCGAATCATTCACCGATGGCACATTCCAGTCGCGTGAATGTCTCCGTAAGCTATCCCAGGATCGCTTCCAAACGCTACCCTTGTGTGCAAGCTAGGATTACATACAATGCATCTTATGCAAATTATGATATCAAATACAACAACATCACGGATCACATTTTAGAAATGCGACCCCTCCCTTAGCACTTCATTTAACAAATGGGATAGCGCAGCTGGTCGCCCTTCACCAGTGCCACAACAACAAGACTATGCCAGCCGTGTCTCAACCACGAGTGCCGTTTAAATATTTGATGAAAAATTACGTGTGACAACGTGTGAAATATAAAACCAAGGGACCTGCATTATATCCATCTCAATTGCAAACTCGAGCTCTGGGGCACTATGTTAACGGTTGGTGCGAGTCCTGACGGCCATTCATGAATGCAATCGCTTTGCTGACAGGGCATCCCAGCAAGACAGTGCAAACCTACATTCGAAGCTAGGCCACAGCTACCCACCCACCCCCACACTTGGCCCTGTGCTCCATCCCACTCTCTTCTCCCAACATGCGCCCTCCTACCTCACACCCCACTGTTCCCAACCCCACGCTTCGGCCCCATTCCATCCTCTCTCCCAACTCTCCCAACCCCCCACTCCATTTCCTGATGAACGGGTCACGCGCTCGCATGCGCCTACAGAAGCTCCAGAGCCCAAAATAGCTGCAGCGGCTGCGCTCTCTGTGTGTGCACTCGTTCACTCGCTCGAGTGCCGCTTTTGATTCCTCTGGGACGCGTTGCCGACTAGGCCGTGCCTAGCAGTGTACATTCAATATTTACTCCGCCGAGCAGCTTGCAGATGGACAAACACACCGCTGTTGTGGCGAATGAGACAATTAAACTCGTTTACAGCAATTGTGTACAAATACAATTCGTCGTTTTACGAGCGCAAACAGTAAACAATGTAAAAGAATGTTCTTGTATGTCTTCAGCTGGGCCCATGACTCTATAAAAATTGGTGGAAAGAGAAGATACAGCTCTACACATGTGCACACCATTTCCAAACCTCTCGTATCACTCAGAATTTAAAGCTGTGCCAAAGGCCCAACCACAGAACTGAACGGATGTCATGCAAAAGCATAAACCTACCATGTCTTAGCAAGTCAATTTGCAGACAGGAAAAGCCCAACGACCTTTAAACATAACCAACTCTTTCAGTGACTGCCAATACATATAGGCCGTACAGTATGGAAATAAAATGTCGAATAATGAAGGATTTTTTCCCTTCAAAATAATAGAATAACATTCCTGAGCTTTTTTTTTGCACAGCGTTACCTAGAGGCGGATATTAAAATCTAGTAATTGGTTATGAGACAAAGCACACAGGGATATTATCACCAAGATCTATACCTTGCTGCTTATACAGAGAATGCATTATTCATAGTACAGTACACTGACCTACACCCAGACAAAATGTCAACGTGCGTCGTGAATCTCGGGCACACGAGCGGCACACAAGAGCATATGGAAGCACTTAATATGCCACTTACAGCTGGGCACATTTTCCCTGGGCTGGACTAAAACCTCTGGCAATCAGTGAGCACCATCTCATTAATAGAAGTCTGTAGACAAAAATCAGCTCACTACTTCCCGTCGTGATCGGGCGATCCTACATCTGTATTCAGCAGATGCGGCGTAGAGAAAAAAGGCCAACCTACAAACCACGTCTCTTATCGGCTCTTAATAAAATTATAGAAACAGCGGGGAGTTGGGTCTGCAAATAAACAACTGTGTACTTTAAAGTGTCGCATGAAAGTGACAGCCTGCAAATGCTGAATTTTAAACATTGAATTGAAAATTCAAGAAACGCTACGACTAAAATCAACTGCCTTTAGCGGAATCACAATGCTCACCGCTATATAATAACCATTTTAAATAGAAAATGTTTGAAACCCTTTAAAACAAATCTCAAATCGTTGATTGTAGAGGTTTATGACAATCTGATGGCGATCCTTGTAGAAATGCAGTGAAAAGTTACAATTCATGACTCAGAAACAAAATAACAATCGTAAATCAAACCGCAGTTCCGAGTACAATAGCAGTGAATGGTTCACGACAATGGGCAAGCATACAGTGTCCTCGAAATACAGCGCTAATACAGTGCCCCTGTATATACAATTTGATTAACAAAACAGATTTCCATGAAGACCATGTCTAGTCCACTTACAGCTTGTAATCTTATTCATGAATTTTTTTTAAATACATGTAAGGCTACGTACCAGAAATGTAAAAAAAAACACTTATGGAACCAATATTAAACACCAGTTCTAAAACTCAGAATCCAATGGTACAGTGGTTACACTGAACAGCATAGTACTCATCTGGCACGTGACCTTTTTGCACAGCGTGGAGATGCAGCTAAGAAGGCAGCGTTCGTTGGCTTTGCACTGTTACATTTTTTTAGCTTCGGAAGTGCGGTCCTTCAAACGTTTCCCCCACCCCCCCAATGTTTTGGGGTAATCCCCGCCACCCCCCCCCCCCTACAAAAAAACCTCATGTGCAGGACGTGGTATATCTGCTCAAATTATTTCGAGGACACACTGTATTAACAAAATTACAGAATTCCCAAGATCGGGATAATTAAAGCAGCGTGGCTAATGAAGGCACTGGAAGGTAAGGAAATGCGACTGTGAACATGGATAGGGGATTGGGGCCAGTCCGTGTCCGCGATCAAGTACCTGTGTGTGTTTTGTAAGACGGCGAAGAGATGTTAGAAGTCGAACGGTCGAGCCACGAATCGTTCGAACGTTCACAGTCAGAGTCTGGTCATCACACGGAGGGTTTGGGAATGGGGTCGGGGTCGGGGGATGGCGGTATGTGTGGAAGGAGGCGGTGGGAGTGCATAGGGAAGAAGGGGTGGGGGGGTGTTTATGGGGCCGAGGTGAGGGAGGGGTGTGGGGGAAGGGGTGGGAATGAAAGCAACACAAAAAACCCAAAACAAAAAAAACCCGGTGAATGTCTAAAGTCAATACAACTGTGCGCTCCAAAGCAAGTGTACCAAGAAATGTCTGGAAATCATGTTCGCATAAAAACACAACTCGTAGCGGACTGAAATGCTCACGCGAACCGTGTTTCAAAATAATCTTCGTGCACATTTCGACTTGGCAATGGTTACATGATGCAACGCGTGGCTTAAAACGGCAACATTCTAAAAAAACATCAAAACATCCACGCACCGAACAAGAAATCAAGCTCGCCTCGTGTTTCTGCAAATGCCTTACTGCAAATCGATGTAAACAACGCACCAGACATCAGCCACAACCTCACATCGTGGGTCAACCAGGTTGATCAAAGGTTATCTTGTGCAGAGACGAAATCCACCGAATTCAATTTACGTTAATAGTAATGGCGGTCATCTGTTATTGTCAGAGGTCAGGTAGAAAATTTAGAAACAACATGGAACAATTTTACATCTGTTAAGACTAATGATGCCGGTTGCCGCTCTTCACCCTAATGTGTCCCGTGGAAAGTCCCACTCTGTTATTGCACAATTTTTTCTTGCATCCTGACCAACACTTAAGTCTAATGTTTACTTTTAACTTCTAAGCACTCGCGGTTGCTAGTAGTTTACAAGCGTTATTTTTTTACTAAAAAGGCAAGCCAGAAAGTGAACAAGGAAATAAAAAAAATAAGAAACACCACCAAAATTACTGGTAAGCGTAAGAGTACATGGCCTGATGGCACAGGTTTCCAACAAGTGCTTTTAAAAAACAATTTGCCACATTGCTGTTGCACATTATGGTATACCAATGTACAGTATATCTGTAATTTGTTCATGGGTATACAGGCCTGGAATTGGTCATAAAACAGACAACATCTAATCATGTGGTTTAGACGACTGGCATTCTAAAAAACCACGAAAGCTACAAAACTGGGTTAAGAAACACCAGCTTAGCGATGTACAACCACAACTTATTTTCAACTTCCTTTCAGATCTATATCAAAGAACGGCCAGCCTGTAGTTGCTTTCTCATCTTCTTTCTTCCATTTTGAACAGTGTTACAGTAAAACAGGCATATCCTGCCGGCTATAAGTACACTGCTAAGTACAGTTGTGTGAAAATCAAAACGGAGGGTATCGCATTGCCAACATGTAGCCATTCAAGTTAAGCTTAAAAAAGCCCCACCACATATAAAACAAAAATCGTATGCATGCTCAACTGAACAGAGGACTTATGTCCACAGGCTGGAATGGACTGATGAAGCATAACAATGACTACCAATCTACATGTCAGCAGCTCTACAGTGAAACTTGAAATGGCCATCAAATTAACCGCTTTGAAAAAGCAAAATTCCAGTATGTAATGTATACCGGTTTACCATGGTGCAATGCCTGTTTTGTATACCAGTGTGTTTTATAGTCCCCAACAGCACGGCATTGGATAAGCAAATGTTGCTGTGGCTTGAAAAGGGGTACTCGCAGAGATTAACAGAAAACCTGAGTGTGCCAACATCCTTTTCAACACAATTTTTGACCCAGCTCCCCTACCCGGACAAGCTGAGGAGATTCAAGCACATTCGTATGATGAAGTCGGTTCATCGATGAATTGCCACTGGCACCAGAGAACAGTCATGTGCAACTCAGCAGGAGTTCCCGTGGGCCCTAAAGCTGAAAAAGCTCTCGTTAAGCTGAAGCTTTAGAGTGCAACGGTTACCAGAATCAGAGTTGTTTTGCTGGTGACTGTTAGGGCTGCTGGCGAAAGGAAGCTTGCGTTTGGATGTTTTATCTTTCCCATCCTTTTCCAGCTCACCACGGTCCAACTTCGGTATCCGGTTTTCGCCAGCTTTCTCCTTATCCTGAATAATTTAATGAATGTTTAGAAAGTTACAATGAAAACAACCTTATACAATAATTACAGAGTTCGTAGCACAGTAGAGCTGTAATAACAATATAAAAACCACACTACATATCACTGACATTCACATTCTACATCAGTATCTTTACAGTGTCATGATCACTCAGAATTGGTGCAGTACGCAAATAACCAATCAGTAAGCAGTTCTTGTAATGCACTGTCGTCCTCTCATCTTAGGTCACAATCAAAATAAATTTGAGAAAATGTGATCAACTGACAGACAGCAGTGATAGACAAATGTAGACTGATTTTACCCTTATTTGGACTCACGAGTACGGCATATTCACCAATGCTCACTGCTTTAGTCTGTATCCAGGAAACATTGTGCACAACGTTTCTGTTATGATGGGTTTGTATCATCATGTAGAAGTTTGATTAATGTTACTTTTTTAAACACTCTCATAGCACGTTATAAACATTATACAGATCATCAAACAATGCCAAAACCGAACATCAAAATGTGCAACTGCCTTTGGAATCCAAATCTGTTGAAAGATATATTTTAAAATACATTAAAAGCACACACTGTCAAGATGATATATTGCTCATGTGGGCTATATATCTTTACATAAAAGATAGCGCTGTCAAGTAGTGTGCCATGCGATGCAATGATAGCGTAATGATATGCAACTTGAGGGTTAGACCACCATCGCTTCAGCAAAGCCACACAACAAAAGCTTCTTCAAATATGATCATTTACGTATGACCTCAATATGCATTATTTGTATACGGTTGTTTCCTAAGCCTTACTTGCACACAAATATTAAATGAGACTAACCAGACTTTAATAGTTTGTGAGATTTTTTTTTATACAGCAACAACTTAAAAAAACCAGTCGTAATCCTCAATGGCAGGAAAGGCTAAAGCTACGAGCGAGCACTCGTTTCACGGGTTGAGTACCCCAGTTGAGCGAGTCGTCAACACCAGGAATTTATTTTGGCTACACTGTCAGGGCCGGTTCCTCTGGGCTGGCCAGTAAGGAAGAGTCCGGCAGAACTGGTTCTGGTGAGAATGTCGGGGCACGGTCTGCCAACCGCGGTGGGGGAGGGGCAGGGGTTAGGACTCTGGTGGGTATAGAGGCCAATTCAAATTGTTGGAAATTTGAGCCTCGCAGCCTGAAACTCAACCGCGATCACTGGCGTGGAAGGTCAGTGCATGAGCTATCCCTCACCTCCTCTTTTGGTATATGCTGCAATTTGCCAATAAAGCTGGTTAGTGGCTCACTTTGCTCCTAAAAAAGATCCCTTTGAAACAATATGCAGGTTTCACCGCATACTCACGCGCCCTATTAAATGGATTAGTAATGCTTTGCAAGGTAATTTGTCGAGTCTCACCTTCTTGTTCTGTTTTTCCATAATATTGCTGTTGGTGCTGGGTGCCTTTCCCAGAGGTTTTTCCACCATGTTGCTGTGGCTTGCTGCGCTCTCAGACTGTGTAGTCCTTGAGAGGCCAAACTTGGGCATCTTCCAGCGATCGCTTCAGCTGCCGGACTCACACGTCCGCAACATCATTGTCCACCGTCTGTCAGAATGGCGTGTGATAAAAGAAAAAAATGGGTGCTTAGTGCCAAATTCACTGCCCGTGCAATCGCAAAATACAGATAAGACCTAGCACCAGTGCTCAACGCATTCCAAGTGCTCAACGCATTCCCGATGCGAATATGAACAGCCTTTTTACTTTATATCTGGTCAAATGTTAAACCTTTTGTCAGCTGTCGTTTCAAGTTGTGGAAGCCGTCGATAACCCAATTGAACCACCTTCAATCGGCCCCTCTGCTCTCTCTCTCGCTGCAATAATTTACCGTCGAATCGAAATGCCACATTTCTAGAAGACCCCATGGAAATAGAGGCACACATCTATTATAATAATAATGTGGGTAAACTACGGGGGCTATGTAACTACAGCATATTTGGCCAAGGATATGTACTGCTGCAGCTGCAGTTTGCTAGCACAGATCACTAAATGGATCCAGAAAAAGCAGCACAAAATTGTTTTAATTAAAAAGTATTGCCAGCAATTTGCTTGAAAATCTGTTACATTTATTACAGAGATACTGAGTATTTTACAACGTTCACCCTTCCCTCACTAGCCTACTTTCTAGAGACATGATGGTCTCCAGACAAATAGTGTTTTGCATTTGTTGAGCCAGGCTAATTAAGGTACAGAAAACAGCAGCGGGTTTGTCAGGTCTCCAGACTCGTTCGTGTCAATGAATGTGAGAGTAACGTGTGTTTTGAATGAACAGCGATGACGCACGATCCCGTGGAGGCCAGGCCACAATTCGCAAGGCCATGCTGTACGGCACTGTACAAGTCGCACAGTGGCTTAAATTGATAAATCGAACGCATGATAAAATGCGCGCAAATTTTTGGCTCTAAATGCCAGCAACACAAACAGGAACCCTATTTAAATAATAACAGCATTTTTCCCTTGTTCTTCAGAATTTGATTATATTCCTGGAAATATGAAAAAAAAGGCAACGGTGGAAGAAGAAAACAAGGCTTTTCACATTACTGCTCACAAGCATAGACTGTAAATTCAGGCACAGGCTCTGATCTCCGCTATACACACAGTCTCCCTGGAAACTGCCCTGCTATACAGAGCACTATGGAGCCTGCCTCGCTCTTTGTCACGAGTGCTTTGGGAAAGGTAATTTCACGTTTTTGTGTTCAACCGCATTTCTAGAATATATCGATCAGAAATTAAAACCAAACTTGCCACTGCCTTGACCTTAAAATACACACACCCTGTACTGTATGTCAGTGGCATTATTAAAACCATAAAAGCACACACTCCTAAACATGTAGTGTAGCTGTACAAGCACACACACAAAAATACAGCACTGTGCTGACAAGTGCTTGAAAGGTGGTCAGATTTTAAAATGGGTTATTAAAAGCAGACTTTAAGCTATTTTATATTTTCAATATAACACGGTAACTGCTAAAGGCAATGTTTGTACTCTATGACATTAGTACGTTAAATAATATGGGGCAGACCGTTTTGCATTTTAGAACCTTGTTCTCAAATCTTTTAACCTACACCCTCTTTATACATGAAGATAACGAGTGTATACGATTTAAATATGTTGAAAATAATAAGGATGGACCTATGACTGAAGCTCTAAGCTCTTGCAAGTGTGATTTCCAAACGAACTTTCTGTAGAAATGTAATTTACTGCACAAATTCAGACCTTATTTCCATACAGACAAAACCTTCAAGAACACAGAAAAGACCTCCATTAATCCTTCTAGGCCTTGACACTCCCCTAGGCCTTCTGTGTACCTAAAAACACCGACCTTGAATGAACAAGGCTCCAAACAGACAACATACACTAAAACTGTCATTTCCCATTCCCACATATGTTAAGCTCCAACGGGTATGGCTGCCTATAACAGCACAAGCAGGCTCGCATTCTGCTAGCCAAAACAACGTCAACATCGACCACAACTAATCACATCCTACAAGAATCCGAGACTTGACGGTAACAAACTTCCTCAAGTTTTTTCAATGTGATTATCCCACCCTGCGAAACGAACCCAAGTCTGCAAATACAATCTCTAGGCAGACTAGAGATACATTATTTTCCATTGAATATTTGATTCAGCGCATGATACATGCATCAAATTGTATGAGTGTGAGAACAGATGTGGTTTTATTTCCATACATTGTACGTAATGTACTCATGTCACCGCCTCTACAAATCACTACGGCCAATATATTTTTACCACAACGTAAAAAATTAATCGATTCGTAAACTGAAGCCTTACATGGATGGTCCATCCAATAATGTTGCTTTAGTATGTACAGCGGTGCGGCAGAATTTTTGTTGAAATGTAAAAGTATAAGCGTTGGGGACAAGTAAAAATGGTGATTTGAAGTTTAATGCGGAGACGTGAAGGGTTGTGTTTTTGAATCGTATGACGTGGCTATAGCAAGACACTCAGTGGAAGTGCTTTTACAGTGGAGTGTGACTTATTGATTGGTCTTGATTTTACTGATAATATATACTAATTCCTCCTGTGATGGACTGGCTTCCCATCCGGGGTATACCCTTGCATTGCACCCTGTGACTGACGGGATAGGCTCCGGCTCACCGCGACCCTGTACAGGATTAAGCGGTTTCTGACCATGGATGGATAGATCTATATTAATTCCTACTACAGTCAACAATGTTAACATTATAAACTTTTCTTTAGCAAGCTGTTTTCTAAATTACAGCACAGGTTAACTATGAACCATAATTCTTTCTGGACTATTACCTACGTCACATTTTGTATCTGAGAAAACAATCAATACTGTACCACAATTTTAGCCTCTGACCCCATTCCCAACAAAGCATTGAAAACGGTACACGGCCTTTTATTATGCTGAGGATTACAAAATCCACCACTTTATTTGGAATTAAAATTAGCTTATTCCTCGATAACTATTCCACTGACTGATCAGCTTTATGAGAATGCAATAAAGGCTGCCTTGGAGAAATCATCTGTTGCCTACTTTGCTCAAAATCCTAATCTTGTCTACGAATGTGCCACCGATGTGAAATTTACCACATTTTAACTCCAAACACATTGCTACAGCTTCATAATCTTCCGTTTTATAATTACAGGTAATCTATTGTGAAGATGCTTGAGTATTTTTTCTTTTCATTGCAAAATCCTAACAAACCGGTTAGTAAATACAATAATGCATTCGACCACCTTCGCAGGAACTCTATTCCAATTAATCATATCCCTCCCCCCTTTTCAACAAAGGACAGTATTTAAAAAAAAATCTGATCTCTTAATAGTGGGAAATAGCACATACTGTAGATGAACGATACAGTAAACCGGTGTGCAGAAGATCTCATCTGAAAAGCACATCACACGATACAGATTTCCTGAGTTTGTTTACGTAATGAAAACTCGGCAGGAAATTCCAATTTAGCCTACTTGGTAAAGCAAAATAGAAATATTTATTCAGGCTCTCGAATATTTCCCTTCAGAACAAATGGCACAATGCAGAAAATATGTTTTTTTAAAGTTTTGTTTTAAAATCTTCTTTTAAGTAATCCGAGCTAAGCGTTTTCAAGTGTGGACTACTGGACATCACCGCCAGGCTTAAGTCTGAGAACATGTGAACTTTTCACATTGTTGTTAATCTAGGAGGGTGCACATTTTATTAGACTGTGGTATTATTGGTTTATAACTGTTCCAAACCCACATCTTGTATGTGGGGCCCTTCCTTTGATTAAGCTACTAAGCCTAAACATTAATTGTTTTGATTAGCAATCAAAAATAACATTAGTTTCAGATTTATTATACAAGTTATTTCCCTAGACGAGGGTTTTTATGCCTTTACTAAAAATTGTCTAACCCAATTTAGTTTTTCTTTTGACGCGATTTTCTTATGTTCAGCAGTCTTTGCTAAAAGCAAATGGATGCTGCCATCCTTAAGGGCATCACAGAAAGGATGTTTTCTATATTGTCCACACATTGAAGGCAATCATTGTGGCATGGGCAACCACATAACATATAATAATTTTACATTTATAACGCGCACATATTCATTCACTGTCGAAGGTACTCATTCGACAAGAGAACGACTAAGAGGCACGAGGAAAGCACAGAGAGGCGGAGGAGGCAGCCAGGCGGTTTGCCGGCGCCATAATGCCACACATTGCTTCCTATATATTAGGATGTCCATCCATCCATTTTCTAAACCGCTTGTCCTGGTGAGGGTCGCGGTGGCAGCAGTCCAAGGAGAGTGGACCAGACATCCCTTTCCTCAGCAACAGATTCCAGCTCTTCCTTGGAGATTCCCAGGCGTTCTCAGGCCAGCCGAAGGATATAATCCCTCCAGCGTGTCCTGGGTCGGCCTCTAGGTCTCTGCCCAGTGGGCCGTGCCTGGTAAACTTCCCGGGGGAGCCTTCTAGGGGGCATCCTTACCAGAGGCCCGAACCACCTCAACCGGCTCCTCCATTCGTTACCGGGCAATTAATGTATTAATTGATTCATATTTATTTTAGTTGTGGGTGGAAACCAGAGAGCCCAGAGGAAACCCACGCAGAACAGGGGGAGAACACACAACCTCCACACAGAAAGGCGCCCAAGGCGGGGATCGAACCTGCTCGGGCAAGACCATTCTTGCTGTGAGGCGCCAACGTTACCACTGCGCCACCCTGCCGCCCATATAGTTACTTTGAAAACAAAATAAAGTAAAGTATGTACACATGTAATATATTATTATGGTGATAGATTCCACAAACTAGCAATGACATTATTTCCTGTCGAATAGATACTGTATTTCACTCTTGCAACATATAGCAAAACTATCAATGCGTAAAACAAGGGACAAAATGCATTGTGACACTGGACGTACGAGTTTCAATCAAATATGGGAAGTCTTGAAGATAACAAAGAATATGACACTGGGTAAACAGAGACTATTCCGTAATTGGTAATGTGCATTACCTGGCAAACTATGCTATGCACATAGTAAGTCTGCCACGTGTATATGCTACTGTAGAGAAACACCAATCAACTGCCCAGATTGGTTAGATATCCTTGTCACCCACACTATTCCCAAAACTAAAAAAACTTTATAATGCGGGCAGAGAAGACCTAACCTGCTGCACGCTTTCACATCAATGGTGATTTTTTGAAAACGTTTTAAAATAAATCAAATACATCATAAATTGGCCATTACTTTCCTCGAAGGCTTTCATGACCAATGTTATTCATAGTGAGGTTCTGTTTGTGAGTTTAGGTCATGTGAAGGTGTGTAGGCATATCGACGGGTGCACTTCACTTACACACCTTCACATGACCTAAACTCACAAACAGAACCTCACTCACTATGCATTACTTTCCTATTCGAAAATATGATGCTAACTGTATCTGTAAAGGACCGAATATACACACTAACTACATCAGACTGCATTCGTCCACAAGGAAAAAAAAAACACCCAGTAGCTTCTCTCCTTGATAACATGCTGCTAACTCGAACTCACTGTACAAGAAACATATAATATTATAACGACAATAGTGTATGGCACCGCTTATAGCTTTCCAGAATGCGGCCTTATCCAAGCTGCCAATCAAGACGGACTTCGTAACGGTAGCTCAGCTTCCATCCAGAGGCTACTCGGGGCTGAATCGAGGGCCCACCATCAGGAAACATGTGCCCTGACGTGTGCCTGAATCGTAAGCTCAGATTATAGAAGCCATGCAGCTGTCACGTGGGTAAATCCTGATGGAGAGAAACCCTGTCAACCCCAGATGTGTCATGTGGAGTAAAGTTCTGCGCCTAGTCCTACAACTGATAAGATTCGACAGCACAATACAGTACTGCACTGTATCGTTTCTTGCCAACTTGCATTTTCGAACAAGTTATTGTCGGTACGGTTTTACTACCCGAGTAGTAAAAGAAGAGTCCGTTTGATTATAGCAATATATGCTTTGAGCACATGGCAAATTGAACAATGGAATCTTAAAGTCTTGCCACAAAACCAAGAGTAACACTATCCCTAGTAACACTATCCCATTGCGGAGGTTCAGTCTTTTGAAAAAACCTACACTGAGGAACCATTCCTTTTAGATGTTTAGAACATTTCAAAGCATCTTTAGGAATCCAAAGTGCATGTTTGAACCAATGTATAGAACGGACAAGGCATCAGAGGGGTTTCAGTATAACAGCACACAGCGAGTCCAGCACTGCACAGAACTGTATTGAAATGAAACAATGGAGAACACTGTATGCACAAAAGTGCAATCACTGAAATGTCCTGGAGGAATGTTAAACGCGTAAATGCAAGTTTGCGCTGAGCGAAGGCGCGCAAAATAAATACAGTGCAAATATACGTTTGGAATTCTTTATCAACATGAATGTTAACATTAGGGCCAAATACCAGCAAGCTGCTATTGAAGTAGCCAGTAATAGCATTGTTATCATGCCATGCAGTGCTTTGCCTAATCTTACAAAGGAGGGCTCAACATGGTTATAGCTGCGTGTGTGCCCTCCGTCTCACTCACGGACGTGTTGGGCCTACTCAGCAACAACCGCAGTACGAATCCTGACTGCTGATAATGGATGCACGCAGCCTGGATTACAGCCACACACTGCCGGGCCTCATTCGACCTCTGTTGTATACCTCATTCCACGACCACTGCCGCTTCCCCAAGACTACGAGACCAGCAGTGCAGCACGTAATGTGGGTTACAGAAGTAGAGATCTATCTAGATTTGTTCAGAGTGCCGCAAGTTTCCTGTCAAGGCTGTGCTTGGTGCGTCATTCTATTTAAAAACAAAGGTGCTATGGAACAGCTGCAGCAGCACTGCACAAAAACGATGCGGCTGGGGGTGTAATGCTGCCATCATCTCACTGTACCAAACTTGAATGTCAATGTTGCATAACGGACCTGTATCTTAAATCACAACGGCGCACACAACGCTCAAAATATTTACGAAGCAATGCAGTTGAGCTGGCAAGAAGTCATTACACGTTAAAGATCCGTGCGGCTCATCCGTTATACATTTTGCAAAGCGTAGCAAGTATACAGGGCACAACTGTAATGAACAGGGGTCACAAACAACATGCACCTTGTGAACACGTGATGATTTGGAAGAGAAAAAAGGTGCAGACATGCGGACATGTTTTTTTTCCCTACATACTGTAAAGTTCTTTGGCAGACATTTTTTTTTCAAAAGCTGCTAATGTATAACACAAATGCTATTAAACTGGAACAGTTACTGTACACAAGAGATACTACTGGCTTTTTACATCTACGGTCATGGAACAGGAGGAAAGGCATGGATGGAAAACTGGGTGTAGCGATTTATTTTTTCTGTATGTGTGAACCAATAATTGGTTAAGGGCTGAAGGTTTTATAGCTCATGTACAAGTTACTGCCTGCAACAGAAAATCCACTGGCATGTAAAAAAAATCGCACGTATTAAAGTTCAGCCAAAGACAGAAACGTTTTCACAAGCTATTCTTTCACAGAAAATGCAAACTGGAAGTCTCAAACAGAATACATTAGGACCAATACCTGGAACATACGATCGTAAAGACCAACTGTCAACTTGAACTCTGTGCTTCTAAAACAAGAACCTCCAACTCAAGCGATTTCTTTAAAAGGCACAGTACTGGCATTTTTCACTGCCCACTTCCGTGTTCCTTTGTAGGTTTGGCTAGTCTGCAATCATTAGAGGTGTAAATATATCACTGTCCCACTGGCCAACACGGAAAGTCGTCATGGGGTAGGATTTCTTTTTGAAAGACAACCTAGGAATGAAAGTCACTGCTAGCAAAAAAACAGTGCTTATAGCGCCAAATAAATAGTTCACACAGATAGGGCCCTATATGCGTTTGCACCCTCGCCTGGATTAGGGAACTGAATTTTTCAGAATGCAAATGAAGAGGCTGTGACAGTCCCAATGCCATTTGGTCCGAACCAGTAATTGCATTCTCGTTAATACACAACCATAGCAAATTATAAAACAGGATTCTGAACGAAACGTGCTCAATATTGTTGTACAATACCGCACGCACACAACATACGCAAAATACGATTCCAACGTTACGTGTGCGAGCTTTAAAGCAACCGTTAAACGCTGACAACACAAACTCTACGGGGCCTATACCATTGCTGTCAAAACACACCTAACCGTGAAAGCGTTCCACTTTGCATCCCATCACGCGAGGACGATCACCTAAGCACTGCAGCACCCAGCGGCCCCAATAAATCTATCCAATCTGGCCAACATGATGAAAACGAGAAAATTACCAAACGGCAGTGATCTCGAGCAGCTCCACTTTAATAACACGGCGGTCTGGATAATAAATGCAGTCACCAGACCCAACAAACGAGGCGGCTGGAATATCATCATGCGTTGACCTTTGCGCGTTAACCTGTCTGGAATGGCTCAAACCGTCCCAAACCTCATATCATGTACGTGCGCAGCCCTTTGTAAATCTACTGCTGGATGAGGGCATTTCCAAACCGTGGCGGACAGCAGAGGGGGAAGGGGGTCATCACAATGAGCCACGGCAAAGAAAGAGGGCCCTCGCTGGGCCAGCATTGCACTACTCAGAGCCAACCTCAAAGGAACCAATAACACTGGGCCCTTTTATGTTCACACCGCACCAGTGACCGACAGCTGCCTGCTGCTAATGCAGTCGCTTGCTGCCGCTTCTGATGTTCGCCTAAACGTCACCTCAATTCATTAACACGAAATACTAAAACGTCGCTTAAAAACAGCAGCCACGACCATCAGTGACTTGGCCGCGGCCAAACACAAGTGCGCATTGCCCCAATGTCCCGACCCGTCTTAACACCAAACACTCGCGACCAACCACCACCGACTTCAAAAGGCTGTCTCACACTCCACGACAGATCTGACGCTATTCCTTTCTCCAGTTTCTTCCTCAGTTTTCGAGTTTAGAGCGGCGCGACGTAGACAGAGAGGGCCGGAGAGAGAGACACACACACACAAGGGCTCTCTAGAATCCGGGCCTAGCGAACCCCCCACTTCCTTCACAACAGCCAAGGAAGGCCTCATCGAGAGCCGCGCTCACAACACCGTCAACAAGCGCAGCCCCAGCGCTGCTAAAACGCAACCACGAGCCGCCCGCGAACACAAACAACACCTTAACGTCGCTTCTAGTGCAACAAAAGCGACATTTGTGTCTCTCTTAACCGCTCGCGTCGCCTCCTCCCGTCTGTGTGTGCGGGCAAGGGCCTAGTCGTGGCGCACAGCCTCGGACTTGCCATCTTTTCCTGGCCGCGACGCTCCGCCGCTCGGCGCCCTGTCGCCGTCTCTCCTCTTCTCGTTTAATTCTCTAACATCTCACGTTTAAGTCGGTGTTTATTTGTTCGTACATTATTCTCTTGTATTATAGCGCTGTCTCGCGTTGCTTTAGTTGACGCCGTCCCCCCCCTCACGCACCAACCAACCCCCCCCGCACGCTCCCCCACTTCTCT
>JAZEWU010000021.1:6719224-6736202 GCA_036362915.1 Geotria australis
ACAAGCACAGGCTAGGTTAAGCTGTTTTAAATTAAAATGTGGCGTTTCTGTTTAGTTAACACAAACATTGCCAGACAATTGAACGGAGTGTTTGGCGAATGTCTCATTTCTGCTTTGAACCTGTGATCTTGACTTGGTTCCGGGATTGGCTTGGCCGTTGGCGTATGGTTTAGTTGCAATTAAAGGGAGGTTAGGCACCTTGTATTGGGAACCGATCCCGATTGGTTCTTTTAGGCCTGGTCGTCGTGGCAACAAGAGATGTCCAGGGCAATCCGGTGCATCCGGGGAGCCAGCATATTTCCCACTGCTTGGGGAAATGTAGTATCTCTCCCGGGGCTGTCTCTTAGGCCTCATTCCAAGTGGTCATGGAGACGAGGCATTTCTATTTGTCTCCACCCTACTGAATGATCTCATCAGTTGCACTTTGGCCAATGCACTCTTCAACAGTTTTAATATATAACCGTATTTTTTTTTGTCATTTGGGGTATGTCATTTCGTCAGACTTTAATCATCTGCGTTTTAGGTTGTAATGCAGTATAGAATATTTAATGGTTCACGCGTTCTTTTGTGTTGGTACAGAATTACGTTTTGTTATTCCTTCGAAGGATTAAAAACAATCCAAAAGAGTTTTGGTGCTTAAGTGGTAGATTTGTGCCATCCATTTTTATTTTGGAATCATCAATTATCGTCCACAATGTAAAACAAGATTGCATTATTTAATTTGTTAACACCGTGGTAAGTGTTCAATTATAATAATGGGAACAATTTGTCAAAGTATTAACACTGTTTTCTCTAGGGATAAATTTGTCAAAGCACCGCAGTGAAATTGATTGGTTGTACTGGCCCAGTAGGTCATGTTAGTTTAAAATTTGCATGCTCAGTGCTTAAACATACTAGCCCAACATTGGTGGCTGGCTGCTGTAAAATAGAGAGAGATTTTATTTCTTTCACATTTGTGGGGCATGCTTGTGTTAGATAACTGACTATGAAAATAAACTCTCATTTTTTCTATTTCTTGATTCTTTGTTTTGAAAAGACCAGGTTCTGGTGCAATATAGGTTTATATCATAACCCTGGTCTGCTCTTTACTGTAGTTTTGCATCCAATACTCATTGTAGATGGGATATGTTTTAACATTTCCAATACTGGTAGATGACTTATTATTATGCTAACTTAATTACGTGAAGCCCAAAGTAAGGCTATAGCGCACACAAAACCACATAGGAACAGCTGCCAGCCTGGGGGGTAGGGGTAACAAATGAACAATGTCTTTTTTTGCAGCTGTTTCAAGCCAATCTCCAGATAGATCAGATATGAAATGTATCGGGGCTGCATATTCCAATGTTTGGTTTCTATTTAGGGTATTGAGAGGATGAGCTAAATCTAAAATTAATAGAGCCAAAGGGAACATTCATTATCAGAACAAGCTTAATCTTCTACAAGGCTGTGTGGGAGGCTGGAGCCACTCCCGGCAGACAGGATAAAAGGCAGGGTTATATCCAGAATGGGACACCAGTGCATCACAGGGCACCTGGGTCAATTTAATCAGGCTAATTAACCTAGGCAGCATGTCTTTTGACTCTGGGAGGAAACTCCAAAGGGAACAGTAATCTACAATTAAAAGCAACAAATTGACTGATTACACATGAGTTAAAAAATATATCAACGCTATCTGTTTTAACAGTGTCATCTTTTGTGTGTGCCTACAGCCAGTGGCCTTCGCTACTTCAGCACGCCACCGCGTCCACAGGGCCCAAAGAACAATGAGCAAAAGCAGTCATCGGAGGATGAGGATGGTATGGACGTCTCCAGTCACCACATGCCTCGCCATGCAACTTACATCATTGGCAATTCGGAAGAGCACTTTGTTTAATTAAAGCTTTGTAATCAACAAAGTACATTCGGCTGCTGCAGTAGTTTTGCTAATGGGTACTGCTTGTACACTATACAGTTATCATTTATATGCCAGATATCACAGCACACAGTTGTGGTCTACGTTGAGTGCATTTTCAGGATTGTAGTTGAAACGTTTTTCCTTTGAAATTCTAGAAGAATGTACGCCTGGTCCATGGCTCCCCCTACAGTTTGCATGCGTGTACGTGGCGGATCGATCACGGCTGATCGATTCGATTCTTCGAAGCGTCATGGTTATACGACACTTTCCCATTGCAACAAGTTATTCTTTAGTTGCAGACAGCCCTTCAACATTTCGAGATATAATAGTCAGTGCTGGCCTTAAAGGGGGGCATTGGGCTCTCTTCTTGCTCCAGACTGAGGGCCTTCTGGCATCTGCTGAACTTCTGGACATCGTTGTCTTTCAGCTCCTCGGCTTCGAAGTGTTTGGTAGAATTTGCAGGTAATACCTAGTATTACTTGACAGGGATCGCGACGTGAACGCTTCTACCTTGATCCCCACGGCTGATAACGGCGGTGATTATTTGTTACGTGTGGACACAGAGAAGAGGCAGCAGGAGGAGGAACGTCACAACAACATGGCTCGACTGCGCATGCTTGTGATCACGGGCATTGTGCTGCTCCTGGTCAACCTGATGACCGACACCCAAGCCAGTGTCTCGTGGAACGATTTCGTGAACGAGATGCTCGCTAAGGGGGAGGTGGCGAGCGTGCAGGTGACGCCCGAGAGCGAGGTGGTGTACGTCACCGTCCACCCGGGTGCCGTCATCTCCGGTCAGCAGGTCCGCTTTCGTGGCACTTCTCCGTGCGTCTGATTTTTTTCCGTTCTCTATCGTTGTTGGCGTGCCGTTCTCTCTACAGCCCTGTGCAGCGCTTTGTGACCCTCGGGTGAAAGGCGCTCTATAAATGCTATTATTATTATAAAAGATTGTGTAATCTTGAGTGCGGTGTTATGTCACTTTAGCTGCATAAGGTGAAATTATCACTTCTCGCAATAAATATAGATTTTATTGCAGTATTGCTTATGGCACAAGAGAAGAGCGCTACATCCTTTTTGTACCATCTATCGTATGTGTTAAACCTCCCAGTGCTAAACGATTGGGAGCTTTATTTAGTACACACTGCAATTACGGTAGAGTAGGGTAGTTAACAATTGTCATCTATGCAATTAAAACATTTATTTTCAGATGTGATATGATCATCTTGTGCATGCCTCCCCCCCCCCCATTTGCCAACAGAGGGTGGCGAGGCTGTATTCTATGCAGGTCCCAAACATTGATAAGTTTGAGGAAAAGTTAAGGACCATTGAGAATGAGCTGGGCATCGACCCGAAGGATCGAATCCCTGTCATCTACCGTCGCACGCCCATGTCCCAGCGGTGAGTGAACGAGACAGAAGTGCTTCTAAAATAATAGAAAGCCTGGTGCCTCTTTGGCATCTGCCCCTTCACCCACCCGCACTGACCAACATAGTGGAGTATGGCTTATCCACACGCTAGAACGGCACAGTATGGGATGTCTTTAGTCAATAGTGGATCAAGAATGCATTCTAATTACACATTTTGAACTAGTGTTGCTACAACCCTCAATGGTAGATCTTAGTGTAGTATTGCATACTCTTATACACCAGTTTTTTTTCCGCACGTGTGGTGTGGATTTGTGAAACATGCATTAGGTAGGACTGGTGAATCGTGTAAGATGCTGCCATGATTATAACCGTCTTTGTACTTTTTCGTAGGATAGTACAGATGCTGGTGCTGTCAGTGGCCGGGGTCTTCCTGTTCTGGATGATATTTCGCCAGGGAATGAGTGCTGCAAAGGAAGGAACGTTTGGTCCTTTTGTAAGTTGTTTATCAAGTTTTTGCAATTCACCTTCCTGCCACCAGCTGCTACCCTCTCGTTGTTTATTTTTATTTTTCCCAGACGTCAATGGGACAAATGATGATGGTTGTGGATATCCTGAGTTCACTGTTGAGCAGATCAAACCTGTTCGTGCCAATTTGTACCAACGATTTAGAAGTGTCTCGAGTGTTGCGTCACTTGACCAAAGAAAAATAATATTTCGTCTGAAGTTCCTTGTATTTAATCATTAGGTCATCTGAGGTTAAACATTTTTTGACAATGACAAAAACTGTGTCCAGAATGATGCAATGACATCACCTGCAAACAATTTTGGCACATACAGTCTTTGTGTAATTTTAATGTTGCATGTGGGTTGTATGGATTGTTTGTCTATACTTTACAAAACTGGTCAGTGCAGTTTGGTCAAGTTTCGGAGCATTGCCAGTTGGTTTTACTGCACTGCCCTCTACTGCCCACATCCGACAACACCTATTATGCATGACGGTCACTTATCCAAGCACTACCCATGCTCAACCCAAATTATCATCCGATATCTGACGAACTCTGCATCCTGGGTGATTTGGCCAAAATCTCTAAGTTTTTTACACGCTTATAATACAACTACAAAGAGGTCCTATTGGTGTCTGCTCCATTTTTTATGATTAAAAACCCATTTCAGGTATACTAACTGATCAGAGGTAAAGGTAGTTTATATTAAATGTCCTATGGGTAACAAGATAAGGTTCAGGCAGGGCCTGAAAGAGTCCATTGCTGGATGAAACACATCTGCTTCGACGTAGAAGGGCGACGGTCTCAACCTTGGAGAGCTGCGGTTGGGTTCCTGGCACACTCGCCTGTGCGTGCAGACACCACCGCAAATTATTGGATGCACATTCATCAACCGAAAATAACCCAGGGTTCTCGTTGGTTTGAAATGTATGTTCCCATTAATCGGGGCAGCTACATCTGCTGGGCCATGGTTGCAGAATATTTTTTTTTGAGCATCCTGCATCGGAAACCAGATGTCACGTTGACTGTGGCCTTGCCTCGGGCAGGGTTGTAACCCTTCAGTTCCTCCTGTTGTGTATAATACTTACTCTAAGCGGTTAAATGGGATCAAATAATTGTATTATGTTTGCATATTATTGGTCACGATTTTTGATGTATCCAACGTGGCCATCGTGTGCTATAATGTACTCGGAATTATATTGGTGTCCGAGTTGCAGCAATTGGACGTGTCTACTTTTTATTGGTTGTTTTTTTCTTTCATTGTTGACATGGCGTTCTCTTCGCGGCCCTTGTGCAGCGCTTTGTGACCCTCGGGTGAAAGGCGCTATATAAAATGCTATTATTATTACTTAAGATTTGAAAACGGGATGCCTGGCCGGAAAGAGAGGACCGCGTAGAGTTGTACTAAACACGCACTTGTCTGCATCTGCCAGAGTCAGCTCCGTATGGCTCGATTCACTGTGGTGAACGGGAAGTCCGGGAAGGGCGTGAACTTCAGTGATGTTGCCGGTATGCATGAGGCGAAGGTGGAGGTCATGGAGTTTGTGGACTATCTGAAGGTACAGCAGCTGCTCGAACACCCAGCCAAATACATTCACGCACGTACACTGATGGAAGAGTTTTATAGCTGTAATTATAATTGTGAACCTGTGTCCATATATATGCACTGTATTTGAGTTTCACCTGGTGGTAAAATTAAAATTAAAATTTCTTTGTTACATTTAAGAGTAGTGTTGCCCTGTGATGGACTGGCGTCCCATCATCGGTATAGCCCTGCCTTGCGCCCTGTGTCTGCCGGGATGGGCTCCGGCTCACCGCGACCCTGTACAGGATTAAGCGGTTTTTGACAATAGATGGATGGAAGAGTAGTGTTAAGTGTGCACTGTGTTCTTAACCAGTCTCATTTCTCTTTCCTGCTTGTTCTCATTTGCCTCTCATCAGCTCCCTTTATTGCCTCTTTATTCATCTAACTTTCACTTCTGTATCATCGAATTTCCGCTTCGAATTCGATTCGATTCTTCGAAGCGTGATGGTGATATGACAGTTTCCCATTGCAACAAGTTCTTCTTTAGTTGCAGACAGCCCTTCAACAGTGCTAGCCTTAAAGGTGGCGGGCATTGGCCTCTCTTCTTGCTCCAGACCGAGGGGCTTCTGGCATCCATTGAGCTTCTGGACATCGTTGTCTTTCAGCTCAGCTTTGAAGTGTTTTGGTAGAATTTGCAGTTAATACGAAGTATTACTTGACAGGGATCGCGACGTGAACGCTTCTACCTTGATACCCGAATTTCCACTGATCCTTCGACCTTTGACCCCTTTCCCAGGCCCCGGAGCGTTACTTGCAGCTGGGGGCTAAGGTGCCCAAGGGGGCTCTCCTGCTGGGGCCCCCAGGCTGTGGGAAGACACTGCTGGGGAAGGCGGTGGCCACGGAGGCCCAAGTGCCCTTTCTGGCCATGGCCGGCTCAGAGTTTGTCGAGGTCATTGGAGGTACGGGGCGGCCGTGTGTACCCAATTATAATTGCCAGCACAAGTGTTAATTGGTGAACGATGTTGGGTTAATTGAGTGCAATGGACCGTGACTCGTAGAGGAAGATGCAACCCAAAATGTTGTTCTAGTAGACATTTTTCACCATTGTCTTCATGGCTGTGCCACAGATTTATGCTTTTTGTAATCTCCAGCACTGATCTAATTTCCCTATGGCATAATACAATGTTATTGCATTGTCATTACAGTTACGTCATTATAGCACTATGATGGAGCGTTTTATTGTAATTATTATTGTCAGTTTTGCAGCCTTTATTTATCAACAAGGTAAGAGCAGTTTGGTTTCGGATTGCATCTTCCTTTAAGCAAAGTAGCAGACAGGTGTAGGTTTCATGGCTTGATTCACGATGGTTGCTGTTCAAAGCTGTTCTTTCGGGATAGCCGCGTCGAGAGGGAGAACGCTCGACACGGCTGTCCCGAAAGAACATCTTTGAAGAGCAACCATCAACGTAAGAGACAGGCCTGTTCGACGAGTCTCTGCGTCTGCATCGCTTCCTTTGCTATAAGCCGGCAAACCTGTGTGCGGGGCAGGGCTTGGGGCGGCTCGCGTTCGCTCCCTGTTCAAGGAGGCGCGCGCCCGGGCACCCTGCATCGTCTACATCGACGAGATCGATGCCGTGGGGAAGAAGCGCTCCAGAAACACGGGCGGCTTCGCCAACACGGAAGAGGAGCAAACGCTCAACCAGCTGCTCGTTGAGATGGACGGTGCGTGGTGGAGCGTTGGGCAGCCTCTGTTTATGTATAGATGTCAAACACCAAAGCTCTCCAGACTTATTCTCCAGCAGCTTCCAACAACTAATGACATAAGTGCATTCGGGTTTATTTAGTCATCGGCATGAGGTTATGTAAGTCGTCAACGTTTTGTTTGTTGCTGGTGCTGCGTGGACTCTTACGTGCAGACGTATCGCATGGTTTATAGGCCCTGACTTTTAAAGCGGTCATGTTAAAATAACACGCATCATGCAAGTGTGTAAGAGCGACGTTGCCTGTACTTGTTAGCGTGCGGCATGGTGAATTCGGCGTCACGAGGCTTATTTCCGGCTCTGGTTTATACTGGTGCCGAGTGATATCTGAACTGGCCCTGGACTGAAGCCTTCACTAACCCACATTTGACCGATATAATTATTTACGGTCAAAGCACCAGGACTGACATGGCATAGGGAGTGGGTTGACTCGGCACTGCTTTAAGTGCGGCATTTGGTTGATGGCGATTCCATCGTACCCTCAGGAATGGGTGCCAGGGACCACGTTATCGTGCTGGCCTCGACTAACCGTGCCGACATCCTGGACGGTGCGCTCATGCGTCCCGGTCGCTTCGACAGGCACATCTACATCGACTTCCCAACGCTGCAGGTGTGCTGCCTTTTTGGCAACGTGGGCATTGCTTTAAACTCCTGTGGCAGAAGCGAGCTTGTTATTTACGTTGGGTCAAAATATTATCTCCTTACTGCTCAACTTTGGAATCTCTCCCATCGTCTCTTTTTCCCAGCTCTTGTAACTTTGGCCAACACAATGAATACATTATCTGTAATTTATTACAGCTGTAATGGTGCTCTATGTTTTTGGCTGCTTGGCATTTTGGGCCTTTTGAGCCTTTGCTCAGGAACTGTAATTCTAATTTAAAAAATGTTAAGAAGAGTGATGTTGGACTGCTGGCTCACAACTCTGGATGAATGCTCACTTCATAGTAAACCAGTAAATCATACCTACGTGTTGCAGGGTATCTCAGTACATTTGGTCTTATGTGTCAATCGGGAGATCTTAAGTTGAATTTCTGTCCCATTGATGCTAATTTTGGCTGTTTTCTATTTGATGGCGAAAGTGATGTATTTATCACAGCTATTACAGCTGTACATACATGCAGAGCCAATCTTGATGAAGCAGGACAGCTGTTGGACATAATCTGTAATGACCGAGCGTGTGTCCCCATAACCTCTGCATTGTGGCAGTGGCCTTCATGAATGAAGCGAGACATCTGTTGACAGTAATCTGCAGGCATTCCATTTTCCTGTGGGTTTACAATGTAATTGGACTTGCTGTTACAGTGGATGAGCCAGGCATTTTCCATTGTCAACAAGTGACATCCATAAGTGTAATTTTCATTATAACTCTTCATGTTAGAACACATCTGACAAAATTCTACAGAAGCAATTATGTCTCGACCTTGAATTATACCTCATGTGTATTTTAAATTTCCGTTTAGGTCGTTGAGTGTCCTATCAAGCTACACTGACAACGAACAAACATTGCAGAATGTCTCATTTATGTAACTATGTATCACTGAAACATTTCAAAGCATCTATAATTGCTTCAGTTACAGGTCTTCATGATTACTGGACAGCACGAATACGCTTTTGTTGTTACAAAATTCCACAGTAGACAAGTCTTTGAATGTTCATTGAATGTTAGCAACACCCAACAAGTGAGGACATGAATTACAGTGGCCACTGCTGCATACGTTGTCTATTTACAAAGAGCTTTACATTTTCGCACTGTGGTAAGGCATACTTTCCCTGTAATGTCCTATTCCGCCAGTGGATTAGTGCTACAAATGAGCCGAATTTACATTCTACATTCTGTTTGTTTGCATCGCAGGAGAGAAAAGAGATATTTGAGCAACACCTGAAAAGCCTGAAACTGGCACAGTTGGAGACTCACTACTCACAACGGCTGGCAGAGCTCACGCCAGGCTTCAGTGGTGAGCCGGGCGTTCATCACACGCATTCCAGTTGTGTGGCTTCCCGTGCAGACATCATGCCCACATAACTATCCAAGTACACAAATTTAGACTGCCGTGTGAAATACTGTGTATATCAAGCGATGGTATTTTTCTATGAGTTCAAAACCTCCATTTCAAAGTAACTCAAAATATTTTGGTTATCTTGAAAGTGTTTTTCAAAAACATTCCTGGGCTAAGAAGAGCATTTCAGTCAACGCTGTAAGAGGCAAGTTTATCAAGTTATGAATAAGGCTGCCAGCCCGTAAAACGGATGTAGTACTTAAAACGTACAAATCTAGTAGATTATAAAATTGGCTATAGTATATATTCTTATATAGATCAGGCAACAACTGCCAATTTAACCCCCTAATAGAAAAAAAACGTAAGGCATTATACTTTTCACTCACAATTGAGCATTCTTGATGCCACGTAAGTCAACCGCACGTGCAGTTTACGAAACCCCAGATGTCGGCACATTCCGCTAATTAGGTAGGCGTTACGATTGGTCCCCGCTGTTTTCTGCGCCTGCCATGCCTGCGTGGCATAAAAGCAGCCTGATGGTTAAAAAAAACTCCTTCATTAATTGACCGATAACATCCTAATATATAGGAAGCAGTGTGTGGCAATATGGTGCCGGCAAACCGCCTGGCTGCCTCCTCCGTCTCTCTGCACTTTCCTCGCGCCTCCGAGTCGTTCTCTCGTTGAATGAGTACCTTCGACTGAATGAATATGCGCGCGTTATAAATTTAAAATTATTATTATTAAATGAGCCGTTGTCGCCGCGTTTCCCCTGCAGGGGCTGACATTGCCAACGTCTGCAACGAGGCGGCGCTGCACGCGGCGCGCGAGAACAGCAAATCCGTGGGGGTGGACGACTTTGAGTATGCCGTGGAGAGGGTGATCGCCGGTGGGTGCACACGCCGCGCAGGAGAGGTCAAGGGACACGCGTGCGTCATGTTTGGGTCTTGATTTGGACGTTTTCTGTTGCCTTTATTCATCACGGGATGTTGTTTTGAAGCCCGAGCCCCCCTTGGCCTACAAACGGAATAGTTTCACAAGCTGACTTGGCGCATGCGTTGCATACTACTGTTGGAGTTAGCTGACTCAAGCCGAACCGAGTTGATTTTTAGATACGACGCGATAAAGTCTGTTTTTCACGGCACGTACATTTATCTACAGTTGAGGATGTGTAAATTAGTTGGGTTCCCACAGTCATGGATCACTTGTCTGTCACAAGACAAGTGCCATGTACAATCTTACCTTCTGAAACTCATGTTTAAAACTCTCCACAAATTGTCAAATCGGCTATTTTAAAAGTTATATTTTACATTTAAAACGCAAGTCATGAATTCTTCTTCTTTGCGATTCTTCGAAGCACGATGGCCAGCTTCTGGACATTGTTGTCCTTCAGCTCCTCGGCTTCGAAGTGTTTGGTAGAATTCGCAGGTAATACCAAGTATTACTTGACAGGGATCGCGACGTGAACGCTTCTACCTTGACCCCCAGTCATGAATTAATTCACATTAAAGCATTTCGCTGATCTCGAGATTTGAGCTGTTAATAACCGGATGATGTTCAGTATAAACCAGCAAAACGTTGTACCCATTAAAATGCTGTGAGATTGGTCCAACACACCGGTGTGCTGAAACAGTAGTACATTTAGCAAGTTTTATTTGCTTGTTGCCTTTATTAGTTGCTGAAGTTGGGTGGAGCAAGGTTTGCAACACATTTTTACATGACCTAAACGAAAAGAACCATTTATAAATATTCGTTTTGAAAGCCTGCTCGTACATTTGAGACCCTCACCCGCATAAGGGAAGTTTATATTGTTTACAGTATTGATATCTGAAGCAGAAAAAACACCATAGAAGTGTGATATTCTTGAAGGCTACCACCCTGCATAGCTGCCTGTCTTACAGCAATACCTCTCCTTCACTTGTACAGGCACAGCAAAAAAGAGTAAGATCCTGTCAAAGGAGGAGCGGCGGATTGTGGCATTTCACGAGTCTGGTCATGCCGTGACTGGGTGGCTCCTTCAGCATACGGATGCCGTCTTGAAGGCAGGATAAACCAATTTATCTTGTACACATGATTCTCTGTCCATGGGAAAACACCTCGTTCAATTATATTCATGATTTTTACTTTTGCATAACATAGAATGGTGCAACGAATACAATTCCTGGGAATTCCATGACACTTCCCAAGATGCTTCTTTTTCCACATCCGTGTCTAAAGTTTCAGCGCTATCCACCTCGGACTGATTTTTAGGCTCTTAAAATAACAATGCCGATTGTCTTTGGCAGGTGTCAATTGCACCGCGCACCAACGCCGCGTTGGGGTTCGCACAGATCCTGCCCCGAGACCAGTACCTGCACTCGACAGAAGAGCTCTTTGAGCGGATGTGTATGGCGCTGGGTGGACGTGTCGCCGAAGCCATCACTTTCAACCGGGTCACAAACGGTACCTGCTCGATTTCTGTTTACTTTTACACGGGCCACACCCAAATGCATCCTATCTCCTTGGGAACTGGCCACAGGTAATGTCACTATCTCACATCTGAGCTGCACTAATTGGATTGTAATGGTCCTGTTCGCGGCCCTTGTGCAGCGCTTTGTGACCCTCGGGTGAAAGGCGCTATATACATTTTTATATTTTGGTATTTTTCTGTCTCTTATGGTTCTTCTTAAGTTGTCATCTTTTGGCCTAAAATTCAGTATCGTATTAACAATGCATGAAATGTCAATGTATACGTTGTTACACACCTCCCAATTGCTAAACTACCAATGGTGCAGTCATTGGAAATTAAATTGCTGAATTATATAATATCCTGTCTGGGTTGATATACCTGATGTAACAAATTGTACCGACCGCAGTCTATTGTCCAGTTATCATATTGCAATAATGTACTCATCTGTAAACTTAATTAGGAACATAAGGTTTGCAGTACAAATTTATGGTCTTGGCACAATTTGCACCACAGTACCTATAGTTCAGACGTACGAGCACAGTTCAATACACATACACGCATCCCCAAACGTTGACTTATAACCTGATGTGCGCCTGTCCTGTGCATCATGTGGCAGGTGCGGAGGACGACCTCCGCAAGGTTACACGGCTGGCGTATGGCATGATCCGCTCGTTCGGCATGAACCCAGTGGTCGGTCACGTGTCTTTTCCATCGGCCGAGGAGGAAGGAGTCCCTGGGCGTCGTCCCTACAGCCGAGCCCTGCAAGAGGTCATGGACCATGTAAGTTCGTACTGTAGTGATAGTAATAGTCGTCCCTCGATTTACTATATTAATCCGTTCCAGAACACACATCGTAATGTGAAACCATGGTAAAGTGAGACCAATAATACCGGTACAGTAATAGCAGCACACACGTGCTTCAAACAAAGGATAAGTAAACACTGAGGATGTAAACACTAAAAAGTGCTGCTATTGGCTAAGAAGCTACCCAAGCGTCATGCGTTTGCATCACTGATTGGCTGCTGCGCCAACCATGCTCACGCAGCCATATCGTAACACTTATCGTAAAGTGACATGTGATCGTATTGTGATGCTAATGTTCTCATAGAGCGTATATAGTAAAGTGATTTTATCATATTGTGAGGACATCGTAAAGCGAGGTGCCACTGTATGTTTGCACTGTGTAGCTTAAGCAGAGCTTAGGATTTTTTTCCAGTGGGGGTCTCGCTTGGAATGGTTGCCTTCCTTTGTGAGTATTTTTATTGGAGGGAGGAAACTGAAGTGCCAGGAGAAAACACACACACAGAAGGGATGGCATTAAAACTCTGCACAAATGACAGAGACCTACTTCCTGTACTGGTCACTTGTTTTCATGTAAGTGGGTGTTGCATGCATTTTATGGCTCCCTCTACGCATGGTCCATAACCTGAATTGTTCTGTTGATATGCACCACCACACCAATCATGTGATTGGGGGAATTCGCTGTTTTTTCTTAGCCAGTTATAGTACCGTTTGTGTTTACATATCTTAATTATTTTTGGTGTCTGTAATGTGGGAAAATGTAGACTAAAAATGAGACTGACAAACTGCTCAGATTAAAACATGCTCTGAGCACCCTTGGAAAAATAGTATTCATAACTTTGGTCCTATTTGGGTTTGTGAGTTCAAGTGCATGTATATGCAAACAAACTTCACCAAATATGGAGAGAATTGCACCCTTGTGATACAGCAAATTCCCGGCGCTTTTACCGTGTGCAAGAAGATGCTTGTGTGGGTTTGGGAATGTGTGCATGTATAGTGTATGCCTGTCTGCAATATAAGTAATCCACATTAACAAATACTGGTACTTGCTTAATATATCTGGATTTGCTTGTATTGCTGCATACTATGTACCACTGCTTATCTTGTATACTAGCCATGAGTCGTGTACTAATTGTTCACTGGTGTGTGTGGAGATGTACATGTGTAAGTTTGTGTGAAAAATGATGTTCATCCGGATATTTTCCTCTAAATTTCATGAATTTGCAGAAAGCAGATATAAATGTTAAGTTGCTAATATGGTCTTGTTTTTGTGCATTTGTTGTGGCTTTTTATCATCGCTTGCAGGAAGCACGGAAGATGGTGGCACAAGCGTACAGACAAACAGAAAAACTGCTTCTTGACAACCGTGACAAACTAATTTTGGTAGCCCGCACGTGCGCACACACAGATTTATTTGTCTTTATGACAAAAAGAGACAGAAAAACCTATAGGTCACAGTAGTGTGGCTCATGATGTCCTCGTGTTCGTGTCAGTGCGCGTGTGTGTATGCACATCCGCTAACAAATGCAGCAATTGTGTGTCTTAATAATAGCTGATACCTGACCGGCTTAGGAATGGTGATGATTTATCTAAATGACGATACTTAAACGGCATTGCATAAGTGACCTATCGTTTCGCAAGGCATTGCCCACACTACCACCCAATTGCTGCTGCGCTCATGGTGGTTTAAATAGTTCTTGTTGGTCAGGTCATGATTATTTTGACGCTCACCTCTTTCAAGACATATGACCAGTGTGGAAGAGTAGGAAAACTACCCTCTCGAGATGTATTTTTTTCAGCTTTTATCCTGTCGAGGCCCTTCCACCAGCAGTGGTGTGAGCATGATAATTAAGGGCTGAACCTATGCTTTTTGCATAGGTTCCTGCTTTCAGTCAGAATTAGTCCTTATTTTAAGACTGAAATAAAACAAAATATACCGAAGTACCGTGACCGATTACACTTTGTGACCCTCGGGTGAAAGGCGCTATATAAAATGATATTATTATTATTATTAATGCAAGATGTTTTTGTGCACACCCATCAGCTGGCGGAAGCGCTCCTGGAGCGCGAGGTGGTGAGCTACGCCGATATAGTGACTCTGCTGGGCCCACCCGCGCATGGCCCCAAGCGCCTGATTCCACCCCAGAGCTGGGTCGAGGCGGAGAGGGACCGGCAGGATACCGGCGAGGACCCTCCGGACGATGCCGCCCGCAAGAAGAGGCAGCCGCGGCGCCGGCCAGAGGGAGAAGAAGAGCAGCCCGAGATGCAGCCCGTTTGAGAACTGGCGGCCGTCTCGTACATTGGTTACGCACGCTGTCGTGCACTAGCACGCGGTTTCAGTTCTCTTGGCATTTGGGAATGTGTGGCGTCGTGGCCTTTGGTAAAGAGGCCCGTCACACACATCGCATAAACTCACACACAAATGTACAGCTGCTACAGTTAGAATTTGCACGGTAGAAAAAGTTCATTTTACAGCTTTCCAAAATATGCAGCTCTTGGTCATGTCAATGTAAATATAAGATGAGCGTTTAATAAACTTATATATTTAAAAGCCTGTTTTTCAGCCTTTTTTTTTATTTTATTTAAAAAATCTGCTGTATTTAAAATAAAAGATTTAAGACCAATTGTTCGTGTTGTATGCTGAATAAATATATTTTACATGCTTCAACATTTTGTGACAGATGCATCATATCACTTATAGCTACATATCCAGTATACAATGGCAGATATAGAAATGGCATTGGCATTTGTCTGAAATGCATTAGGAGAGTTTAACAACATGTTTATATGAACATTAAATTATACATCAAATTCCAAAGTAATTGTTTAGATGAGTGTAAAAAAAACTGCTTGTTGGCCAGATGGTAAACAGCTTCCATGACAGCACTTGGCAGATGTGTGTAAAATTGACAAATTACAAATTCTGGGATACATTACTGCTACAGAAGTAGGCACTTCACATTAATACGGAGGGTGTCACATGAGACATTTGTATTTTAATTGCATGCAAAACAATTCAGACTGCGTGGAAAGACTCGGAAACCAGTGGTACCTGGTCTCCGAGGCGTTGGTGTGGTGCCCCGTGCAAAAATAAATAACTCAACATTTCTGAACACTGCCTTTAAAAGGAAAAAAATATAACTGGTGATGTTTTTGGTAATGGCCCATTCATAGCACATTTTCAGCGACCAGCTGCGACTTGAAATATTTATGTAGGACGTTACAAATATATGGCCTTCCATTTGTGACTTTCAAGGTAATGGGATAATGTGACTTGATAGTGCTATATGTTGACATCACTAACGTGAAAGTGGGAAAGTGAAATACCCCTTTTCACGAGAGGTACCTGGAATGTTGGGCAAGATTGCAGAAGCTAAGTGAGATTTGGGCATGGATAGCACTTGGATGGGTAACCAATACTCAATAGAGGTATGACCGGTAGAGGTAAGTGCAGTAGTATTTTCATCCTGCACTGATCAGCATAGTGACGTATGGCTAAATATCCCTCACGACCATGCAAGTCGTGGGGAGGCCCTCATCCAGCAGTGGATTGGCAAACGTGCTGTATAAACGCACATACAAAACCTTTAAATCAACAGCAACGCTCCTGAAACAACATGGCATAGCTGTCACGATGTACCCATGGATATGTATGGAGCTATAGCGCGACAGTGGTGTCTCGTGGTCTGCTGTATAAGGTTTCATGGTCCCAGAGATCTATAAATACACGGGCTAACGATTCTCTCTTCTCGAGTATATCGTGTTTTACGATTCGATTCAAGAACTGATTTTTTTTGTTTACTCATCTCATTGTCAGAAACCGCTTAATCCTGTATAGGGTCGCGGTGAGCCGGAGCCCGACACGGCGCAAGGGAGGGCTATACCTAGGATGAGACGCTAGTCCATCACAGGGCACCGGGGGAAATGTATTTCGCAGGCCAATTAACCAATGCAGCAGCGTGTATTTGGATTGTGGGAGGAAACAGGAGTGCCCGGCGAAAACCAACGCAATAAATATATAAAGATATCGGTCGATGAGTCTTTTTGTTGTTGTTGGAGAAACCCCCGGGAGAACCCCACCCACGTAGAACGGGGGGAGAACACACAACATCCACCTCGGGGAGGACTTTCTATGAATCCCAGATTTGGCCAGTGCGCCACCCTGATACCCCCACCTTGTCCGGTTGGGGGCGCTGTGTCAACAGCGAGCAAGTGTCACGAAGGGAAGGAGGGGGAAGCTCCTCTACAAGGCTGTCGGGTTCAGGGCCGTCCCATTCGGCTGCCTCCGTGTATCAAGAGTCCAAAGTGCCTGAACCACCACGCCCGTTCCTACACAAGGACACCACGCAGTCGGACATGCCATTATGGCAAGCGACGAGGACAACACCACCAGGCAGGTGAGGAGACACGGTGTTTCTGCGTGACTGTGACAGCCGCACACGCACAGTGCCACGGCGCAACGAACGCGCCATCATGCGGCACACGCTGTGGGCCCGAAAGTGGTGAAATGCTTTGGTTATTTGACTGAACCTGACGCCGTCTCAAATCTCAATCGACCTGTCACCAGAGAGGTCTTCCACTGCTTCGTCCTCTGGCTTGTTTTTCACTCACGATTCCTAGGCACCCGAGGGAACGTTCCTGGGTTCAGTTTACGGCGTATGTGTGTGTACGCCCGCCACCCCGCT
>JAZEWU010000021.1:6736286-6751949 GCA_036362915.1 Geotria australis
GGTCACAAAGCGCTGCACAAGGGCCGCGGAGAGAACGGCATGTCAACAACGACAACAAAAAACAACTAATAAAAACCAAAGCAACAGAAATTAAAGGCTGCTTCGAATACACTGAAAGGGCGTGAAACAGGCAATCTTAAGAGCGGTAAATATCGGCCAGCGTCCCCTAAGATAGCCCTGCCTTGCGCCCTGTGTCTGCCGTGATAGGCTCCTGCTCACCGCGACTCTGTACAGGATTAAGCGGTTTCTGAAAATGGATGGATTGATGTACTGATGTAGGTTTTTCACGGTTCTTTCGGGATAGCCATGTCACTGAGCGACCTCCAATCTCTCCCTCGGGACGTTTCGCCTCCCGCTTTGGAACTGCACACTCAAACGCCTGATGATGATGATTCCAACGTGGGAGGCGACACGTCGCGAGGGAGAGATGGAGATCGCTCGGTGACACGGCTATCCCGAAAGAAAAGCTCTGAAGAGCAACCATCAGTTGTTTTTATTTGGATGAGAATTGTCACCTATTAGTAGCTCTCGAGTAACAGCCTGTTAATCACTTCACATCACGCCACCAGTGGCAGCTACAGTCAACCCGGTAACTGAGTTAAATTAATTGCGATTCGAATTCCAGAAACCGCTAAATCCTGTACGGGGTCGCGCTGAGCTGGAGCCTATCCCAGCAGGCACAGGGCGCAAGGCAGGGGCTATACCCCTGACGGGACACCAGTCCATCGCAGGGCACCTGGGGCAATTTACTCAGGAGGCAGCGTGTCTTTGGACAGTGGGAGGAAACCGGAGTACCCGGCGAAAACCCACGCGGACACGGGGAATCAGCCATGGTCTATCCCCCGCTAGATGATGGCCCTCCCAACAAACGGACCTGCCGATGTAACTAACTGACAATCCATCTAGCAGCAGGAGCAGCAACAGCAGCACCCTGTTCCGCCTGCCCACGAGCTGAATTCAAATCGTCCGAGATGTTGCTCCTGTTTGTTAACGGAACGCCGTGCGGTATAATCATCATGCTCATTACTTGCGCGGCTGTATTTTTCTAGCCCTTAAAAGGACGTCGTTCACGGGTGACTACTTCTGCCAAATATAATCAGGGCTTCCAGCAGCTGTGGCTTGAGGCCCACAGCTTGCTGTCGAGGGTCAGGACCCGTGCTCATGATATGTGGGTGGCTGTTGGCGTTAACACGTGCATTGAAGTTGATGTCAGTCTGTGGTTGCGATCCGTCAATCTATGAGAATGGCCATAGGCTAGCAATAATAATGCGGTTCTCACGGACACTCACCACTGTTCAGCAATTATCCAAATGTACTCCTGTAAAGTGGTCATCCCGGCTCGGGTGTCTTTCTATGTGGAGTTTGCATGTTCTCGCCGTGTCCGGTTTCCTCGCTGTACACGGCTATCCTGAAAGATCAGCTCTGAAGAGCAAGCATCGATTGTCATCCCATTTGTGATTCATCAGCAGATATAGCCTTCTACCATGAACGTTTCTTCTGATATTGTAGTTTATGCAGTGCAGTTTAATTTGTCCCATTCAAATAGAGCATTCGATGTCCTTTATTTACCAACTGCGCCTTGGGATACTCACAAACGTTTATGGTAATTATTTACAATGCGTCGGGCTAGCTGCAGGACAAGGTCGGCAGATGAGATGTTCTTTTGTGATACGAAAAAAAAATAACCTGAAAGCTTTTGTAGCAATGCTTGTTCTGTGGGAAAGTTGAGAATTCTCGAGCTCACACGCATTAATAAAAGTGGCAGCCTTGTACGTGTCAAGGTCCATTTAGAGATATGTCTGCTAATGAAGTGTGCGCTTTCGGCTGTAGGATGATTTAAAGGAAGTTGTGAATATTACTGTGGAAATGTAATGATTGTGACAATGGTGATTATCATATTAATTTACATTTTTTTTAGCGCCTTTCGCCCAAACTAGTATAACTATGCAGGCAGTTGAGTAGGTGCCATGCTTTAAGAGTGTACGTGTTTACCAAGCGGTTGGTGCTGCGAGGAGTGCAGTCTGTGTTGACACAAATGACCCCTTTTCCAAACGGAAATTCAATGATTGCTCGCGATTCGATGTCGCGATTAGATTCGATTCTAGAATGGCTCGTTTACCGCAGCGTTTCCCAAACTTTTTCGGTTAACGGCGCCCTTCGTGTATCAGAATTTTTTTCCACGGCGCCCAAAGTCGGAAAATATCCAGCATATTATCGAAAATATGGAATATCCCGCGGCACCCCTGCGAGTTAGCTGCTGCGCCCCGGAGTGCCGCGGCACAGACTTTGGGAACCACTGGTTTTAACGCTTTCCTACGAAGGTCGAAAGCGTCAATTTGCCAGTTCTGCCATTCCACGTGTCAGCCTGTAACGTGGGGTCACGCGAACCGCGTAAAGATGATCCAGTGCAGATTAGGTGCCAGTGGTAAGGTTGACGACATCATCACGTTTCGCATTGTTATCGTCGCCAATTAAAAACTTTCGAGAACAAAGTCACATTGGAAAAGGTCGCGGAATCCATGCGTGTGCACGTATTTTCTTTCATTATACAACACGTGAATGTGTGTGGCTACTGGTGACGGACCCTCCCGCCAATTTAATTAATTGTTACGGTTCGGGATCATAAAATGTTATTTATTCAATAATTGATTAGTTTATTAAAACCGAGATCAACGTAACGACCGCTTTACACCTGCAGGTGGCACGTGAACCCATTACAACGTGTGAATTGAAAAACATTGATTCCCGCGCACACGATTTGATTCATGTATCGTGAGCTGGAGAATGGATATTAATCAATTATTCTGTACATCGTTATACCCCTGGTGTGCACCAATTTTCTGTCTCTCCAAGCCGTCGAAGGTGCCCCTTATGCTACAGAGATGGCGCGCTCATCAAACTAAGTCTTTTCCTGTAGCATTTCCCAAAATACTCTATGAGCCCAGACCGGATGTTTAATCTGTCAGAAAGCCCCGAGGTGGTATCACTTTAGTGGTTCCAATTTCCTTATGTAGCCAATAACGGCGAGTTAATTACGTGATAACCGTTTGAAACGAGTGGGGCCATATAAATACATCGCTATTGCAAAAGTTTTGCCACATTAGGTGGTACCAATTGGCGCATGGACTTAAAAACTGAAGTCCTGGAGTTCACTACCAGTTCTTTTTAAGCTGAAAATCACTCAATCTTACCCCAGTCTGTGCCTGAACATTTATTCATGAATTATTCAGAATTAGGCACGGGAAGTTTGGTCAGGTCTGTAATAAGTTTCCTGGCCAGTGATTTACACATTTTTTAGTAATCCATCTCAATAATTCATTACGCGGGGTTGAAAAGGTCTTGATGTGGCCAGGTGGCTCGGACCTAATCCTCCCGTATCAGGCGACCAAGTGAGTTATTTGAGACAAAAATGTCAGACGGGATGTAACTTTGCCAGTTTCCAATAACTGGGGAAGGACACTTTCAGAACACACAAGCGACGCACTAGACCGAGTGAACTGCCGCGAGGCATACAGATAGCGGGCTTGTACGCAATGACGTACAGTCG
This sequence comes from Geotria australis, assembly GCA_036362915.1. Classification (NCBI taxonomy): domain Eukaryota; kingdom Metazoa; phylum Chordata; class Hyperoartia; order Petromyzontiformes; family Geotriidae; genus Geotria; species Geotria australis. Next base: position 6,739,834 of record JAZEWU010000021.1, read on the forward strand.
CCAGTTTCATAGTTCTCTCAATAGCAAGCTACAAATCTGATGGTTATCATTGCGTGGTAGTTGGGGAGGTGGAGGAGAAACATCGGTGAATAAGGAGAATCGTGATGAATAATATTATTTGTGTATCCTGGATTCAACACGGATGCTAATAATTGTAAAGAGATTGTGGCTGGATTTTAATTGCTCAACTCCGATTTAGCCTAAATGTCATTTCAGTGATAGGCCTACATTTAGAGCCTGATGTGGTACTGTGACTTCACACATGAAAAAAAACCCTAATATCAGCAGAAGTGAAATGGACTCCGAGCTGGCGATACGTTTTTCATTTATCACTATTCACGTATTGATTTTGTGAATCCGCAATGCGGTACTGTATACTTGGAAACATCAAATGCTGCAAGAGGGGAAAAAAAACCAAGTTATTTCTTGCTGAACTTCATGTTTACACGGTGGCTCATCACTGCTTGCAGCCCTGAGCCAGTAGTGGAAATTCCACATTCCCATGATATGGGCAAGTCTATCCATGGGATGACCACTGTTGAATTCCTCACAAAGTGATACCTGTTTTATCCAACCTAGAGAGATGATGGGCTGAATCACCCTCAAACCAGGATTTGATTTGCAACCTTCTGGTTGTGAGGCGCTCACTCTAACGCCGAGCCACCTGGCCGGATACAACTGAAGATATCACAAAAATGTTGGCCCCCCAGTGCCCTGCGATGGACTGGCATCCCATCCGGGGTATAACCCTGCCTTACTCCCTGTGTCTGCCGAGGCTCTGCCCCCCCCAGCGGCACTGTACAACATTAAGGGAGTGATAATACTGATGATGACATTGGCATCCTGCACACAATTTCCATGCATTTCTTGTAAGACAAAAACGCGAGTATCGATATTCACTTTTGTTACATTACTCATGGTGTGCTTTGCTTGTTTGCCATTGAATGCTGTTGTTGGGAAGAGAGCCAGTTTATATTTGGCCTCTCCGGTGTGCTGCTGTGTGAGACATGCTCCGTATGAAAAAGCGAAACAACAACGTTTATAAAGCAAAGAAAAATGAATGTTTTCGCTGCTCGCAAAAAACATTTTCAGTGACCCTCGACGTTGTGAGATGAAGGCATGCTGTGGCTCGTTGAGTTTATGCAATGGGGAAGAGACAGTGGCACAAATGCTATTGTGCTATTTTCTCTGACCTTGTGGTTATTACATATTCGCTGTATAGTTTGTACGAGCTAAAATGTTCAAATGCAACAAATGCATTCGCAAGCCCTTGACAATAATTGCACCACGGGCTGCTGCTGTTTGTTTGACATTTGCATGATAAGCCCTGCAGCATGAGTGTGATTCCCGACCACGGCCAAAATGACCTCCTCCACTTCACCAACCTGCACGGACTCGCAAGTTTAGTCAAACAAACGCCGCTCCCCTACCCCTGTGGCTGCTTCTGCATTCGGAAGCTTTCATACAGCACTGGATTGACAAAGGGCTACATTCATTCATTCGTTGTCAGAAACCGCTTAATCCTGTTCAGGGTTGCGGTGAGCCGGAGCTCATCCCGGCAGACACTGGGCGCAAGGCAGGGCTATACCCATGATAGGACGTCAGCCCATCACAGGGCACTCAGGGCAATTTAGCCAGCAGGCTAATTAACCTATGCAGCAGTATGTATTTGGACTGCGGGAGGAAAACCGGAATGCCGAGCGAAAACCCACGCGGACACGGGCAGAACCGAGCCAGGATTTGAATTCGGGACCTTGTTGTTGTGAGGCGGCAGCGCTACTCACCGCGCCACCTTTTGTAAGGCATCTTACGTTGGTAAAACTCAACTTCATAATGAAAAGCATTTACAACAAGCATGCCCAAAGGGGAACCTTGCCAATCAGTATCTGCTATGACTCACGGATCAGAAACATGGACACTGACGAATAATACGGATCAAAAGCTGAATGTGCACAAAGAAGCGTAGAGGCGTGCACGGTTGTAACAACACTGAGAGGTGGAAGCAATGACGGCCGGTGGATCAGGGTACAAATGGAAATGTGTCGTATCGTGCGGGTGGTTTGTGAAGTTAAGTGGGCTTGACAGAGGTGAAAGTAATCCGGTACGGTCCCGTATGACGAACCGGAAAGAGAGTGACCTAAGCAATTGTCCAGTACAGGTGGGAAGCCGGGTTTTGATACCACCGTACCGGCAAGCAATTTAAGTTACTTCCACCGCCGGGGCTTGGGCAAGGCTCATTGCTATTAAGGATAACGGCTGGTGGTCGAGACTGGTGGCGGAATGACAGCCAAACCGAGGGAACGCGTCCGTATCGACCACCGTAACGGCAAACACGGAACGCCGAAGCGCGCGAGTCGAATCGTCCCGTCCTCGTGCCCCGCAGGCCGACGAGGTGGAAGCCATGTCGTCTATTTACGGCGATGAGTGGTGCGTGTTGGACGAGGCGGCGCGCTCGTTCTGCATCGGCGTCGGGGACGGGCGCGAGCCGCCGTGCCTCTCCCTCTCCCTGCAGGTGAGCGACGATGGCCTGCGATGGGCCGCCCCGACCGGGCCGCCCCGACCGGGCCGCCCGGCTGCCGCGACCGGCTCGGTCCGTGTCGATTTGAAGCTTGGATGTCGCCGCGGAGTTGTGATGGGTCGCGCGCTGGAGCTCGTGAGATTCGTCAATCCCTCCAACTCCATCCCTTCCCCCTCTCCATGCTTCTGTTCAACGGGCAGTATAACTGGGCACACTACAATCGACAGGCAGGTAGGGGTAAATCGTGGGTGCCTCCCGTCTCTTCCAAGACATCTGTTCAGCATGAAAGAGTATGCCACAATAGCTTCTTTTTGAGCTGTCAAGGGGGGTATTTTGATAGTTCTAACGATGTATTGTTTTTACCCGTTTGTGTGTTTTTTTATTGGTATTCTTCCTCAGTTTGTTCCAATGGTGCGAGTCACACAGTGTTCCGAGATCAAACAAATGAGCGGAGAAAAATTGCGGATCACGGTGCCCCGCATCTGTCAGAGAATGCCTGCCTGTTTCACATGGAGTCTCTGAAAATATTTTTCCAGTCGCTTATTATTGTCGGCACAGTAGGGAGCACACTTTCCCACACGGTTGGATGATCACATTGCAATAAAGCCAGTATGTTTAATTCTCACACCTATAATTTAGAGAAATTAAGCAAAACAATCTATTTCGTTTAATGGGAGGATTTTATTTTTATTGCTTCGTCGGTGAGACATGCAAAGCCGGGATTATTTTGAAAAGATGTGTAAGAGATGAGTCGATGTAAGTCTATGGATCTCTGCGCAAAATGTACGGATCTTTATGTAAGTCATTCGTGACCAACCACAGACCATAATGTTGCCACAGTTGAGAAGCCAGTTTAATAATGGGTAGCTGCCAGGACTCAGGTCATGAATCTAGACAGCCGCCCATTATATGGTCAGTTGAGACAGCGTTAATAATTAAGTATGTCCCAATGCACCAATCCGTTAATTAAAATCAGTTCTTAGTCTAATGATACATGGCTAGAAACTGGAGTGTAAGAACATGTTAATTGCTATCTCTTTTGCTAATCATATGCGAATCATGCAGATAGGTTGATGGAGCAAATGTATTTGCTCCAACATCACCGGGATTATTTTGAAAAGATGTGCAAGAGATGATAAAGACTGAAAAAATATTCTATACTTGAAATTGATTGTCATCTAAAACCATGACCATTCATGACATCATTGGGACTGCAGGTTTACACCCGCACTAGGTATTCATTTGAGGCTGTGTCGACTTACCAGGGGAGGCCCAGGACTCATTCATAAAATCGTCGCTGGTGTTTGCCGCGAGCGCGATTCGAACTCGGGTCACCAGGTTCGTAGCCCAGCACGCTAACCAGCACGCTAACCACTTTATACCACTAGTGTTGGTATAAAGCAATTAAGATAGCCACACTCACTAGGCGATGCCGTGATGTTTATCATTTGACACATTTCCCTCTCTGGTTATAGGTGACACTACCTGCTGAGTACCCAGGGCAGGCCCCCCCAAGCTACCAGCTCAAGTGAGTGTTGGACGTCCCTCGCACTCGTGAACCTCTTACAGAGCCTGACCAGCAGCAGGGAAGTCATCGTCATCTTCAGCCATGGAGCTTCCGCTGCTGGATTACGGCCTCAGCAAGCTGTCACATTCTCTCACAGTCCAGCGACCTTCTTGCTATGAGGTGCAACTGCCTCGATTCCTGGCTCGGGTGCTTTTCTGTGTGAGGTTTGCATGTTCTCCTCGTGTCCGTGTGGGCTTTTACCGGACACCCCGGTTTTCTCTCACAGTCAAAATACATGCTGCCTAAGTGAAATTATCCTGACTTAATCCCCCCCCCCACTGCCCTCAATTGTTGTAACTTGCTTACCCTTCCCCGATGGACAACTGTTAAAAAGAGCTGCATACCTCGACGATTCCTTCTAGCTTAAATAAATATGTGTTCCCTCCTTTGGCCGCCTCTCTGACTCCGACATTATCCTCGACCACCGACATTTGTCCCTTCCAGTGACTAACTTTTTTCTACAATGGCTCTTATTTGCATACAAGATCTAATCCACCTTTTCCTCTTTCTGCATATCGGTTTGATTCCAAGTGTGCGACTCCCACGTTCGTTTGTTCACTTTTCAGGCCTTTGTGCCATTTTCTTAGCCGGATTCCGTGTCTCCGGTCTGCGTTTCCTCGCAGGTTATACGGGCTGATGAAACACACCACAACCGCCTTCTGTAATTGCATTGGTTTGCTAATAAAAAGGGGGCAGATGAGTTGGGGTTTGAGTGCTTTTATAAAACCGAGGTTAATAATGAAAACGCGAGGTATTGTGAAAACACCGACTTATGGGAGGCTTATTAAGCCAACTCCAAAAGTAATTTTGTGATGTCAATTTAGGAGACCATTTAATAATACGATTTGAGTTCTACATTGTTAATGCTCATCTTCACACAGCCAGGCACTATTGCACACTTGAGCAATCCAGTAACTCGTTATAACTTGCTGGTGAGAACCAAAAGCTCAATACTAATGAAAAATACTGTTTTGTTGCAGTGGTGCTTAAAGAGATGGCTGGCGGGGTTGGTTTTTGACCTCGAAGTTTCGCTCTTTTTATGTTTTCTAGAGTACGCGTGTGGGTCAAATGTTCCACATAAGCCTATAGGATGTCAGAGCGAGGCTTCTTCTAATATTAACATAGCGATGTGTTTGTTTTTGTACGTGGGCAGTTGTGTGTGTGCGCACACAAACACATTTGCCGTGTTTTATGTATAATAATAATAATAGCGTTTTATATAGCGCCTGCGTATATGTGTTATGTATATGTCGGTTGAGCCTCAAAGTGAGTACCTGGTGCGGTGTGTAAATATCACCAATAGGGAGACAAAGGCGGCCGGACGTGTCGCTGGCCACCCACCCCGTCGTGTGCCGTGCTGGCCTTTATACGTGATCGCTAACCTTACGATCTGTTAAGGCTATAGGGGGGGTTCTTAGTCATTGTGTAAGGTATGTGTGCTAGGCTGGAGTTAGCAGTGGCATAGTGTTTTTATACTGTGCTATTGCACCCAGTGACTTGAGTTTGATTCTTGGCCACAGCTTAACATCACTGGCATGTGAAATGTTAAATATGGTAACGGGCCTTACCCTAAGCTCGCCATCCTGTATTGACCAGCTTGGTGAAATACGGTTATACGATTCCCCACGCCTGGCACGGGAGGGGGGTGGCCTTCGCCTATCAGTGGGGAGACAACGGGCTGTAAAAAAATAAAGAATGTATGCTGGTGTTTGTGTAGTCCCGCAGCTTGAAATACACTGATAATGAGGGTTTTGCAATGTGTGCTCTGTCCAGTGGACCCTGGCTTACCAGGGAAGATAAGAAGACACTGTCTGCCCGCCTGGAGGAAATATACAGGTTTGTCACAGCCTTCACGATGTAGCCGCGCTGAAAGTGAATGATAGAAATTAACATTAGGCGGCAGCGTTCTTATCAAGGGAACTGAATTGCGAAGTTGCAACACCATTGTCATTTGTTCAGTTTGGAGCTAAAATTGTGGGTTGCATTCATTTGTTTTTATTTCATCCGTAAATCGTACGAAAACGGATGCGGTTTTTACTAAAGTTAAAGTAATCTAAGAAGTATAGAACTTTATTTTACACCTTGAGTGCTAGCGAGACAATCCGTTACATGCAACACTTTTAAAACAAGAATGTTAATCACTAAGGAATGGCCGATGCCCTATACGTTAGCCTAATATTTAATTTCATGGTGTATGGCTGTGTTATTGATGACAGAGGGTGGGTACTTTCAATGATTAGCTCGTTATGACAAAAGTCACCCTGAATGTGCCCCATTTCATCATATCTCAAAAGCTCAGGGCGGTTCAGCCTGATTATAATTTGGAGGAGAGATATCTGGGAATAACAGGTGTCGTAGGCTTAGACCGCTAGGTGGCCAGAAAACCCACGTACAAACATGGAATCTTGAATCTATCTGTGCAAGGCTTTTATCAATATACTGCTTTGTATGTACAGTGTACATTAATCTGGTGGTGCTGCGTTGGCAATGATGAACAAGCACAATTAGCGACCTCCTAAACACCGTGGCGAATTTAGCGTCGGAACCAACAACCTATTTTTTTAATAAACAGTCCTTGCCTTTATCATTTGTCTGTTCACCAGCAATGATTCAAGAAAACCTGACCGCTTATGAGACGCTGCGTGTCAAAACCAATCCAGAGTTTGCTTGTACTGATGTAATGCTGCTTTAGGCTGTCAAACCGATGGGTTGTGAAAGAAGAGCTTTATTTTTTTTTACGTGGAGTGACAGATATATGAATGTGACATCGCTTAGCATTTCTCATATGGCAGAGTGGGTGGAAGTGTGTGGATCAGGTTACTTGAAAGTATTTCAGAGGTAGCTCTGTAGATATGTAGATATCTGACATGATGGTGAAAGCAGGGTTTGGATAAATGTGGGGAAGAAGACAAAAGACTAGGTTAGGACATGTGCACAGCGAAACTTTAAATGATGAGATGCTAACGATGCCCAGAAACTCAAAAATTGGATTTGTAATTGACGTCCCTATTTAACATTTGCAGTATTGCTCTGATTAAATACGTGTGGCGGAAACGTAATTGTTAATGTTTTAAGTGCAAACACGTGCATTGCATACTAACTAGCACTGTGTTGCACAATATATTCCAAAATAGGTTTAGAGTTTGTGCTTCGTGTGCCTGTGTGCCCAATGTCAGAAGCAGTGGAGCACCGTGCTCTGAACTCGGCAACCTGGGCCTCCTCTAAGTTAGCTTAGCCTTAAATGAACACCCGGTGTCATGTGTAAACATCTGTACTGGGGAAACAGAGATGGTCACGCATGGCAATGACACCAGAGGGCACAAGCCCTGTGGAGACATCACCATTACTTAGTGCAAAGGGCGGCCGTTGCATGTGTATGCGTTTGGCTCAGTGGTTAGAGCGCTAGGCTACAAATCTGGCGACTCCAGTTCGAATCCCGTTCACGGCCACCACCAGTGACGATTTTCTGAACCGGTCCTGGGCCTCCCCTAGGTCGACTCAGCCTCAAATAATTACCGAGTGCAGTGTGTAAACATTGCCATTAGGGAGACAAAGGCGGCCGGGCGTGGTGCTGGTCCACCCACCTTCTCGAGTGCCGTGTCGACCTTCATAGGTGCTACTCGCTAACAGCACTTGAGCCTACAGTCTATTAAGGCTATACGGGGGATCTTTGTCTTTTAACCTGCCCTTCCAGCCTTTAAGGCTAAACAAGGAATGTGTTTGTTCATCCGCCCGCACCTGCATGCAGCCACAACATGGGAGAGAGCGTGCTCTTCCTGTGGGTGGAGTGCATTCGTGAGTTTCTGGCCGACGCGTCTCAGCGCTCCCAGCCCGGTGATCGAACACACACACATGCCCGCGCGCAAACACAGACGCACGTGTAAACAGAACGCCTGCCTTGCACGTGGATAAACAGAGCCAGCTTTTGTGTAACAGAGCAGTTTTAAATTGTGGTCGTCTCTACCCCATCGTTGGAACCATCTCGTGTCCGGGCGACGTGACAATCCGCTCATTGTCCAAGGCGGCGTGGGCATGGCACGCGCGCGTTAGGCAGGGTTACGGCGAATTACACAGAGCGAAACGTCTAATGGCATGAGCGTGGTTTGAAACTCGGTTTAGAAGGCGCACGCACGTAGATCTGCAACTGCGTGTTTTGCCGACAGGAATATGTCGGGGGGGGAGGGCGATCAGACTTGCATGCGGAATATGCAAGTCAGATACCTGGATGAAACACGCAAGAGATAAAAAATCACATTCTTTTCATTCATGGCATTTTAAAGCGGTTGCATATCACACATACGCATTGTGCTTTCATTTCAAAAGCCATCGCTTCCGAATTAACGTAAAGAATTTTGCACATTACATTTGCCCGTTGTTTCTCCCAAACGTTGACAATATTGCTACATGTTCAAACAGGAATATTTCATTTTTAGGTTATTAATGGTCTTGATTATTATTATGAAGTATGAATAAATAATCGGATTTTCTTGGTCTGCTTCATACAATGTCGACAGCACATACATTTCAATGAGCTATCTTTCCATCCCTTGAGTTTAAGTTTGCAAACGATATGGTATAATATTTTACGGCCTTTCGTCAGTCCACTGCTGGATGAAGCCCTCCACGTGCCGTGTTGGTTTTCATGGGGGTAGTTTGACCATACTTCACCATGAGGGGTCAGTGCAGGTTGGGGTCAGGATCGCGTACAGTATCACTTGCCACTGAAGGTAAAATATCGGAAAATACAAATCAAAATTAGACGACTCTGTATCTATGTAGGTTTCAACGGCTCAATGTCTGAGAATTGATCTTGAGAGCTGCTCTTCCCTAATCGCCGTTGCGAGTGTTCATCCTCTATGCTTTGCGACGTTTCGCCTTCAACTTTGGATCCCGATGATGGCACCAACATGCGAGGTAAAACGTCGCATTGGAGAGAGGAGGAACGCTCGCCACAGCCATCCCGAAAGAGCGTCTCTAAAGAGCGGTGCACATTCCACGATTCATTTGCATCGATCGTTCACGACAGCGCGAAAGCCGAAATATGCAATGGTCTCGTCTTCGGGCAGGCCCTCGGTGTATGCTTGGAATGTAAACTCAGGGTTTCCAAGCAGAGTGGCTGAGCATTCCCTCTTAATGGAGAATGGACGGAGCACTCAGCATCGGCTCGTTGTGTCGCTGCCGCGCTTCATGCCGCCGAGCCAACAGGGCCAAGCGGAGGCGGATTCGTGCGATGGCTCCGTGATAGATTATCCTTTTGAACGCTTACATAAATTATATTACATATTGATTAAATACTTAAAAAGGGCAGAGTCTGACATTTTACGGAATGAAATTGCTCCATAGCCAACATGGTAAAAACTGCTGTGCAGCTAAATTGATTAAAGAGAGGCTCAGCAGGTAAAAGCATTGAAGTAATTATCGGCATAATTGTAAGTTTTTAGAAATGACTTTCAATGCTTTTGTTTTCATCAGCGTGGAACACGTATCGAGCAAATCAGACGGAAGAAGACTCCGATTTGGTGGAAGAAATGCTACCCACAATTCTCAGCGAGGGAAACCTGCGGTCACGTGACCTTGAGGCATTGGATGAATTCACAGGTGATTAACCAGGGAACTCCAGGGACGCTTGGGGTGCAGGAAGGAACCGTAGAGTAAAAGTCAACGAGAAAACCATCGCGCCTCCATTGCACGCTACAGGTTTGCATCCTTCATCCTGTGCTGCGTTCGCGTGGTGGCCCAACCCTGCAAGTGATGCAGACAAACTCTGGAACAGCTGAGCCGGGGTCAAGTTCATCTGCGCCAATCGTGTGTAAATTGCTCGGCAGTGGTCTCGGTCGAGCAATAGTCTAGTGCAGCTCTGAGCGGTTTTAATAAAGATCTCAAAAGACGACGAGTCCTCGGAAGAGGAGTTCAAACTAACAAATGAATCAGAAACTGCAGCAGAACCTTTGGAATTACCACTCTATGCACATGCAGAGCATTGTCAATTCGCGTGTTCGTTGCGTCGCAGGAATCCCGTAAAGAGCTTGCAAGCTCACTGGGTATTTTTCTGTTGTAATAATAAACATCTGTATCTGTTATTTAAGGGGGTTTATGGATATAGAGAGAATCAGTGAGTAAGAACCGGTGAGAACACGGCTTGGCTCGTATCTGAAAATTCTATGGAGCCGATTGCTGTTGGCCGCTCGGTATTTTGGTGGAAACATTATTTGAGATCCGCGCAGCTAAAATACAGAATCCTCGAACACACGACGAGAGCAACGTGGCTGTGATTGGGCTTTGTTGGAGGTGAAGGACACCCACAACGGCCGCTCCTAACACAATAACATGTGCAACACACGTGCATTTCCTTCCATTAATCGGCTCACTTGTGCCATTAAAATCGATTGTAATAGGCTCTTAGAAATGTTGTGCTCTCCCGCCGCCATAAAATATCGTCTTGTGTGTGTCCTTTGACACTGAAGTATGCTCCGCGAACATCTGGTTCTCATCGTCACTTGGGGACGTCACTTTGACTCGTGTTCACGTTTTCTGGTTTCCAATGTGGATATCCTTGGGGCCAATTATTTTCGCTTGCAAAGATTACTTGTGAAGATATTTTTTGTTTGCTCTTTATTTCTTTTTGTAGGGCCTTCAAATGCCTTGAGACTCAGTGAGGTGGTCTGGATGGTGAAACAAATGATTATGCGTGTTTATACGCCGATTAACATGTTTGCGTCATCAGCAGTTTGCCATAAGCCACTTAGTAATTCGCATAAGCCTCAAGGCCGTAATGGTGCATGCTCTGAATTTTAACTCATTGCGCTGGTTTTACTTGGCGTGTTTGTCGTGTCGCAGGAATCCCGCAAAGAGCTTGCGAGGTTACTGGGTATTTTCTGCTGTACTAAACATCTATCTATCTTTACTCTCATTCAAAGTAGTTGAAAATGTGACCAGATTTATTCACGCAATCTTTGTTTATTCTGCCAAGCACTGGCATTTGTCCATCACGTTGCTTGAGGGATAACGTATATGCTCGGCTCGTTGTGATTTGTTCGTGCAGAAGATGAGCTGCCACCCATCGCGCACGGGGAGACCATCACCGACCGCAGGAGCACCTTCCAGGCTCACGTGGCTCCCGTCGTGACCACCAAACAGGTGACCTCTAACCCCAGCGCTCCCACAATCCACGCCAGTGCTTCGTTTTTCTCCCAGAAAAGCCGCAATGTGCAGGTGTATCAAAATTACATATTAATAACATGATATTAACTGTCATAATAATAGGATGTATTATATAAGGCCGACCTAGAGGCCGACCTAGGACACGTTGGAGGGATTATATCCTTCGGCTTGCCTGGGAACGGCTGGGAATCCCCCGGGAAGAGCTGGAGTCTGTTGCTGAGGAAAGGGATGTCTGGTCCACTCTCCTTGGACTGCTGTCACCGCGACCCTCACCAGGACAAGCGGTTTAGAAAATGGATGGATGGATGGATATAAATATAAAATACCTTTCTGTCTTTTAAGCCGGAGAATACCGGAAGACGGACCGATGCCTACGAGTACATTATTAGTACCGCAATCATTTTCTCATTTTGTCAGTGCACGAATCTTCTCAAATTTAAGTGCATTTCAATTACAACTCGCCGATGCAGCTTTCATTACGCTTGTGCTCTTGACAGCGCAGGTTAAGCTGGTGTTACGGAAGCTGCTTGAGAATAAGAAGATCGCCAGTGCTACTCACAACATCATGGCCTACAGGTGCGACATTACAAACATTCTCGACAAACCCCCGAGCACATCCTAAACTCTCATTCCCAACCTTTTTTTTGTTTTCGACTTTTACCCATGTTCAAGTGTCTGGGTTTGTTTACACTTTTCATGAACTGGCCAGGCAGTGCAGTGGGGGAGCGTGTGGATTGCGAGATTGTGAGTTAAAATCCTTGCTCGGGGCTTCACTTAGCCATTCGCCTCTCAATGATTGATAAACTGAGAACCACTTTGTTGAGAAGGGAACAGTGGTTGTCTCGCATTATTCTAAACCAGGGGTGTCCA
>JAZEWU010000021.1:6761324-6778330 GCA_036362915.1 Geotria australis
CAATGAACTTATGCAGCAGCATGTTTTGGCACTGTGCGAGGAAACCCGAGTGCCCGGCGAAAACCCACGCGGACAAGGCCAGAACATGCAAAGTCCCTCCATACACAAATGCACCCGAGCCGGGATTCGAACCCAGGGACCTTCTTGCTGTGAATCGCCCGGTCGCATCCCGTCAAATGTTCTGTGCTCTCGCGTACGTTGGGTGCTGTAGTGAATGGGCGTCCTCTGCTTTCCAGGCGTGGATGTCGATTGCCATCGAGCACGTAATGCCTTTGACCTGAGGCACTGCACGTACAATATTATCGTGTTATCATAGAGCTCTTGGCAGCTGTTTGGTGTCTCGAGATATGTCTAGTTCGCTGCACAGAATAAGGCCCTTGCAACAGGAACCCACTATTGAGACAGCTACCAGCCTGTGCATCATCATTATTATAATAATATTATAATAGCTTACAGAACATCTTGTTAATCCACCGCTGGACGAATGGGGGTCACCTGGCTGTACTTAAGCACACTGGCTCGGTGTGGCTTGGTGAAGTTTATGGCTAGGACCGGTTCCAATATCACTCATCGGTGATACGATGGAACCCTGAGCGCTGTGCATGCGTGGCATTGCTTGTGCGGCATTGGCTCTTCTTCTTTGCGATTCTTCGAAGCACGATGGTCAGCTTCTGGACATCGTTGTCTTTCAGCTTGGCCTCGAAGTGTTTGGTAGAATTCGCAGGCGACACCAAGTATTACCTGACAGGGATCGCGACGTGAACGCTTCTACCTTGACCCCCGCGGCATTGGCTATTATTGCGCGACCACAGGCTGCAGCCCAGAGCGAAATACGAATGTCACAAATTGGATGTGTCCATTATCTTTACGTAATGCGAATGATGGGCCATGAGGCTGCCTGATGAGTTCCTCATTGTCAGGGTGAGTGAGTGCTTCAGCAGAACAGGCTGTGCCTCGCTCCCGTACCCGACCACACGCACTCTCGCCGACTATATAAAGGCGATGTTAACGGAGGACAATCGAGTTAAGACGCGTGCGTTAGTCGAGGGCTCCCTCGGAGCAACCCCGCTCGTTCAAAAACCTGCTCTCAGCTCGTCTTCACTTAATACAAATACCATTCGCGTCGTTTGATTATTTTCTATCAATTTCATTTACAATGCAACTTTACGAATTAATTGCATTTTCAGTGAAGCGAATGGAAGTTCGGCGCATGCGTTGATTTTTTTTTCGTGAAAAAAAACATCCGTTAAATCCGATGCTTCGTTAACTTCGAACGTGCAAATGGTCAAGGCGCAGCCCTGCAATTGCTGCTCGCGGCTCTGTCGGTAGAAGGCCCTCTACATAGAGCGTGCTCTCGGGAGCCGCTGTGGAGGAAAGGAATTTAGCGTTCTCTCCAACTCGGGCCACGCGTATTGGAATCATCATAATAGCGCACGTTCAAGGTTATCCTGTCAGCAATTGTGGCTCTTATGATCGAAGCCTGCCGAGGCGCAGCGAGCGATGCTATTATCGAAGGTTCGTGCTATTATCGTTTGACCAGGCGCCGAACCCCAGCCTACAGCCGCGTTACGCTGGAACTGATATAAAAGCTGGGGAAGAAAACGCAGGCGCATTTGCGCGTTGAAAGGAGTGAGGGCGTACGAGGGGGGCCGGCGAAACGTGGCCAAAGTTCAAGTGGCACTAAAGAGCCGCGCGATGCTGGATCGTTGATATCGGGGTAACGGGTTTATAATTATCGGGTTTCTATCTGCGGACGATAGACGTGTCCAGTTCTCTGCCGTTCGGTCAGCGTCAACCGCGCGCTGTCATCACACGGTGATCTATCTCCAGCGTAGACCTCTCCAGCTCAGGCTTCAGTGCTAGCTACGGCGCGATAGCCAGGCCTCTGTTTCCAGTGAATCTGCACAGATAACTGTCCGATTACAGTTCAGCTCTATAGCTAAGCCTCTGGTTGCATCGCATCTCCGTAGCGAGCACTCTGGTTCCTCCGATCCAGCAACACCTCTAACGCTAAAACAGTTGCAATTCTACAGCTACATCTCTCGTTTCAGCGCACCTCCACAGCAAAGGCTCTTCGCGCGGTGTCACACACGTAGCCAGGAACAACCTTACCGATCGATCGCTCGCTCGCGATCAAATCACGATGCGCAACCGCTCATCGAACGAGGGCTCCGCGTCGTGGCTCTGGCCGCTGGAGAGCGGCGGTCCCCCGAACGAGAGCGGAGCACCTGCGGGCCTCCCCGTGTCCCTGGGGCCCGCCGGAGGCCGCGGGATGGCCCTGCTGTGGTCCCCGGGGTCGTCGCGGGCTCCCGGCCACGAGAGCCTGCTCACGGCGCTCATGGTGGCGCTCATGCTGACCACGGTGGCAGGGAACGCTCTCGTAATTCTCGCCTTCGTCACGGACCGAGGACTGCGCACACACGCCAACTTCTTCTTCCTCAACCTGGCCATCGCTGACTTCCTTGTGGGTGCGTAACTCCCCCTGGCCTCCCCTGTCTCTGGTTCGGTTCACGAGTTACAGGGCGGCGGCACGGTTGCGCGGTGAGTGGCGCTGCCGCAGCCTCACGGCAAGAAGTAACCCGGGTTCGAGTCTCGGCTCGGGTGCCTTTCTGTGTGGCGTTTGTATGTTCTCTCCCCGTGTCCGCGTGGGTTTTCGCCGGGCACTCCGGTTTCCTCCCACAGCCGAAATGCATGCTGCAGCATAGGTTAATTGGACTGCGGAATAAATTGCCCCAGGTTTCATGTGATGGACTGGCGTCCCGTCCTGGATATAGCCCTGCCTTGCGCCCTGTGTCTGCCGGGATAGGCTCCGGCTCACCGCAGCCCTGTACAGGATTAAGCGGTTTCTGAAAATGTATGGATTATCGTGACAATTTTGGTGGCGCGGCAGTCGCAGCGTAGCAGTGCTGCCGCCGCAAAGCAAAAAGCCCTCCGGGTTCGATTCCCGTCTCGAGTGCCTTTCCGCGTGGAGCGTGGAGCGTGTATGTTCCATCGTGACACACACGGCCCACGTCACGGGTCATTAACGTACGATGCGAATCTGGCGGTGCGTATCTTCGCTTCACGCCGCGGTAGTTAATAAACCAGGGCAGGCCGCCGGGCTGGAATCGGCATGTCACCGATCCCACCCCCACCTCGCCCCGTTCCTGTCCGCCAGGAGGCTTCTGCATGCCCCTCTACGTGCCCTACGTGCTCACGGGCGAGTGGCGGCTGGGCCGAGGTCTGTGCAAGCTGTGGCTCGTCATGGACTACCTCCTGTGCACCGTGTCCGTCTTCAACATACTACTCATCAGCTTCGACCGATTCCTGTCCGTCACCAAGGCGGTACGTCAACACTGCGCGCCCGGTGCCGCTCATAGACAGATGCTCGTTGCCACAGCAGAAAACACCCAGTGAAGCTTGTGAGCTCTGGACGCTGGCAGATTTTTGCCGCTCTTAAGATTGCCAGTTTCACGACCTTTCAGTGTATTCGAATCAGCCTTTATCATTTAAGTTTTGTTGCTTTGGGTTTTTTTTATTAGTTATTTTTTTGCCGTTGTTGACATGCCGTTCTCTCCGCGGCCCTTGTGCAGTGCTTTGTGACCCACGGGTGAAAAGCGCCCTATAAAATGCTATTCTTATTATTACGAGCCAAGCGTGTGATGCGGGTCAACGAAATTAAACATGATAAAGGCGATGGGATCATATCTGTTGACAGAAAGACCTTGGGGGGGGGGCTAAGGGAAGGCGCAAATATGATTAAGGGGGCACGGGGGAATGAGTAATCGCCATTGTGTTTTGACAGGCCAATCAGTCGGGGATATAATTCTTGTCGCGGTACTGTTGCAGAAGACTCTCTGAGTTGGACTGTCGGTGCTGGGTTGTGTTCGAGCGGAACGCCGGGAGTTCGGCGGCGATTGGGGGGGGGTGGTGTGCTGGCATATCGTGGGCACCAAGTGGCAGCGTGACGGTGGCATCGGAGGTCCAGCTGCGGACAACTGTGTTGTTGACGGGGTATCGATCTGCGCGTCGACCCTGAGCAACTGGAAGCAGGCGCGTCGCAGCTGCGGGTGTTGCAGGAAAAAGTGGGGGCGATGGAATCGTTGTCGTTGTGGCGCAGGTGAGCTACCGGGCCCAGCAGTGCATGACGCGGCGCGCCGTGCTCAAGATGCTGTCCGTGTGGCTGGCGGCCTTCCTGCTGTACGGGCCGCCCATCATCGCGTGGGAGCACGTGGTGGGCCGCAGCGTCGTGCCGCCCGGCCAGTGCTACGTCGAGTTCTACTACAACTGGTACTTCCTCATCGCCGCCTCCACCCTCGAGTTCTTCACGCCGCTCGCGGGCATCACCTACTTCAACCTCATGATCTACTCGAACATCCGGCGGAGGAACGCGCGCAACGCCGTGCGGGGCGACGCGGCCAGGGCGCCTCCGGCCGTCTCGTCCCCGCCGCGCCGCCCCGCCGCGTCAGCGCTCCACGCCGCCGCCGTCTTCTTCGTCAGAGAGGGTCCCGCGGAGCAGAAGGTCAAGACGTCGCCGAGGGCGGACCCTCCGACGCAGCGGGCGAGTCGGGACGGCGGCAAGGGCCGGCGGCGCTTCGCGCGGGCGTTCGCGGGCGACCGGCCGTCGAAGGGATGCCCCCCTGGCAAGGAGCGCGGCGCCGAGGACGCGTCGCCGAGTGCGGCGTGGACGAGGGGAACGACGTGCGCGCCGCCACCAGCCGAGGCGTTTTCGTCGTCGGCGTCGGCGAGGGTGGCGCGTCCGGTCGCGCCCAGGGCGGCACCCCGGCGGCCGCTGGCGCACCCAGCCGACCCGCGGCTGCGTCTGTCGCGCGACAAGCGCGTGGCCAAGTCGCTGGCCGTCATCGTGTGCGTGTTCGCGGCGTGCTGGGCGCCCTACACGCTGCTCATGATCATCCGCGCCGCCTGCCACAGCCGGTGCGTCGACGACCGCCTCTACGAGCTCTCCTTCTGGCTCCTGTGGCTGAACTCGGCCGTGAACCCCGTGCTCTACCCGCTGTGCCACGTGCGCTTCAAGCGCGCCTTCCTGCGCATCCTGTGCCGGCGCAAGCTCAAGGTGAAGCCCGAGGTGGTGCCGCGTCTGCGGTGCTGAGCGGCGTGGAGCCTCGCTGGTGCGGGGCTGGCACGTTTTCACGCTCGTTCGCCAATTTAGAATCCTTGGTGACCCGGCCACGGTACGTTTTCCCGTGCGTCTGCCAAATTTGACCGGTGTTTCATCCACCGATATATTTTCTCGAGCGCCGCTTTTTCCGGTGATGTTCGGCAGCAGGCTGAGTAGGGCGCACCAAACTAAAATTTTCCGTAGGGACGGATTCCAGCTTCTCCTGCGGAATTCCAGCCTCTCCCGGGGTATTCCCAGGCATTCCCAGATGCCTGATTAATACCGGTGGCTGGGAATCATTCACAGCTTCGTCGCTGGGTTCACGGCGCAACGCGTTAAGCGCTGCGCCACCGCTCCAGCCCAGCATGTATTTACAAGAAAATAAACGCGTGCTTTCCCGGACCCATCCCCACTCCTGTAAGGCCGCGAATGCCCATTGAGAGTCATCATCTCCTTAGCAGTAAACTATGATGAGCCCACTCGGCTGACAGTTACACACTCTGCTGCGATGCAGTGCACATTACACAGTGATTACCCCGTCTAATTGACGCACGACAGCAGCTGAAGACGGATCCGGGGCTACTCGCTCAACAAACTAAAAACGCAGGATGATAACGACATGTTTTAACTCCGGCTGTAAATTAGGGCACCTAAACTTTGCAGAATATTCTCACCAGGTGACGCATTTGTTAAGTTGTTTACCCGTGTCACGGAAAGCTCGGCCGTCTTGAGATGAACAGCAGGCGCAGTTTGCGTTGTGGATGACATGCAAAGTGAGCACCCCCCCTTAATTGAAGACACAGGGGTACGGTCCACAACAGAACAAGATGATCAAGAGGCCGTGTTGACAGTGATGCTCAAGTACATCTCAATCAACCCATCGCCTCCATCCGAACACCAAGCCACCGTGAGTGCACTGGAACGCTCCAGATCTCGGCAGCTAAGAAGGCTTGGACCTCATTACTACAAGGATGGGAGACTGCCTGGTGATACCAGACATTGTAGGCTTGGGGTTACAGGGCGGTAAGGAGATCATGACACACAACCTGCGCGAAGAGCGCACGGTGGGATATTTTTTCATGCGACACGTGGTATTTATTACTCATAACAAACATATCGTTTCGTGGTCTGTACCGCGATGCTTTGTTTATTAAGACCGCGCACGCTCTACGGCTGGAGAGGCAATGAAACGCTCGTAAAAATGTGTGCAGGCCGTAAACAAATGAGGATGCTGTATAGACGTAGAGCATAACAGGTATCCCGTCATTGCGAGCAAGGCAGCTATTGTTGCGCACGTTCTACACACAGCTTAAGGATCGCTAGCAGTTCAGTAGGGCCGAGCGCTGCGATGTTTTGATTCGTTGATCTCAGAAGAAAATGGCGAATGTTTAAACCTCATTCGTAATAGACGTCATTGCCTGCTGTAGGGTGGCACTGTGGCACGAGACTTGCAGCATGTGATTGGACTGTGTGACGTCATGTCTGTGTATATTTTAGCGGGGTACCCCGGTTTCCTCCCACAGTCCAATCACATGCTGCTGCCTCGGTTAATTGGCCTGAGTAAATTGCCACCGGTGCCCCGTGATAGACAGGCATCCGATCCTGGGTATAGCCCTGCCCTTGCGTCCTGTATCTGCCAGGATAGACTCCGGCTCACCACCACCCCGTATAGGATTAATCTGCTACCGATAACAAATGAGCAGGATGAAAATTCCACAATCTGGGCTCTTTTGAGCCACGTGCAGAGAGCAACGTGGAACGGAGGGAGGCTGTGTGGAAAACACTCTCCAAAGACGACAATGTCATCATGGCATGCAAATTACGCGGATGTTCCTGTTTATATTTGCCTGTTTAAGACATCTTTTTTGCATATATATTGCTCATGTTTTTTTTATAACGTTCTAACCACCTTAAATTAGTTGTTTCTTAACGGGATCTCCGCTGCTTGTAAAGTTTTCTAATTACGGACGCGATAAGCACTGGTGTATAACTGCCAATTGTGAAACTCGGAGATACACGATGCCCGAGTTTCAGATGCGTTGTCAGATCGACGCGGCATTTAGGGCCTTAATTAGAATGAAGAGCGGCACTCCAGCCGATTGCTAGCATCACAATCGCTGTCAATGTCTAGAACACTTCATCTCATCTCATTATCAGAAACCGCTTAATCCTATACAGGGTCCCGGTGAACCGGAGCCCATACCGGCAGACACAGGGGGCAAGGCAGGGCTGTACCTATGATGGCACGCCAGTCCATCACAGGGCACCGGGGGCAATTTAGTCCGCAAGCCAACCAGCCCATGGAGCAGCATGTCTTTGGACCGTGGGAGGAAACCGGAGTGCCCTGGCGAAAACCCACGCGGGCACGGGGAGAGAACATGCAAACTCCACACAGAAAGGGCACCCGAGGCCGGACTCGAAGCCGGGGACCTCCCGCCGTGAGGTGGCAGCGCTACTCACCGCGCCACCGTGCCGTCTAGAACACTTACCACACAAGTCACACTTAGCATAGGATATAGAAATAGAGTATTGATTATTAACATTTAGATTTTTTGACAGGACAATATGAGACGAGGAAAAGCGCAGCAACTACAAATGCAATCAACGTCATCAACATCGCCATCGTTGTGATGTTATTACAAAATCCCTGATCATCACACTGTGTACATATGCCTTCTGACGACACTCTGTACCCAGTCGTGGGTAACGGTTTACAGACACATACCATGTGGATGTGGGTACGTACTCGTATTTTGTGTGTTGAGTACATTTAGATTTATCGATGCGGCCTGTACATTGCAGTTTGGGACAACGGTAATAAAAGTTGTAGAACTTTGGAAAGCCATCTACGGAGGCGGGTTTGTTCAACATTTTTTCTGTATTGATGTAGGTTTTCAGTATTTACCGAGACGGAATGTCGCGCCAAATCGTAGCCCTGTGCACACACACGCCGATTTAATTTCACCACAAGCGCGCATGCACTTTTGCCTTATTACAGATCTCCCCCTCTGCATACACACTCTAGACACCGCACTGTGTAGCCCTGCACTGTGACCCCAGATACTTGGTCACACACAACACCAATCAGCATAGTGGTATTTTAACTTGGTGGCAGCAGCCTTCACTAGATCAACTCAGCCTTAAATGAGAGCGTCTGCTGCAGCGGAATTCACCATAGCCGATGACGGTCGGCGCTTGAGAAACAAAGGTGGCTGGGAACGGTGGAGGCAACAGCGATGCTTCTATACTGCCCTGTCGACTCTTAGGCCAGAAGCACTCATCCCTGGACAACCTGTCTATGGAGCTAACGTCTCTAAACGTGGAGGGGTGAAAAACACGGAGGACCCGGAGAACAATCCACGCGACCACGGGGAGAACATGCAAACTCAAGCTATACAGACGCCAGGGCCGGGATCGAACCCATGTGCTCCTACGTACCAGATGACGGAGATATCACCTCGCCAACGTGGGGGTTAGAGGTGTCGGGGCGGATGCACGTTACAGTGACGTTGGCCGTGATGGGGGAATCGGAATCGAACTCTTGCGGCCGGATTCAGAGCGCCGGGTGCTAACCCACGACCGCTATCACTGCCCCGCACAACAACAGAGAGACAGGGGCACACACACACACGGCGAGAGACGGACGCACGCAGATACGGACAGTGATAGGCAGCGCAAAGATACAGTGAGGCAGACACGCGGAGACGGCGTCGAGATGGATGGGCCGATATTTACGGAGAGTTACAGACGCACAGATAAAGACAGACGCGGACAAAGACACACACACACATCGCCACGTGGAGAGAGATACTCGCAGAGTAACAGGTACAAAGACGGACACCGACAGATATAGGTAGGAGTTAAAAAAGGATTCTATTTTGAGGGCCCCGAAAGGACTGGAAGCCATGCGGACATGCCCGTGCGCCGATAGCTCTGTGTGCCGGGTGTCAGTGTGTTTTGATTATTGGAAGAAAACTGCTGAGCTGCGCTGTAGTCTGTGTGTCAAGGAGAAATCGTCCTATTGAGCACAGCAACACTCTCACCTCCGCTCACCGTTTCCATTCGCCCGGGTTTCTGACGTCTGCACATTACACTCTTTATCCGGTGCCAACACTATGAAGAGAAAGGTTTTAAAAAGTGTAATCGATGCATGATGATTGCTGTCCAAAGCTGTGCTTTTGGGATGGTCGTGTCGAGCGCTCCCCCTCTCTCTCCTTCGCTCACTCAGGACCCTTGAAGATGCCTCCAACGTGGGAGGCGAAGCGTTGCGAAGGAGAGAGGCGGAGCGCTCGACACGACTATCCCGAATTAACAGCTTTGTAAAGCAATTGACAGTACAATTATCATTGGAGCTCCGAAGACAGCGATGATTGATGCTGGAGCCCAGTTTGGTAAAACAGGGTCAAATAGCCACTTCACGAGTGGCTATTTGAGACAAAGTTACCGCCCTATGGTGTATTGCAGTCCATCTAGCAGAGGTAATGCTTAAATAAATAAAATAACAAAACAGGGCAGACACCGCCGTCTCCAGATTGAAACCCACCCCGGGGTGAAAGTAACGTAGATTTATTCGCGGTAATGTCGTATCGCAACCCTCCCCCTTCTCTCTCACCTACAACGCACCTACTGCTTCGGCCACTTTCCTATCCAGTACGCCGTACCGGACCGTACCGGACCGCGCCGGCTTACTTTCGCCTCCGAGACCCAGCTCACCACTTGCTTCCCGGCCCACCAATTGCGAGAAAATATTCCACTCAATCCTCCTCCGGCAGCGGTAAAAATTTTGAGCCGTAAAACAAAACAAAACCCCCTCCCCAAACAAAAACAAGTCTGTCGGCGGCGCTTCTGGACGGCGTTACGAATGTCGCGGTGGCGGCGATGGCGGGCGAGGTGCCACTCGTGTGGTTGTCGGCTTGGCCTGACTCGGAGCGCCGCCCCCGCCGTTTCACTGGCACAGCATGGAGGTGCAGCAGTACAAGTTGCGGTTGGTCTTGAGGCGTTTGGACGGGCACCTCCGGCGGTTTCCGGTTGTGCGCCCGACTTCCTGCGGGGAGTTGGGCGGAGGAGACACAACGCGGGGAGGCAGCGAGACGGGTTTGCTTCGGAAGCTCGCCTTGTGCCGTGACCCCATCATCCATCCGTGCCGACTCCGTACTACTTCAGCACACCGGTATGTTGGACACGGGTTGAGACACGGGGAGAGACACTGGACACGGGGTCAGGTGCAACAAGAGGCCGCTAAGGCCTCTCTATAATCCCACCTCGCTCATGGACAGGCTCCTCCGTCACCTCCAAAACTCACGCGACGCACCAATCGACAGCCGTTTACCCGTTGTCCCTCGTAAAGGTCGCGCGCACATATAGAGGCGTCTGGCTGGTGGTTCGTGTCCTCCGCCGTGAACCTGGTCTCCCGAGTTTGAGCCCAGACCATGGCTCAATATACACACTACACACAAACTGATCCAATTCTGCCGCTGGTGAGCAGAGTCGGATGTGCTCAACAACCAGTCAGTTTTAAGTTGAGCCATGTAGCTCTTTTTAACAGTTGTCCACATGGGGAGGGGTCAGCAATTTAGTAGATACCCGGGATGGGACGCCGGTCCATCACAAGGCACCGGGGCAAATTAGCCAAGACAATTAACCTGGGCAGAATAGGAAACAGCAGTACCCGGTGAAAGCC
Organism: Geotria australis; assembly: GCA_036362915.1. Lineage (NCBI taxonomy): Eukaryota > Metazoa > Chordata > Hyperoartia > Petromyzontiformes > Geotriidae > Geotria > Geotria australis. Next base: position 6,772,103 of record JAZEWU010000021.1, read on the forward strand.
CACGCGGACGCGGGGTTTAATATGCAAACTCCACACAGTGAAACCTGAACTGGGAATCGAACCCAGGGCTTTCTTGCTGTGAGGCGGCAGTGTTGCTCACGGCGCCACCCTGCCGCCCATCTACTCACCGCGCCAACGTGCCGCTCGATTTACAAACATGCGCGGCGTGAACTCTCGACAGGTCACGGACGAAAAGACACGCGTGTCACACGTGACAAGGCCTGGTCCGCAAACGCCGCGTCACGTTAAGGCCGACGGGAACTAAACGCACGCGGTGTTTAAAGAGCCAATAACTATGGATAACATTGGTCACGAAAGACATTCGTGTTAAACGTTGGTGTCGTCTGTGCGGTTAGCGTTACCGTCAGGCCACCGCTGCATGCCATTTCGCAATCGCTCTCGGTGTCCTCCAGCGTCCACCCGCTGGCTCCGGCGAGCTGCGACTGCGAGCCGCCGCACCGCTTGGCGGAGCGTCTGTTGCACCTGGCCAGGGTCACCGCGGTGAAGCAGTCGGCAGTCATCTGCGCGCGGTGTAACGAGCGGACAGACGCACGCGCGGCACACGCACGGAGAAAAGGTCCCCCGCGTAGCCTCAACACACTGACGGGGCAAGTGCTGTTTGGGGTTGGGGGGAAGGGGGGGCGCCGATGAAGGCCAACGCGGCACGCCCGGCCACCTTTGTCTCCCTGGTGGTGACCTTTGCACAAAACACCCGAGTCGACCTAGGGGAGGCCTAGGACCGGTTCGGAGAAAAATCGTCCCTGGTGTTGGCCGTGAGCGGGAATCGAACCCGGGTCACCGGGTCCGTTGCGCAGCGCGCCGACCGCCACACTATCGCTCCCCACGCGTGCACACACACACACGAAGCAACACAAATCACCGGTGCACCCTTTATTCGCTGTGACGGCAAGTTGCTCCAACAGAGAGCGCTTATTAAGGCCGGACTAGTTAATATAGTTGTGCTGGGGCTAGCACAACGTCCGCTGACGTTTACGACAAATTACGTGTACTCACTTGAGGTTGAGTCAACCTCGGGGAACGCCCGAGACGAGTTGAGTCACTGACCTATCCGTGTCCAGGCAAGCAGAGCAGGACAGGTGGCCACCTTAGCTGTCAATGGGCCACACTCACCATCCCACTTTCGCAGAAGTCCTCCGTCTCATCCACGACTCTGGTGTCCACGGAGAGCTTGGAGTCTATCTTGAAAGTGACCTTGCCGTCGTCATTCTGCTGCGGGAGATGACAAACGCACGCGGAGTCGGTGCCTATCAGGATGTCCGCGAACCAGGCGCGTCGCAGCCAGAAAAAGTGGGGGGGATGGAATCACGTTTCTGTGAAAGTGCGGGTATCGCAACATCTGATATGAGACTACCTCGGGAAAAAGTGGGGGGGATGGACTCATGTTTCTGTGAAAGTGCGGGTGTCGCAACACCCGCGGCTGCGACGCGCCTGCTTCCAGTTGTTCAGAGTCGACGCGCAGATCGCCGCCGACACTACCTGACCAGAACCCCGTAAAGAGCTTGCAATCTCACTGGTTATTTTCTGCTGTAATAATAAACATCTATCAGGGTTTGTAATTAAATCAGGGAAAAAGAGATTTAGATTTTTTTTTTTTACAAAAACGACGTGACTCTGAGCGGCGGAAACAAGCCTCGCAGACACGGGTGTGTTTTTAAAACATGTGGCGGTAATTAAACCTGACTTCAAAAATGGCACAAGCAGTTAAACTCAGACGATACTGTGGCAATACCCAGAGGGTGATCTAAACCGAAGTGACACGATGATGTAAAAGTTTACGTATTATAACACAATTTCAAACGACCCTCGGGACCATCGCGTCAGTGTCTATCTGCCTGTCAGTCTCCTTGATGGACTACTCTTTCATTCCAAATCCTCTCGATCCCTGTAATGTTCTCTTCATTTCTGTGACGAGCCGTATCTCGTTTTTTTGTTTGGATATTTTTTTTCTTTTTTTTTTCCTCAATTCGCGTGTTTGTTGCGTCGCGTGAATCCAGTGAAGAGCTTGCAAGCTCACTGGCCTTTTTTTTAAGCTGTAATAATAATAATAAACATCTATCCATCTATCTACGGCCACTCACATCCCACGTCAGATTCTCGATCGCGTACAGGTTGACTTTGTTGGCCTCGAGGATGAGCGCCACCGAGGCACTCATGTTGTACAGCCCCAGCTGCAGGGCCGCCTCCGTGACGGCCACCGGAACCGTGGGAGGCCCTGCCTTCGACTCGAACATGCGCTCGCTGACCCAGTAGAACTCTGCAGGAAACACAGACGGGCTGCGCGCTAGAGAGACGGGGCACTCGCCGACAGTGGCGCGCAGAGAGAATGCGGGTGGAGAGGGCGATGGCCCGGGGCCTCAATTTCAGGGGGGCATCCAATCAAAGAGTGAAATCAAACAGTCCCACAAGGTGGCGCGAATGCGGATCCGTGTTTGAATAAGCGAGACCGGAGTAGAGAACCCGTTACCTGTAAATACTGTGCGTAATGCCGATTAACTCTTTCGGGTGCCCTGTCGACCACGTCGACACGTTATATTTAATTTGAATATTTTTTTTATTTCAGCTGTTTTTACATATTTAAGATTTCATCCTTTCTCACATTTCTCAGCACTTGGCCCTATACTTGAGTCTTGGGGGCATACAATCAATGAGTCGGAGTTGGCCCCGGGCATCACCAAACCTCTGCACGCCACTGCCCACCGACGCTGTGCGTCTCCATCCATCCCATCCCATCCATTGTCAGAAACCGCTTAATCCTCCACAGGGTGGCGGTGGCCGTAGCCAGTTCCATTGGGTTGTTTTTTGTTTGCTATGAAAGAAAACTGGAGAACCCGCGAGAAACCCACGATGATGCTTCCGAGGTAGGAGGCGAAACGTCGCGAGGGAGAGATGGCGATCACGCTATCCCGAAAGAACAGTTTTGAAGAGCACCCGTCAGTGGGAGAACATGCAAGCTCCACGCGGAAAGGCACCTGCGTTGGGAATGAAACCCAGGCCCTTCTCTCTCGCCGTGAGGCGGACTCGTTACCAGAGCGCCATCGTGCACAGCGCAGCGTCCTTACCCGTCTCCTTCCCCGTGGCGTTCACGTTGCATATGACGTAATTAGGTCTGAAGAGTCTCTTCGGTAGCTCCGACACACTCGCCATGCAGCAGCCTCGGATCTGTAACGTCAGGGCCCCGCGCACGGGCGGTCAGCAAGACGGCAAAAAGCCACCAAGAATCTTGAAGACGCTGGAGTGTGGTCATGACGAATTGATGGAACAGTCCATCAATTTTTCGGGACTGTATGAGCCGTACGCTTAATGTTTACAAGGAAATATAGTTCGCCACCTGGCTTTTGCACGGTAACACGTGTGTTTCGCCTATCGGTACCTTTTTCCAGTACACAGATGATGTAAAAAGTAAACACAAAAAAGGTTTTACCCTTTCTGGCAATAATACTGAGCCGCTTGCCTTTTGGCAATGTTAGGCTAACACTGGTGAGACTAGGCGGTGGAGAAAGCCGTCTTTGGTGTGGGCCAATCAGTTTCAAGAACAATGCACACATCATCAAAGCTTTTCGTTGGCATGTTTTGCCACAGGCATGCGCGGTGTTTTGCAAACGTGACACTTCGTGAAAAGCTGTCAATTTAAGATCTACATTTCCCCCGGTGCCCTGTGATGGACTGGCGTCTATCATGGGTATAGCCCTGCCTTGCGCCCTTTGTCTGCCGGGATAGGCTCCGGCTCACCGGGACCCTGTACAAGATTAATCGGTTTCTGACAACGACGACAGTGAAGTTGTGCCACAAGCACGTGCGGTGTTTCGCGAAAGTGACACTTAACGAAAACGCGTAAATTTCGTGTTGTTTCAAGATCCTTAACACTCGTATTACTGGCAGAGGAGGTTAAAACCTTATTCCCTTTTCACGTGCGTCCTGGCTAATCGGCGACGACACGCGGCACTCACCCCGTCCTGTCGGTCCGCACACACGGCCTGCTTGAAGCGGTCGCGGCTGTTAGGGCAGTTCGTCTCGGCCACGTGGAACGTCACAAAATATCGCTTCTCCGGCTTCGTGTCCTTCGGGGAAGAGTCGACGCGCGTGTCGTTATTATTTGTCTCCGTCGCCACTGACGCAAACCGGCAAATTGCGATTCGGTTTAAATACGCATCTAATTATTTGCACGTATGCTTTGGCCACCGTGGTTTTGTGTTAACGCTCCGAGAATGCCCGCTCGTTTACCTGGACTTTTTTTTTGCCCGTTACTCCGCGACGTTGGCGTATACAAACCTCGCTCAGCCACTCCGTCGAGACACGTATAAAAGAGATCTCCCACTCTGCCACTTACGCCTCCTCGCTGGGACAACTGTTAAAAAGAGCTGCACAGCTCGACGGTTCCTTCCAGATTTAATAACAAAAAACTGACACAAAGAACCACCCCACGCCATCGGGCACAAATCCAGGAAACCTTTCTGGACGCATGCCTCCGCTCTGGCAGCAGATACGTATAAACGCATTGGCACACGCGGGGCATAATAGTCGGCGGCTATGGACGTGGCGTTTCCACGGTCATCGAGGAGACAACTGTGGGCGCACCGGGCAACTGACGCAGCTCTCTCTCTCTGTCGCTAGAACCGCACAGACCTCGCCAGGCCGCGCTCGAACGCAACATTGGAGACGCGCGGCCATCCACCACGAACGGTGGACGATGATCAAACAATCACCGAGCTTCGACTGCGGTCCGAAGACACATGCCCGCTGCGAGGGTTAAATGTCCTCACTAAATTGCCCCCCCTTTAGATGTTGTAAATTTCTAACCGCTCCTCGCCGGACAACTGGTGAAAAAGAGCTGCATAGCTCAACGGTTCCTTTCGGCTTAGAAAAAAAAAAATGACTGACTGTGGTGAAGACTCTTCGCCGAGGAAAGCGCCATCGCGGCGGTGAGAACATGCAAACTTCACACAGAAAGGCCCCCGAGCCGAGATTCGAACCCGTGGCCTTCTTGCTGTGAGGCGGCAGCGCTACCCACTATGCCACCGTGCCGCCCCCATTCCATTTTGGATGGGAAATTTATTTTACATTTTAGTCTATGGGCATATTTTCCACGACAGTGTATGGGCATTCCATGACGCTCGATGGGTACCATGGTCCCGTCCTCCCCTTGCAAGTCCACGGCTATCCCATCACACATCTCCACTGCACCGCAAATCGTTCGTTATCGAATCCGTGAACTCACCGCCACGTGCACCTCCGAGAGTCCCCGCTCCTCGAACCACCGGGAGTGGGGGTCGTGGACGTTGTAGGTATTCAGGGCCTGAAAAACGCTCAGCTTGGCATCCATCGCTTGCCGTGCCTCAAGACCGTCTACCTGTAACGCTTGATTACGATAGGGCAGGAGCCACGTCCTCCAGTAAATGTTGCAGGCGGGCGACTGTTGCGCCATGGAAAGAGCCCATGGCGTGACACTCAGCGCCAAGACGAGAGACAGAGAAATCGTCGTTGACTTCATCGCTCTTGCCACCGTCACCATCAAACTGCCCACGCTTGTGCTCTGCCAGCTCTGCCCGCAGCGTGCCTCTCTAAGCGTTCACACACGTGGGCAGCTCGCAAATGCACCTCGTGTGTGCTTTGGCACGAAGTTTGCGCACGAGTTTTAAACAGTAACCAAACAAAAATGTAGGAAAACACGGCCTGTTGTTTTTTCGACGGAGGGGGCCCGCTGCCAGGGTCGCGTGGCGCCCGCGCCTTGGTTCACGCTGCCGCACAACACATGTTTAATTTTTGCTGGGGTTATCCGTTGACCTGGCTTAGGATAAAGTTTGCAACCACTGTGTGTCAACACTACACAAAAATGCTCACGCAAGCGCTTCCCGTAAACGCCGTCCATGTTTTGCCTGGGCCAATGTCCCGGCGTTTGGTCCAAAGGTTACGGCGATGTAGAAAAGAAAATATTGATATGATAACTGCCGAAAGAGGCTTCGTTTTTGGACCAAGTGTTACATTTCGTGGTTGGCAACGTCAAGCACAGAATTGGTCAGACCTTTTAGTTTGTTGGGATCTTTCCTTCTCAAAGCCGCAATTAATGACGCGAAAAATCGATTTTCTGAAATCTCTACAAGTGATCACGTAATAACCAAAGAATAATACATAATTGAGGTATTTTCTTCTCAAATGTTACTCGGCTTGTGCTATCGCCATCATTTCACTCGAGGAAGAATCCACCTGGGC
>JAZEWU010000021.1:6792490-6831198 GCA_036362915.1 Geotria australis
AGGCGCTATATAAATGCTATTATTATTATAAATGCTCTATAACATGCTATTATTATTATTACTGCTGGATGACTCAAGGGCTCCTACCATGGGGCCTGTCGGTTATTCTGGTCGGTGTGGATGGGGGGGCGTCACGACCAGCCACTGGTCTGGAATCGAACTCAGCTCGCAACGTTTATAGTGGAGTGTTTTCTAACCACCGAGCCTTCGTTCACTCCAGTCACGCAGAAATGTTCACGTTGCACGTGTGTCGATGCGTCAAATGATCGATCAAATAAAATCGCTGATTCAGCATTGAATCGCTCGTGTAAAATCGATATCTTTCTTAGGTTGCTGTTGTACGGAGGCAGCTACATTCAGCGCAATGTTAAAACAATAACAGTTTCTCGCGTCGACTCTTGCTTCCGAATCACGACAATTACTGGAATCGCCGGGGGCTGCTGACGATGAATCGTTAGGTCGCTAATCACCGCGTCCGCGTGAAACGTCTCGGCGTCCATGTTCATCACGCTTCGTCGTTCTGAGCCGATGGTTGGAAATTCCACATTCCTATGGCGGAGCGAGCAGTCGTTGCAAACTGCTTAGAGACGGCATGTGATGAATACTCACCGTGTTAATAATTGACACTCATCCATCCGTCACCCGCGGGGTGTCTCGGTATTTGTCCCCGTGCGTAACAACAACAAACACGCTGGGTTTTGGCAAACGGCGGCGCCACGTTTCCACCACGTGTTCTAGCATTCTCTGTTTTCAACATGTAATAGTTATAGTAATATATTGCATTCATATAGCGCCTCTAACCGACAGGGTCCCAAGGTGGTGCAGTAAACCACAAAGAGGTGGGGAGAGGCAGCAACGCGGTCAGCTGGCGCCAACCCGGCAGACACTGCGTGCTTTATATTACCATGATATCGGCTGATTAATGGATTCGTTTTTGTTTTAACGAAACATCATTACCGGTGAATGCAATTCATCTCGGCGCTGTTGTTTTCTTCCCCGCTTGAGCAAAACACAGTCGGAGGGCGGGCGTTCCCATTCATTGAGCGCTGTAATGTCGTGTGGACACAGCGCCTGGCCTTTACCTTAAAGGTCACGACGTCTGTGACAGGCCACTTACGCTTGTCACCTGTAGGCGGGGCTGAGGCAGGCAAGGTGTGTGTGCGTGTGTCAGTATATACACACACACACACAGCGCGCTTACACGTGTGATTTAATATAGTCAGTCGCTCACGCGTGTCTGAGTTAGAGAAGTGCCGCTTCCTAAGACGTCTGAACACTGCATCGAACGATGAAACTGCTGGCGTTGCTCCTGTTAGCAGAGTTTTGCTCTGGTGAGTTTTACTTTCAGCAGGCTGTGTATGGTATACGGTACACTGTGTATCGGGAGAAATGAGGAGCGCTGTGCAGGAGCATCTGCTCGCCTTTGAACGTCGGTTCATTATCTTTCCTACCATACGGATCGCAATCAACGCGCCTGCCCTCGTTGGAATGCGACATCGGGATTGGAAAGCGAAGCACGGTTAGCACCCGGATGGGTGACCACCCATGACTTGCCAGGTGTGGTAGGAGTGAGGCTGCGAGCTGTGTGTGGAGATCAAGACGCGGCAGTGGTGTGTGTAACCCCCTTCGTATGTGTAGGTTTTCTCCGGGCTCTGCAGTGCGCCCTCCCACACGAAGCCAACTTTTCATTAACAGTACTTCCAAAGCATTTCGAAACGGGACTCGCTTGGAAAAATAGTCTTGGGACCCCGATATTTTACTAGATAAGGGGCATTATTGTTAAATGATTGGTCCTGCACGCTGGTGCCACTCTGTGTTCATACAGAGCGAACGACGTGCGCTTATCGTACTTACACATTTACACGCGCCCTGGGAAATTATAACGCACTTTATAGGAACATCAATTTAATGCCGGCGGTACGCGCATTATTTAATCATCGCTCTTGTCGGAAATGCTCCGTGAAGTTTTTTTTCATTTTCACCGTGTAAAATAAAAATCAAATACTCGCGCTGAGCCAAGGTGTGTGTGTGTGGAGTGGTGCCGCGGTTTCCTCGCGGTTAGCGCACCGAGCCACGAAGCTGGGGACGCCTGAGTTTGACTTCTGACCACGGCTCTCATTAGTAACGACAACATCCGAATCGGTTATTAACACCGGGTTGTACGGTTGTGTAAACATCGCCTCGAGGGAGACGAAGCCGGCCGGGGCGTGGTACTCACCTCGTGTCCCGTGCCGGGCCGTTCGCTACCAGCAGTTGACCATGCAGCCTCTCAAGGCTACACGGGGGATCTTTGTCTTTGTATTCACAGTGGACACGCAGCCCGTGGAGTGGGTGGACCACTGCTACACGGGCGTCGGGAGCGGGTACAGGGGCCTGCAGCCGTTGACCGTGTCGGGCCGGCAGTGCCAGAAGTGGGCCGACAAGACCCCGCACTTTCACGCGTACACACCGGAAGGTACGTGCCCGACGTTTCGCTCCGCGTGCCTGGAGCGAGCTGGGCGAGCGGTGGTATACCATCCATCCATAGTAATTTATAGGACGCAGTGTCCGCCAGGTTGGCGCCGGCTGACCGCGTGGCTGCCTCCCCCCCTCTTCTCTGCGGTTTTCTCGCAACGCCTCGGAGTCGTTCTGTCTGCGAATGGGTATCTTCGACATTGAATGAGTCGCGTGCCGCGGAGCGTTATAAACCGTGCAATTATTTTATAACCAGACCGAGGAGACGGCAGCAGGTGCGCGGATAGACCCGGGCGCCGGGCGGCAATTAAACTCGAAACAACACAACTGTGGCACAGCCCTGTCGACACGGCTATCCCGAAAGAACAGCTATGGAAAGCAATTGTCATACATCGAGCCGCGAAAGCCTCTACATCAGTACAACTGTGGCAGCTTGCGAGCGCACGCTCACGCCAGCACCGGAGCGCCGCGAATTGGTTTAACATCCATTCATCCATTGTCAGAAACCGATTAATCCTGTACAGGGTTGCGGTGAGCCGGAGCCTATCCCCGGCAGACACAGGGCGCAAGGCAGGTTTATGCCAATGATGGGACACCAGTCCATCACAGGGCACCGGGGGCAATTTAGTCCTCAGGCCAATTATTCCGACAATGGATGGATGGTACCAGATATTCAGTATAAGCGACGAAGCACCAAGCGATAGATGTGGGTGGGTTACACTTCGGAAACTATCGGTTCCGTACGTGGGCTGGGATCAAAATGATGAACGTAAATGAAGACATTATAAAGATCGACATGCAGTGCATGAGACCTCATCTCAAACCGCCGCCGTACAGAAATAGTGGGCATATTTACTTTATAAAGAGTGGCAGGCAGTCATAGGCAGAAGATTAAATACAGGTCTTGAGCCTGGGCTTGAGAAAGGCAGCAAGGAGTCATCAGAATTAATTACTTTCCTTCCATCACTCGATGTACACACAGTGTATATAGCGGGCGTATTGTCAGCGTGTCCGCAGCGGAATCGTAATTACTTTAATGATCTCTCATTAGAATGTAATTCTTTTTACAAGCGTGTCTATGCGTACATTGTTGTGCCGTAAAATTAACATTCCAACAATACACCAGAGGTTTAAAACCCTTTAAATCATAAAGAATGACACTTGGCCCGTGGATGAATTCCTTACTATTTATTCGTAACATTTGTTATTAAAGCGGTGCATTTGCTGTTGCTAACATCTCACAATGACTGGAATGTCACGCCTTTGTTCACACTAATTGTGGTGGGCTTGGTGTCCCGTAGAACCAGTGAGTCATATATTTTATTCACTGCCAGAAACCGCTTAATCCTCTACAGTACACTCTACAGGGTCGCGGTGGGAGGGAGCCTATCCCGGCAGACACAGGGCGCAAGGCAAGACTATACCCAGGATGGGACGCCAGTCCACAACAGTGCACCGGGGGCAATTTAGTCAGCGGCCCAATTAACGCATGCAGCAGCATGTCTTTGGACTGTGGGATGAAACCGGAGTGCCCGGCAAAAAACCACGTGGACATGGGGAGAACATGCAAGCTCCACACAGAAATGCACCCGAGCCGGGATTCGAACCCGGGTTCTTCTTGCCGTGAGCGCTACTCACCGCTACGCCACCGTGCCACCCGTGAGTCATATCCTGGTTCAGATTTATCGCCAATTTCAGCGGTCGCCGAGCGGTTCAGGCCTCATCACAGCTGCGCTTATGAATGTTTGTTCTCCGAGAGCAAGATTAGAGAGGAGTTGTCCTTCATTGAGGCGCGCAGGTGATAAGGTCTGCCGATATTAACCGCCCTTCATCACCAACGCTGACGCACACCTACCGACCGCATTAACCATTCCGGACTGAGACGCGCGACGGACCGAGTTTGCGTCGGAGGCGTCGTTCTCTCGTAAACATGCACACGGTGTTTTCATCTCGGGCATCGGAACAAACAAGAGTCCTGGCCTCCGTGTCAGACTTGACCCCCGCTAACTGCCTGTCTCGGGGACGCGATTACAGGCAAGCACACACAGGCCGAGTGTGGAGCCCTGTTCTCTGCGATACGATGAGCTCTGGGTTCGTATTTGTACAAAATATTCCGTGCTTCGTGGGCAATGTGAAAGGTTAATTCGAGTTTTCTGATCGCTGTGTTGTTATGCGTGTGTGCGTGTTTCTGCGTACAAGCAAAAAGCGATGTCTTCTGATGCCACTTGACCATCTTTGGTCTAACACTGGGGAGACAGGACTAACACTGACAAGGCCATAATAAAGGCTATCTCTGTTATCGGCCAAACAGTTTCAAGGACAATGTACACATTTTCAAGGCATGCTGTTTGCATGTTTTACCACAGGTATGTGTGGTTATTGCAGACTTGATGTTTTGTGAAGGGTGTCTATTTGGTGTTTTAACATCTTAACACCTGTATTATTGTCAGGAAAGCCAAAACACTTTTCCTTTTTTCATCAGCAATTGCATCATGCCTCAACTTTCCTTTTAAAAATGTATATCAATTGAACTTTTAAATTCTGGTTTAATTTGCGCACGATATCACGTTTCCTTTCGCGCGAAATATTTAGATCCCGTGTTTTATTGTTTTGAATTTGACTCGCATGCATAATGCATTGCTTTCATGAGCCAGAGCTCCCTCAGTCTCAACAGGCCGTGCTTAACTAAATAATGCTGATTGTACTCATGTAGGGTTTCGCGGCTCGATTCATGATGGTTGCTCTTGAGGGCTGTTCTTTCGGGATAGCCGTGTCGAGCGATCTCAATCTCTCCTTTGCGACGTTTCGCCAACTTGTGAGGCGAAACGTGGCGAGGGTGAGAGTGCTCAGTGACACGGCTATCCCGAAAGAACAGCTTTGAAGGCAACCAATAAATACTAATTTTGTCGCAAACCCCCCTGGTGTGATCGTGGGTCCGAGGTTTTGCTCCGCATCCTAGGAGCTGGCATTTTTCGGACATCATGTTAGCATTGCTCTCCATAGCTGCATCGCACTCCATTCGCCGCGTCTCGTGTGTCTGCTCTCTCCTTCGCGACATTTCGCCACACACGTTGGAGCAGGCGCGTCGCAGCCGCGGGTGTTGCGACACCCGCACTTTCACAAAAACATGATTCCATCCCCCCCACTTTTTCCTGAGGTAGTATCATATATGTTGTGACACCCGTACTTTCACAGAAACATGATTCCACCCCCCCACTTTTTCCTGCAACACCCGCGGCTTCGACGCCCCTGCGTTGGAGGCATCATCAATGTAGAACAACACACAGTTTAAGCCGAACGATGCTGACTGATTAACGTCATGAATTCCCCCTTTTAAACTTCTGCTTCTCTGCTCTGCCAGGATTTCCGGAAGCTAGTCTGGAGAACAATTACTGCAGGAACCCTGACGCGGACCCGAATGGACCCTGGTGCATAACTCAGGATCCCGACGTCTTGTGGGAGTATTGTCCCTTGCAGCGCTGTGCATCCGGTACGCTCGCATTACCGCACTCCGTCAATGCGATTGGCAGAGCATCTCAATGCGCTCTCTCTCCACGTGCACAACGCACATGCATCGTGCCAGCGCCAGAGCGAGGCGTAATCCATCCATCCATCGTCTCAAACCGCTTAACTATGTACAGGGTCGTGGTGAGCCGGAGCCTATCCCGGCAGACAGAGGGCGCAAGGCATGGCTAAACATGCTAAGGAAATGCGTATGGCCCCGAGCAGGTCAAGCATCCCCCCCTCACCTATTCGCTTGTTATTATCATTTATTTTCATAAGGACTTGCCTGGGGGCGCAAAACATGTCTGCTTAGGGCCCCCAATGGGCTAGCTCCGGCAGTTCAGCGCACGATGCCGTACGGGATGTGTGTGCATCGCACGTTAAACGGAGTCATATTTGTCGCGTAATAATATCATTCATACCATCATCATCATTATTGGTACCCACTTCAACCAGTACTGGCCTGGGGTAGGCCGGAGGCTATCCCGGCAGACACAGGGCGCAATACAGGGCCATACACTTAGAACCGTGCACATATCAGAGTGTTACATTCACCTGGAATTCTGCTCGGTTCTGAACAATGTACATCGATGCTCGTTGATTTACGCCACGTGGTATCGTCCGGCGAGGTTCAGCACACGCACGTACACACGCCACGTAACTCTGCACTGCCGACGCAGCGGTCGGAATCTTGCTGTTGTGGTCATTACACAACGCGCGCAGTTCACGATGCCGCGTGACTAATAGCGCCGTGCAAGTGTACACGTCTGACACCGTAAATCATCCGTGCGGGCGTGAGCCGGCAATTTGGTGGCGGTAGGTGAGGCGGGTAGGCGAGCTGGCTGGTGTGGTGGGGTTAGCCGCGTGGAGAGTGTCCTCGGGAAGCGCGTTAACAACACGCAGGGGTGGAGCAGCGATTTTAAAAGTGTGGGGGTTCTAGGGGTGGTGGGACGTGAGCACCACAACCCCCCGCCTTCTGCCCCCCGCACGTGCCGTACTTTAACTGTTTACTCTTCCCGCCCTGGCCTAGTGTGGGTTGGTCAAATGGCTGGATGGCCCTTCAATGAATCTAACTTGACCAATAGGTTTTCATTTGTTGGGAACTCAGTTTCGTTTAATCACACTACCCACAGATATGAGACTACCTCAGGAAAAAGTAGGGGTGGGGGAGGGAGATGGAATCATGTTTGTGTGAAAGTGCGGGTGTCGCAACACCCGTAACACCCGCGGCTGCGACGCGCCTGACAACACGCGTGGCTTGCGGACGGAATCCATCCCATGGGCAAACCGCTCTCGACGATGGCGTAATCGCGTGTGGCGATGTTCCCACGATGATTGCCCTGGAAGTCGGGCCAGTCGTCCTGGTGAGATGGCTGCGTGCGATAGTGGTTGTTTTGCGGCCTGAACCTTGGAGGCAGCCCCAGGCACTTGCTGGGAGAGGGGGCCCGATGGCCGCCCGTTTATCAGAGTTCTCGTTCATCTTAGTGGTTATTGATCAGTGAGTGTGTGTTGGAACGGGGGGGCGGGCGTCATTGAATTTTTCCTGGAGCCCCGGAATTATTCAGACCGCCCCTGGGTTTACCATGCGTGTGGAGACACAAAGACAAGACTGTAGGGTCAAATGCCGTCAGCGCGCACCTATGAAGGTCGACACCGGCACGCGAGAAGGTGGGTGACTAGCACCACGCCTGGTCGCCTTAGTCTCCCTTGTGGCGACGTTGTTTACACAGCTCACTCGGCACTCATTTGAGGTCGGGTCGACCTAGGCGAAGCTCATGATCGGTTCAGAAAATTGTCACTGGTGTTGGCCGTGAAGCGGGGTAGCGCACACGCAAACTGCGACCGGAAAGGCGCCCGAGGTGGGAATCGAACCTCTCTGTGAGGCGGCGCGGATGTGACCGCTGCATAGACACCCTGCCGAGCCGAGGGCGGACCGGGTCACGTTCGGACACCACGCGCAACGGCTGTGCGAGGGTTCAAGCGGCATCTAACCACTAATCACTGCCACACAAAGACAAAGATCCCCGTATAGCCTTCACACACACACACACACGTACACGCACCCATTACGAGCCTGCGCAGTAACAAAAGATGCAGAAAGCTAATTAACGGGAGACGCGTATGGATGTGCACGGCGGCACTGATGAGTGCCATTATCCGACGTGGTGGATTCATTAAGGTGGAGTTAGTGCGCTGGTAGTGAGACCCAATTGCTTCGCCTTATCGGCCGGGCGCTGATTGTTGACTCGTCTCGCTGTCGTCGTTCACTCGGTTTGTGTTGAAGCTGGAAGGGCGGCACGGCGGCGCGGTTAGTAGCGCTGCTGCCTCGGCTCGGGGCCCTTTCTGTGTTGAGTTTGCATGTTCTCTCCCCGTGTCCGCGTGGGTTTTCTCCGGGCACTCCGGCTTTGTCCCACAGGACTAAATTGCCCCCGGTGCCCTGTGACGGACTGCTGCCCCATCCTGGCTATAGCCCTGCCCTTGCGCCCTGTGTCTGCCGGGAGGGGCTCCGGCTCACCGCGACCCTGTACGCGATTAAGTGGTTTCTGACAATCGATGGATGGATGGATGGAACAGTTGAGCTGTGTGGCTCTTTTTAACAGTTGTCCAGCGCGGGGGGAGGGTAATCGAGTTGCACACATCTCGCCGGGCGCAATTTAGTCACGACAATTAAGCGATGCTACACAACAACAACATCAACAACATCCCGCTACACCGTAACACTCCCGGTGCAACGCGTATAGGGGTGTCAGGCCCTTTCTCTTACAAACCGGCCGACAGCCGCTCTGACCTCGCGTTCTCAACCGCGCCTCCATTTCGGAGGGACAGGTATTCGCCCTCATTAAGAGTAAAGTCCTTCGTGCTTGCGACACAAACAAAAAAAAACCCTCCCCTTCATGCAATTACTACGCATGCAGCCAATTAATAACGCTGCCTAATAGAATAGGCGGCAGAGTTAACGATCCACAAATTAAAATAGCTCTCGTTGGCTGAGTCATCAATATACGGGCGCTGCGTATATGGACCCACTCGTGGCAGGGCTTTAATTGCTTTCTAGTCGAGCTGCTCCAATTACTTTCAATTAGAGCCAAGCGTTTCCCTCCACATTCAATTAAAGGAGTACTCCGCAGCTCCCCCCCCCACTCCCTGCCGCTGTATTTCACACAGACCAACGAGTTGACCAGCCAGGGACGATCCTGTCCCGTTTGTGTTCGTTTGCCAGTGTCGGTAATGATAATATATCAATGTGTGTCGTATCCCAGCTCGGGAGCCTTTCTGTGCGGAGTTTGCATGTTCTCCCCGTGTCCGTGTGGGTTTTCGCGGGGCACTCCGGTTTCCTCCCACATTCCAAATACACGCTGCTGCATAGGTTAATAGCCTGCGGAGTAAATTGCACCCGGGTGCCCTGTTATGGACTGGCGT
This sequence comes from Geotria australis, assembly GCA_036362915.1. Classification (NCBI taxonomy): domain Eukaryota; kingdom Metazoa; phylum Chordata; class Hyperoartia; order Petromyzontiformes; family Geotriidae; genus Geotria; species Geotria australis. The sequence goes on from JAZEWU010000021.1 coordinate 6,801,869, forward strand.
CCTATCCTGGGTATAGCGCTGCCTTACATCCTGTATCTGCCGGTATAGGCTCTGGCTCACCGCGACTCTGTACAGGTATTAAGTGGTTTCTGACAATGGATAGATGGTAATAATAATAATTATAGTTCAGTGTATGTAGCGCCATTCACCGAGGATCTCAAACACCGGTTCTCCCTCAAGAGCAGCTCTTGAGAGAAATTTAACGTTAGCACTGGAGGCATAATCAGGCGTTCTGAACTCCTCCAATGTGGGAGGCGAAACGTCGCAAAGGAGAGAGGGAGCGCTCGACACGGTTATCCCGAAAGAACTGCTTTCGAAAGCAATTTCAATCAATAAGGGTTTTTTTTGTTAAATAGTTCGTATTGCTATAAATACATGCACTCGGTATACACATACAGTATTTTACACACACACATGAGATTTACTATAGAAGCAGTAATTAGAATTTTGCCATCTGGGCTGTGAGTAAATTATCGTAAATTAATACAAATTCTGTTATTTAATGATCGTGTGTACATTACCCATACAGAAAACAAATATCAGAAATTAATATCTGCACCCAAATAAATTGCACATATTGCCCGAACTGGAATTATTTGCTCCAATTGTCATTGCCTTTTAAATAAGCCAAGAGATGTTCCCACTCACTGATGAAAAACATGTCCATTTTACAAAACATTATCTCGTATGTTTTCTGTCCTTTACCCTCTCTCACAAACCCTACATGTGTTGTTCAGTACGATGCGCAACCTTTCACTCCGCGAGCAGACAGCTTCTTCGTTCAGTTCTTGAAGAAGCTCCCTGCGTGTGCGGGGTACATGTCGATGGTAGAACTCCACAATACACCAGACAGCTATGCATCTTAACCAATGATAAATTACATATACAATTTATAACGCGCAAAGTATTTGATCAATGTCGAAGTCACTCATTCGAAGAGAGAACGATTCAGAAGTGCGAGTAAACCGCAGAGAGGGGGATGGAGGTGGGCGGCGGGAGAGTCAGCCATGCGGTTAGCCGGTGCCAACCCGGCCAGACACCGCGTCTCGTATATTAAGATGTTATCGGCCAATTAATTAATGAGTGTATTTTAGTTTTTGGAAGAGGTGCAGATGTTACCGCTGTTTAGCCACCCTGGTAGCTGTAGGATTACAGGTGCTTTAGACACCAGCGACCACAAATGTAACCGTACATCCTACTGTAATTTCCAATCTCTACACACAAAGCTATACCATTGTAAAACGCAATCGGATTACGAGTGACTGAAACGGAGCTCATTTCCCACGTAAATGAGATTTTACTTCGATGAATTTGTATCGCCGGTGCATCAGCACGGCCCGAGCTCGTATATTTTGCTCGATCTTATTTCATTTTCTCTTCCGCGCCGGCTTTAATCGCCCGCGCTCCCGTTACGACCGAGACCCGAGGCCCGGGGGATAAACGCGGGAGTCGCTTAGGAATCGGCCACCCACATGGGCTAGACGTGTTGTCGCGGAGCGCGGTGGTGCGTCAGGTAGCGCCGCTGCTTCACAGCAAGAAATCCCGGGGTTCGATTCCCCGCTCGGGTGCCTTTCTGTGTGGAGTTTGCATGTTCTGCCCGTGTCAGCGTGGGTTTTTCGCCGGCTACTCCTGTTTCCTCCCACAGTCCAAATACGTGCTGCCTATGTTAATTGTCCTGACTTACTTGCCCCTCCGGTGCCCTGAGCTGTTTGACCTTGCTTACCCTTCGCTTTTGAACAACTGTTAGAAAGAGCTACACTGTTCAACGGTTGCTTCCAGCTTCAATGCAAACCGACTGAGTGGGGCTGTCAGACCGCATTTGCATAGAGGTCGCGCGGAAGTCAAGCGCGCACGCGTCTTCTATCCGAACACTTGTGCATTCAAACTCGAAAATACGAAGCCATCCTCTCAAGGCTGCGCTGGGTTCCAGTGGGGGTAACAGGGCAACCCATGTATGCATGGGAGCAAACACTTTAATAAGGTGGGAAGTGCAGCTGAGCAAAGCACTCACTGCCGGCAACGCCGAAGGGAAACCTTTTCCAAAACTGCACAATATGACTTGCTGCGTTGTTTAACATTTATAGCGTTTTCTCCGAGTTATGATGCATCTTTTCACCCTGTGTTTTGTACAAGTTGGGAGTGCGTCTCACGATCTGCTAGGAGCGCGCGTGTGTGTGTTTGAGACCAGATTTGTATAACTTTGTTGTTGCAAAGAATGTTTTATAAATATGTTTTTGAAGGATGTGTTTCTATGGCATTGTTATTACTGTGTTATGAGAAACGTGTTACAATACTCGCAGAATTTGTTTTGAAATTATTGTGTTTTTGAGTTTTGTGAATGGGATTAAAAGTAATTATGACCGACCAATCAGCCATGCTAATAATTAAATATATTCATCGTAAATTGTATCAATTAATTAATTTCCATGGAAATGTACACAAATAGCTGCACATTCATTAAAATGTCCAAGTACATGAGTCGAGTTATATTTCATAGTTTTAAATTCCCGCAGTCATCTTTATAATAATGAATCACACAATTACACACGGCAATCACAAGGGGGAAACAGTTTTAATTGCTCAATTAAAATACCTAAACGTGCTTATCTTAATTCACCTAAGGTTTACTTATAATTGTTGTTTTCATGAAAGTATTTTTTTCTAAAAACGCATTACTGCTTTGATTAATTGTTTTCTAAACAACAAAGCTTGTATCATCATAAAAAAAGTGTAAACATGTTTCTTTATTTTTATCATTGAGCTGTTGGCAAAATTCTGTTAACGAGCACTTGTTGTGGCCAACAAAACACCACAATGAGCAGTGTAACCGGCCAGCCCGCATGCCCTGGCCACCTTTGCCTCCTACACGAACCTGATATTGACTGTGCTGCAGGAGTAACTCGTTTAAAGTTGGGGCAATGTTATGGGGGATGCCCTTTGGTGGATTCAGACACGACTTGACACTAATGGTGTGTATCATGACCACCGTGGCACCGACCGCTCTCCTACAACACACACAAAACAAAGATGACCTGTTTAGCCTCTATACAATGTTGGCACAAGTACCGATAACGAGCAGCTGTCAGAGCTGGCACGGCCCTCGAGGTTGGAAGGTGGGAGATGGCGGGGTGGGGGGCGGGGTGCGGAGGGCAGTGTTTGTAGGAACACTGCCTTTCGCGGTTATGATGTCGGCACACCACACCGGGTACACTGGAAGCTCACCGTCGCGCGACTATTGCTCATTAGGGGCGACAATGCGGCGCATTGTCCCTGCACACCGCCCGGCGGCACCAAGGCAGCCGGTCAGACATCGCACATGTTCTCAGCCCAGAAACCATCAGCTGGATCAACAACTTGGACAACACCTCTTTTTGCAGGCCTTTGTACTCCGAACTTGGCTCCGCGCCTCAGTATCTGCGTCTCGCTTTGGTTGGGCGGGGAATTTGTGCCCGTTATAAATTGTAATATTATTATTAAACTATCGTGTTGACGGGGTGGGGGGGAGAGTTCGTCTCCTGTGCCGTTTCTCTTTTTCTAATTATTATCCTTTGGGGCTGGGGGGTAGGGGGGCACACGATGTGGGGGGCAGTGGCGTCGCCGCAAGTCAAATATTTACTTCCGGCTCAATAATGAATCCCATCACCTTACGATTCCTGTCGTCTTTCCCTCCTTCTCCTCATCCCTGTTGTTGGCCGGGGTCCCACCCCCCCATTTTACCCTTTTTCTCTGTGTAATAAAAAAATCAGAAAGCATATTTTAAATGTGGCGTTGAACACACACTGTCATGCGACGGACACACAGACCAGGTTACTCGAGTAATACTGAGCCAACCTAGAAGAGGCCCGGAACATGTTCTGACACCACACACCAATGGTATCATCCGTGGGCAGTAATTTGATGACCGTTTGCTGCGATTATCGTGCGGTGCACAAATGACCACACCGCTGAATGCCCACCCACGCGCCCCGAGTTATATTCTAATTTATGATTGTCTTGCGAAAAATAATAATAATCAGTGTTCACTGCATACATCCGGACATCGCTTGTGCGGTTACGTAACGAGCTATAGGATTAATGAGAAAGTGTTGAATGCCTGGCTGGTTATGAATAAGTCATATGTGCTCTCACCAAGTGGCTAAGGAGGGATGTCTGTCTGGAGGTAGCCAGCCAGCAACCACTGATACATTCCGGAGTTCATGATCGTAGTTGAAAGGCCAGAATTTAAATGTTTTGACCATATTGTAAATTGGACAGATTTATCAATGTTTTTGGTGACAGCACAAAGAAAACGTTCCATAATTACTTTTTTTCCCTCAGCAACTGATTCCAGTTCTTCCTGAGGGATTCCCAGGCGTTCCCTGGCAAGCCTTCGTAATTTTGTATTTTTTCAAAATTTGTATTTCAATTGTTATTTAAAAATGTTTATTTTTTTTCAATTTTTATTCCTAACCCGACCACCAAGGATGGAAAAATACCATCAGAAGCCCCCCACCCCTCCAAAGAGAATTGCTCTCTAGAGCTGCTTTTTCGGGATAGCCGTGTCGAGCGATCTCCATCTCTCCCTCGCGATATTTCGCCTCCCACGTTCGGAGGAATAATCAGTTTTTTTTATAATTGTGCCTACGAACGTGGACAGATGTGCACCAGCGATACGGGGCGCTGCACACGCCCAACTACCCGCTGGGCTTCTACCCGAACGGCAGCAGCCTGCAGTGGACCCTGCGGAGCGAAGGCCCGCGCATCCAGATCTCCTTCCTCGACTTCGACCTGGAGGATGAGAGCCAGTGCAGCTACGACAGCCTCAAGGTGCGTGCGCCCCACGCGTTTGCCGCATCGCCACGCTGCCTGGTTCGGTGAAAGCCAGCAAGTTGTCATCGGCTGAGATGATCTACAGCTGATATTCTTAACCGGTGGGTCGCGACCCATCAGCGGGCCGCGAGCGCAACCTCGCGGTCCGACCAGAACCATGTGGGGTCACGTGGGCCTTGAGGTGCAAGAGGTTGAGAACCCCTGATCTACAGGGTCATCAAAACACGACGCGCTAATTTTAATTGGCGATATTTATTAGAATGTTTCACTCACAGTGCTGGTTTTGATATCACAACACCAATGAAGCAGAATGTTATCTATGGGTACCTTTTTTGCCAATATATGATGATGTCAGCAGACACACGGTGTTACCATTTCTGCCAATAAGACAGCTGTTACGATCTTAAACACGAAATACACATTTTACAAAGTGTCAAGCTTGCAAAAAGCCACGCATGCGTGTGGCAAAACATGCAAACAAAATGCGTTGATAATGTATGCAAGTCCTTGAAACTGGCTTGCCTTTTCAACCTGTGAAAGCTGCGCATGCAATACCATATACAGATAGATGTTTATTGTTACAGCAGAAAAATACCCAGTGAGCTTGCAAACTCTTTACGGGACTCCTGCGACACAACAAACATGCGAGTTGCTGACAATAATGAAAATATATACCAGCTTCACGTACAACCAAATTTAAATCAACCAACAAAAAAAAAAACCTTTACACCTAGCATTGCACGCATTTTTCTAATAAAATAGTCCAAAATACACAGCATGAAGGATGGAGGTGAAACCTCGGCAAGGACATAGGCGGATATCCCGACCATCGATCCGGGGCTTCATCTCATCCGTGTCGCGCGTCTCGCCCGGGGGTCGGCAGGTGTATGACGGGCCCGACGCGGCATCCCCGCTGCTGCTGAGCGCCTGCGGGAGCGACGCGCCGGCAGACGTCACCTCGTCCGGCTCCGTGCTCCACGTTGCGTTCTCCTCGGACGAGTCGGTGGAGTCTCGCGGCTTCTGGCTCTCCTTCGTCACCCTTGTGAACGGTACGCGCCGGGCTCACGCGCACGAAGGCAAAGACCCCCCCCCGAGGCGCGTCGCAGCCGCGGGTGTTGAGACACCCGGACTTTCACAGAAACATGATTCCATCCCCCCCACTTTTTCCTGCAACACCCGCGGCTGCGACGCGCCTGATTCACCCCCCCCTTCCATTCCCGTGTAGCCTCGACAGACTGTAGGGTCAAGTGCTGTTAGCTAGCGCTTTTGAAGGCTGGTAAGGTACATACACGCGGATGCGTGTGGCCGGCACCACGCCCGGCCGCCGTTGTCTGCCTAGTGGCGATGTTTACACACCGCGCCTAGGTATTCGTTTGCACGGGATCGGTTTCTGAAAAAAACGTCACTGGTGTTGGTCGTGAGCGAGAATCGACCGCGGGTCGCTGGGTTCTAAGGGCAGCGCGCAAACCCGCTACGCTACCGCTGCACACGTGCAAGCACAGCCACGGACAAAGATCCCCCGGGTAGCCTCAACGGGTTGTCGGGGGCAAGTGCTGCTAGCCAGTAGCTCCTGTAAAGACCGGCGTGGAATTAGATGGAGCGGTTCGATCAGCGCCACGATCGGTCACCTTTGTCTCCCCGGTGCTGATGTTTTTTTTACGCACGGTTCTAGGTTAGTGATTTAACGCTGAGTCGATCTACGGGAGGCCTAGGACGGGTTCGGGTATTCATTACTGATGTTGGCCGTGAGCTGGAATCGAGCTCGGGTCACGGGGATCATTGCGGACTGCACTAATCACTGAGCTTCAATTCCCCCCACGCTCGAAAAGCGACGTTCACGCACGCCGGTCAACTGGTTATCGATCGGAGAACGTGAGCTGCGCCATTCATTCAGTTCCAGAAGAAGCTCGCCAGGACGTGGAGGGAAACATTTGACGTCACCGACAAACTTATCGTAGAGATATACAGCACAACCACGGAAACCTGCGCGGTGACTATGAGTAGAGAGAGATGCGTTGACGCTATGACAATGTATTGATGTAGATCTTCACGGCTCGATGTATGAGATTTGCTCTCAAGAGCTGCTCTTTCGAGATAGCCGTGTCGAGCGTTCCTTCTCTCTCCTTCGCGACGTTTCACCTCCCACGTTGGATGATAATGGAAGATTTTGGCTTGATGATGCCTTGCAACGTCGCGAAGGACAGAGGAGGAACGCTCGACACTGCTATCCCGAAAAAGAAGCTCTAGTGTCGAGTACTGTTCGTGAGCACCTATGAAGTCCAGCACCGCATCGGCCGCCTTGGTCACCTTAGTGGCAATGCTTACACACCACACCAGATACTCATTTGAGGCTGAGGCGACCTAGGGGAGGCGCAGGATCGGTTCCGAAAATCGTCACCGGTGTGGCCGTGAGCGGGAATCGAACTCGGGTCGTCGGGTTTGTAGCGCCACACTATCGCAGCCCACGTTCACACACACACGCTCGCACGCGCGCACACACACACGAGAGTGCCAATAACCACTTTCCGTCGAAATTCTCGGGAGCACCGTGACATTTACCTATGACTCTTTCATCTAAATAACATTCCAAGCCACGGTCTCGCCGGTGCCGAGCCATCCTTGAAATTTCATTCAGATTGGTCAGAGTTCAAAACATATCGCGGGGACAGACAAACACGCGCGATTGGCAGGTCTTACGAGTGCTGTGTGCCTGGCCTCTGACCTTTCAGCCCGAAGCTCAATCACGCCACCTGTCCCCCCCCCCCCTCCAAATGTTGTCAACTTGGATCAAACGCTCCAGCCCAGATATCGCGGATAAGGCGAGACGCGCGGATTAATCCAAAGCTGGCCGTCGACGGGGACGCCGACTCCAAATTGAGCGATTATGGTGGCAATTGATTCCACGAGGTTGCCGATCGATGCGCTTCGATTACGTGACTGATCGCCGGGCGCGCTGTCGCACGCGAACGCCCACACTTAAAGAGGAGGGGGGGCGAGCGAGCGAGCGAGCGCCTGCCTCGCCGTATATCAGCGGAGCGACCCCGCGTGGGAGCGATAGCTCAAGCGGAGGGTTTGGCAGCAGCGGCCCACGGACGATCGTTAAGCTTTAAGAGCATGAATAAAGCAGGCGGCTGCGGCTGCGCGCGTGCGAGCAGGCGCGTCGCAACCGCGGGTGTTGCAGGATAAAGTGGGGGGGGATGGAATAATGTTTCTGTGAAAGTGCGGGTGTCGCAACATGTGATATGAGACTACCCATAAGAAAAAGTCGAGGGGGGATAGAATCATGTTTCTGTGAAAGTGCGGGTGTTGCAACACCCGCAACCCCCGCGGCTGTGACGCGCCTGCGTGCGTGCTGTTTGTTTTGGTCGTTGGAACCATCGGTGGCTGGCACTGCGCTGGGTCAAGGAGAAGCCTGGCTTCGTGACGCGAGGTGGCTGTGGCCGTTAGCGGAGCTGCGCAGCGATACCGTCAAAAAAACCCGGCGACCTGGCGACCCGACAGCGTTTGCCAGACACTGTGTCCTATATATTATGTTCAGTTCAGTTCAGTCGGTTTGTATTTAAAGCTGCAAGGAACCGTTGAGCTATGGGGGTTCTTTTTAACAGCTGTCTCCAGCCGGGCAGGGGTGAGCAGACAGGGCGCAAGGCAGCGTTGGACTCGAGATGAAACGGCAGTCCATCGCAGGGAACAGGGAAAAATGTACTCACCGGGCCAATTAATCTAGGCAACAGCAGCACGGCTTTGGATTGTGGGAGGAAACCGGAGTACCCGGCGAACATGCAAACTCCACACAAAAAATGCATTCAGGCTGGGAATCGAACCCAGGTTATTTTTGCTGCGATGCGGCAGCGGTTACTCACTGCGCCACCGTCCAGCCCAGTTCGATTCTGGCTCGCGGCCAACACCGGTGATGATTTTGTGAACCGGTCCAGGGCCTCCCCTAGGTCGACTCCGCCTGTACCTGGTCGAAAACGAGCACCTCCTGCGGTGTGTAAACATTGCCACTAACACACAGCACTTGCCCCAACTGTGTGTTAATGCTATAGGGGCATCTTTATCTTTGGTGGCGGTGGTGGGACTGTGCTGGCGGAATGAGAGGCTGGCTGCCCCTGCTGCCATCGCACTTTTCAATTCTGTAACAAATGCAGCTTTGTAGGATATTTTTTTTGTAACAAAAAAAAAGGATTTTCAGCTTGTGACAATGAGAGCTCTGGTCACGCCGTATTGCATCAATATTTCATGCATTCAAATGTGGTGCCCAGGTGGGGGCCCGCTCGACGCTCGCGTGTAGGAATCTGTAGCCGATGACAGTAAAGCGATGCCTTTCTTTGGGTTTCGCGGAAGCAAGCTGTGTGGTCGTTTGCTCTGTAGACGGAAGGTCCTGTAGGGAAAGCTCACATAAGACATTGGGACAAATTCCCATGCTGACTAAAGTGAGGGTTTTTTTTCTCTCCCCCGAAGGCATACAAACCATGCTTAGTATATTTTCCATCCATCCACTCATTGTCAGAAATCGCTTAATCCTGTACAGGGTCGCGGTGAGCCGGAGCTTATCCCGGAAGACACAGGGCGCAGGGCAGAGCTATATGCAGAATGGGACGCCGGTCCATCAAAGGGTACCCGAGGGCAATTTAGTCAGCAGGCCAACTCACGGGACAGCTATCTCAAATAAGAGAACGATCCTGGGAAGAAAAAAAATCAGGACAGATGGCAACCCTAGCTGAAGCATGCATTCTGGTGGTGCCCATGTTCTGTTAACAGCGAGCGGTGGCGAGTCTATCCACAGACCAACCACGGCTAACTCGGAGCAGCTCAATGCTGTCGTGCCAGGATGTTGGCTCTTTTCCTACCTGCGCCTTCATGGGAACATTTATTCCTTCCTCTGGCATGGATTGTTGGTGCGGGTCAGTGGTGCCGTGCCGAGATGCTGGCTTTCTCTCTCTCTTCCGAGCTGCGTCTGCTCGGGTAGATATGTTCCCTCTTTGCTTGTTGTAGAATTATTATTATTATAATTTTCCTGTTGTCTTTATGTCCTATGTTTTATAATGTATCGCTTGACTCTCAGTTATTCTGTCTTGATGTTATTGACATGCCGTTCTCTCCACAGCTTTGTGCAGCGTTTTGTGACCCTGGGGTGAAAGGCGCTCTATAAATGCTATTATTATTATTAGCATACACTTCACAACATCCTTTCCCACGCTTTCCACCCACACCTTAACCTATCCGTGTCCGGCTGCCAACTCCCTCCCCAACGCGTGCAGACACCCTGCCCAGCACGCCGCTGTTCGGCACGGACTGCGCGTTTGGCTCGCGGGGATACCGGGGCAGCCAGGCCGTCACGAGTACGGGCGAGACTTGTCAGGCCTGGGCCGCGCAGAGCCCGCACCGGCACACGTTCGCGCCCGACAACTACACCGACGCCGACCTGCGCGCCAACTACTGCCGCAACCCGGACAGCGACCTCGGCGGGCCATGGTGCTACACCACGGACAGCGCCGTCCGTTGGCAATACTGCGGCATTGCTCACTGCAGTGAGTAAATACCCGGCGCGGAATAAGATGATAATAATGATAGCATTTTTGAACTAGAACGGGACGATCAAAAGATGCTGCTTTGGGTCAGATGGGGCTGCAAGACCCGGCCCCAACCAGCTGTGAATGTGGAGAAGCAGACCATACTATGGAACACTGCCTTGTCTGCGCTCTACTACACAACCTCTGCAGCTCAAAGGACCGTGCAGAGTTCAATACAAATGCCAAGAACTGTGTAAATAAATGGGAAACTGTAATTTAACCATCGCGCTTCGAAGAATCGCAAAGAAGAAGATAGCATTTTATAGAGCGCCTTCCACCCAAAGGTCACAAAGCGCTGCACAAGGGGCCGCGGAGCGAACGGAATGTCAACATCAATCCATCCGTTGTCAAAAACCGCTTAATCATGTACAGGGATCACGGTGAGCCCGAGCCTATCCCGGCGGACACAGGGCGCAAGGCAGGGCTATACCTACGCAGCATCAGCATGTCTTTGGACTCTGGGAGGAAACGTAGATGTTTATTATTATTATTCTTCAGAGCTGTTATTTTGTGATATCAGTGTTACTGAGCGTTCTCCATCTCTTCCACGTTGGAAGTATCATCCTGCTTCCAACGTGTCGCCTCCCACGTTGTGGGAAGAAACCGGAAAAGCTGAACACAAAAACTCCACACAGACTCCACACAGAAAGGTGCCCGAGGCAGGAATCAAACCGCCTCGGGCAGGACCTTCTTTCTGTGAGGCACAGATGTTACCACCGCACCACCCTCAAACCAAACACTGCTTCACGCCCGTACATTGGCATGCCTATATGTCGCTGTGTAACGTACGTATGCAAACTGCACTTCAAGGTTTATCACCATCTGCGCCGAGCATTTATATTCCGCGCAAAAGTGCATAAATCATCCTGCATCAGCATGTACCTGTGACCGCTCACAAAGAGAAAATCCTATTGATCTTTCAAAATGTAAGCCCGAGCGTGGCTCTGTTGAACTACTAGCGGTTATTGATCCGCGCGGCGTGCGTAACGCTGACTACTAATTATTTCGGGCTCCGTCGTTCGGAGAGCTATGGGCCTCCCGCCCCCGTGTGACCGCGTGCTACCGCGTGCCTGACCGGGCTCCTGCGGCCGGTTCTCGTGACCTCCGTGGCTTTCAGAAACCTGCGGTCGCTCCTACTACAAGCCGGTGTTCGCGAGCACTGGGCTGGGACGGATCGTTGGCGGGGAATTCTCGCATCCCAATTCCTGGCCGTGGATGGTGAGTCCGGGGGCGGAACGGTGGCGTAGTGTGTAGCGCTGCCGCCTCGCAGCAAGAAGGGTTCCCGGGTTCGAATCCCGGCTCGGGGGCCTTTCCGTGTGGAGTTTGCATGTTCTCCCCGTGTCTGCGTGGGTTTTCGCCGGGTACTCCGGTTTCCTCCCACCGTCCAAAGACATGCTGCCAAGTTAATTGGCGTACTGACTAAATTTCCCCAGGCGCCCAGCGATGGACTGGCGTCCCATCCTCGGTGTTCCCCTGCCTTGCGCCCTGTGTCTGCCGGGATAGGCTCCGGCTGCATGTCTTTAGACTGTGGGAGGAAACCGGAGTGCCCTGGCAGCGTGTATTTGGAGTGGCGAAAATGCAGATACTGGGAGAATATACACACTCCACACAGAAAAGCACCCAAGCCCGGAATCTAACCAGAGTGTTTCTTGCTGTGAGGCGGCAGACAGCATTACCTGTCTATGAAATTTCACAGTTTTAAAGTGAAACTGCTCCATCCCCCTAATCTGTCCCTCACACTTCCGACTTTTCGTTATATCTTACGGTAAAATTAGATTTGATTAACGTTGTTTCGCTGAAAGTTGCGTTTTACAAGAGCGGAAACACAACGTTAAGCGCGGACTAACGGTATTATTCACAGCTGTCCTGCCCTAATTGGGTATCGATGCATCACGATGAAGCCTACTTGACTATCTCCAAGTCCGAACCTACCACACGCTCGACCTAATTGCCCCGCATTTCTCCAAAGGTCACGCGTGTGTGTGTGTGTGTGTGTGCGGAGCAAGCGATGTATGCGTGCGTTTATAGAGAGAAAAAAAACCACGAACAGTAAATCTGTTCATCTTCCAGGTCGATTGCGATGATTGTTTTGTTTAACTCCCTCCGGGTCACCGAGGTCTGCGGAATATGCATCGGCACTCGGCTTGTCCAATTATGTTTCACTTTGCAACTTAAATCATATTAAGGGGCAGATTTACTTGAGAATCATTTAAGCGAGATGTTACAAACGAGAAAACAACAAAACAGTAAATGGCATTTTGATACGAACCTCTGCCCAACACTCCCCAGCACAACCGGCAATCTTCGACTCGCGGCGTTAATTTCCTTGGAGATAAATGAAAGTGCCTCTTCATTACTTCATCCGCTCTCGCCGCTCGCACACTTCATCCCGGCTTCAAGCTTCGGTGCGAAGAATTGAAAAAAACTCGCACGGCCGCTTGAAAGTTACTTTTCGCCTTTTCCCGACGTCGATACTTGGACGCATTAACGGGTCTCGGGCCGTCGTTAATAATGACGGTTTTAATTGGCTCCAGGACCGTTGCACGCTGAGCGAGCGGGTGAGCGAGCGGCGGTCTCGCGGCATTGTGGCGGCCGAGTGATTCACGCCGGATCGTGACGGACAAATCTAGGGTGCAGCCGCATCAGTCACACGGCAAAGGAAGGCGCAACATCGCTCACGCTCCGCTGCGACGACGGTCTTGAGTTCAGTTGTAGGCACGAGCTAACCGCGCACAATAGCGGTCTTTATTTACCCGGGGAATACATCACCGAGTCTGACGTGCACGGATCGTAACCTTGCCGCGGTGGAGGTGCCGGCGTGTTCCGATGAACCCCGGCAGCCGTGTCGCCTCGAGTCTAGCGCCCCTGCTAGCGTCTGCCTTGGTGAACAGCTCTAATAATATATTATTACGAGTTATAACGCATGGCACAGCATGGGTTCGATGTCGAAGGTATTCGTTTCGAAGAGAGAACGACTCGGAGGCGCGAGGACACCGCAGAGAGGCGGTGGGGGAGGCAGCCGCTCGGTTAGCCAGGGTAGTTTCCAGACCAATAAAGATCTGAAGACCCTCCGACTGAAGAATGTTGGTGTTAGGAACGGTGTCTGGCCGTAAAATTCCACCATAATAGCAACCACCATTAGGGGGCAATGGATTAATCAGCCACGAGTTCCGTCCGGGGTTACGTAAACCCACCGACCACATCATATCTTAGGCGGCCACGATCACTCCACTGCCGGACGAAGGCCTACCCGACCCATCGCTGTCCCTCAGCTTCCAAGAGCCACTGAACTCGGGCACGCATTCAATGTGATCTGCGCGTAGGCAGGGCAGTGATGCTTTAATTATTGCAGGAGGCAAGCCGGTGTGTCACGGAGCGGCCGTCACCGGCGAGCTTCGGGTGCCCCACTAAAGCACCGGCTCGGCTCTTTTTCTCGTAAGCGGGGAGGGATGGAAGCAACGCGCGACCCGAGTGGACTGCCACCGCGGAGATGGAGCGATACGTCCGCGTGCTCATGCCCGGCGGATCGCTCGATTGACGGGGGTAGCGACGGGTTATGTCCGGTCGCCGTCCAGCGGCGGATCGATCATGGCCGACCGTGACGTGTCACGATGTAGTGGGTTTTTGCCACTACATCGTGACCGGCGGCATCTAAATTCACTACAGGGTTAAGAAATACTCGCGAAACGAATTGTAACTCTAACCCAGGACGATTCGTCAGATCGCCGCCGCTTCAGAAGCATTTGCCGAAACACACGAGCACTTCTAAAGTAAAAGAAAACGCAGGCGGGCTCCGGTGGAGTGCCTCCCGGCAGCGCATCGAGGACGCGGGAGCTGTGATTGTGTTGTTGCGGCGGAAATACATGGAATTCCCCTTAAGAGTCGGTGAATATGTGTACTCTGATTCGATCAAAGTATGCGTTGCGCCCGGCCATAAGAGCCTTTCGTAAAGTGCGCCGGCCGTGGCGCATTACCTTTTGCGGGATATTACCTTTCCGAGTCGCGGCGGCCCCCCTCTCTGCTAGGCAGGTTGCTGTTTGTCCTGCTGTGGCTTTCGCGCCATAATTGGATATTAATTCAGCACGACCATGCAAGCTTGCTACACGGGGGAGGCATTACGGACGCAATAACACTCGGTCGATAATAATGCACGCGTGTCGTCGAGCACGTTTTCTGCCGTCGGTACCGGTTTCCTCGCGACGCGTTCCGCCGACGCGCAAGAGCCGCGTGCTTTATTGTGATGACGCTTATTTAACCGGCATCACAGCTGAAAGTAAGCCGGTACGGTACGGTCCGGTACGGTGTACCAGTAAGTAATTGACCGAAGCGTTCGGTTGTGATATGACCTTACCGATAAGAAATTAAAGTTATTTTCACGCCTGCCCATGATAGCTTGGCTGAGTCTCGGTGCCCTTTTGCAGTAGACCCCTGCTAGCTTTCACGGTGGGGAGATGGGGGATGCGGGGGTTGGAGGGCGATGATTGCTATGTATTGTACCATTTGATTAACTCGTAGGCATTAATTGGCAAAGTTTGACCATTCTCGACACAGACATGCCCAGCGCAGACATGGTTATTATTTGGCCACTCATACCAGGGCATGTTATGCAGCCACACACGTTGGAAGCATCCTCAGGCAAAAGCGTGGCGGGGGGAAGGAGGGCGAGCGCTCAGCGACACGGCTATCCCGAAAGAACAGCTCCGACGAGCAACCATCACGAATCGAGCCGAGACAAATCTACATCAGTGCGATCCATCTCTTATTCTGAGAGTGTGCACGCGGAATGTAACACGATGAACGCTCCCATTTCCTCCCCTCCGCTCCAGGCTTCCCTCCGGCCGGGGAGGAACTACAGGTCGGGAATTTGCGGAGCGTCGCTCATCCACCCGCGATGGATCCTCACGGCGGCACACTGCATTCGCAAGAAGTGAGCGGAACGCGCGAGCTGCACTCGCGGGCGACACAATCACGTAACGCCAGTGGTTCCCCAAACTTTCTCGGTTCACGGCGCCCCTTAGTGTATCAGGATTTTTTCCACGGCACCCAAAGTCAGAAAATATAATATGGTATATATCGAACATTTGGAATATCCCACGGCGCCCCGTGTGAGTTAGCTGCGTTGCCCCGGAGCGCCGGAATACTGGCCGCAGAAATCCCACCATCGCCCGACGCTGAGACCGCATAGTCGGGGGGTGTGCTCTTACTATTTGGGTTAGTCGCAGAGGTGAAAGTAAGCCGGTACGGTCTGCTACGGTGGACTGGTGAGAAAGTGGCTGAAGCATCTGGTGCAGTACGGGTGGGCAGAGAGGGTTGTGATACAACCGTACCGCCAGGAAATTGAAGTGACTTTCATGCCTGGTTAGTTGAAAAAGAAGTACAAAAATCAGGGCTCACTGCAAAATATTTTGGACGATCCGAGATTTTTGTGCGTGTTTCGCATTGGTCCAAAAATAGAGGTGTGGTCACTCGTATGGCTGGCATCACTTTCTCTGATTTCCCGCCAGCATTGGCAGTGCGTGACAGGTAAATAACCTGAAATCGTGAAAACGATCTTGACACCTTAAAAATCCAACAATTGCAAGTCCAAAACGCATTCCTAGACCACATAACCCCGTTTTCCGTATCACTCGAATGACTTTCAATCATTTGGAAAGTCAACCTCAAGATCGCCGGCAGCATCTTCGAAATGCCACAAGCGCTAGTTCTCGACTGCCTCACCGCTCTCATCTCTACCCCCCTTCACGTGCTCACTGCTCCGGCAACCGAGGCCTCCTGTAAGGAATCATCCAGCGTTGGCTCAACGGGAGGTCACTCCCTCTCTGCTGCTGCGCTCATTACTCATGATCCGGAATACCCGTCCTTTGGCAGTCCATACTGCCAAGACCCTTACACTATTTAGGTCCAGGCTCAAGACCTTTCTCTTTTCTTCTAACGATCATCACTTCTGCCTGTGAAGTGTCTGCATTTGCACTTCTAGCGTAAGGTTGCCTCAACTCTGACTCTTGCCCGTAGCAATCCGCCCATTACTTTCCCGCTCCGAAAATTATTCAGGAAACCCCGCTCTTTCACACTCTCTGGCTGCACATGTTACTGCCCTGTATGTACAGCGGCGTCGTATGCAGTCCCAAATAGGCGCTTCAAAAATCCACATTGCGTTGCGTTGGTGTAAAAGCAATATTTCAGCTCCCAGCACAAAAAAAACATTTCAACTCCACGAAAGAATACTTATACCCGCCGCATTCAGGGGTAAGGTTAAATATCTGGCACTGGCGACACAGTGTCAGAGCCCCACCAGGATTCGCGAGTTAATCGCGTATAAACCTGAGCGTTGGCAAAGTTGTGTCCTTGACACTACGGCAAAACGCCGACCGTCAACTGCAGCGAAGGATATCATGGGGATTCCTGATGTTCGCTTTCTAGAGCAGGCGCGGTTTGAAAATGCCACACGACTAGACTGGCTGCTGGCACAAAGACGCTGCAGCGTTGTTGGCTAGGACAGCTGTTAACGTACCCACCATCAATGCATCTCCTGCTACCTTATGCATGCGCCACCTGCCTTCGTACCCAATTTTGTCTGCGCAGAGCGCCGCTTGTTTGGGGAAGCCACGCTCTCGGCCCAAGTTAGGCGTGAGTCTGCATTAACATCTCCGCTTCCGTCGGCGAAGATTCACTCCGGAGTTGAAATTATGATTAAGTAATTAACGTCGCTCAGGCAACTCGTACGTTTTGATGAAAATTAAAGAAATCGGCAGCTGTCTCTCAAGGGGGAGAAACGTAATGCGGTAATTGGGCCCCCTGAATACATTTTGAAGTTTTATGCGGGTTTCGCTCTATTACATTTTTTCACGACTGCTGACATAGTTACTGAAAATACGGGCCTGGTGTTGGAAGTTGTGAAGCCCAGGTGTGGAATGTTTTATGTCTTCCTCTTTGCGAATCTTCGGAGCACGATGGTCAGCCTCTGGACATCGTTGTCTTTCAGCTCGGCCTCGAAGTGTTTGGTAGAATTCGCAGGCAATACCAAGTATTACCTGACAGGGATTGCAACGTGAACGCTTCTACCTTGACCCCCGAATGTTTTATGTGAATTCCCATCACGGACTGAAGGTCACAAGCCAAAGTGTAAACTTCACATTCAACACTCTGCAGTGGATCTCACGCGAAACAAGACAAACACATCATCAGCGGGATTTTTTTTTCAATCGGAAAAAATATATATCATGAAACACTTTCTCAACCTAAAACCACTTAATTAATTAGTTAGCTGATACTAGTGTCTGGCGGTCTGGCACTGGCTGACCACGTGGCTGCCTTCCACCCACCTTTCAGCGGTTTCCTGCAGCGCCTTGGGACCTCTATATGAAAGGCGCTCTATAAATGTATAACCTTATTAAACATGCCTAGTTAAAAAAATAAAAATGCCAAATTTCTTATTTTTGTTAAATAAAAGGACAGATTTTTTTTTAATCGTTCAACATTTCAAGTATTAATTCTGTATATACTCATATCATATATGTTTCCATCATAAGAATAAGCCATGATTGCTCAAGTATTTTTCCTGGTTTACGGGAGCGAACGTTTAGAGGCTCATTAAGCTGTTCCTCCGAGGTCTCGTGGTCAAGGGAAAACAGGTTGCATATCTCGTTGGCCTAATTTTTGAAAATATAAATAATTTGCGAATTCATTAAGATTCAATATGAATTGAGGCTAGAACTCGCAGCACAGGTGCCCGAACTGTCAATGTGTTAAAATGCTCCCACCCGTCTTCCCAGATATAATTAACCGAATTAGAACGCCCTACTTTGGCAAAACTCCATTTTGTTAAAGTCACGTAAAAATTCACACTAATGAGCACAACTGGCCACGGATGCAGTTATAGATATTCGTGAATTATGCTGCTTAGTGTGCATAATAATAATAATAATATAAATGTATATAGCGCCTTTCACCCGAGGGTCACAAAGCACTGCACAAGGGCCGCAAAGAGGACGGCACGTCAACAACGAAAGAAAAAACAACCAATAAAAACCAAAGCCTCAAAAAAGAAATGATTAAGGCTGCTTCGAATAAAATAATAATAATAGCATTTTATAGAGCGCCTTTCACCCGAGGGTCACAAAGCACTGCACAAGGGCATCGGAGAGAACAGCATGTCAACAATATAAAGCAATATTGTCATACTCTCCGAATTATTAGATGTTACGGAACGTAAGACACATCCCAAGCTTGTGCTAATATAGTTATCCAAATCTGGTCACACACAAACACACACCTACTGCATTATAAAACGTACCGCAATTTATTTTCAAATTTGCAACACTGGGTTAAAGAGGTTTGTCTTATAATCCGTAGAATACGGTATAAACCGGTCCCCACTTAATCCTGCACATTGCTGGGATCGGTCGCATGCCGAGCGATTTCCGGATTTCCAAATTCCTTGCAGCAGGAGGTGAGGCCTGAGCAAGTAATTGCAGAGCAGACATTAAATGGGTTCCCAGTGTCACGAAGCGCCCTCAATCTTCAATCACTCTCTCGCTGCCACACGAGTTCGTGGGACCGTTAAAGACGCGGAACGGATCGCTTCCGCTCTCCTGACCTGGAGCGATGGTCACGATTGCCGGCTGACCGCTGGCTCAATTTACACCGTGCGATGCTCAACAGAGCGATGCCTGTCTGGCCTATTGTGTCCCCCCCCACTTCCGTGTGTCAGGCGTGGCCAATAACATTCAGGGGGATTATGTTGCCCTGCTCGTGTGACATGGTCACTGTAAGACGCGGCGAGTCGTGTCACAGAGCGGCTATGAATGCGAGCAGGTGTTGAGGGTGAATGAATCCGGACAGACTAAAATTGTGAGAATTGCTCTTAAGAGCTGCTCTTTCGCGATAGCCGTGTCGAGCGTTCATCCTCGCTCCTTGACTGACTCAGAAGCCTGATAATGCTTCCGAAGTGGGAGGCTCTCTTCTTCTTTGCGATTTTTCGAAGCACGATGGTTAGCTTCTGGACATCGTTGTCTTTCAGCTCGGCTTCACGACGTGAACGCTTCTACCTTGACCCCCAAGTGGGAGGCAAAACGTCACGAAGGAGAGACAAGGAATGCTCGACGCGGCTATCCCGAAAGAACCGCTCTTAAGCGCAATTCTCATCCATCGAGCTGTGAAAACCTACTTCAACACAGACTAAATCGTTACTATACTGCACATGCAACCAATAATCAGTTAGTATGTCTGTTATATGAGGTGAACCGGTGGAGTAGTCCTTAATGCAATGTTTTTTGTCAACTGGTCAACTTGAGTTTGATTCCTGTCTGCGGCTAACGTTAGCGGTTAGTCATATCTGAACCGGTCCTAGGCCCACCTCCTTTTCACCCACCCACACTGACCAGTGTGGTGAAGTATTACTAAACAGCCCTCGTGACTGACGCGAAATGGAGACAGCTTGATTAAGAAGTGGACTGACAGATGGCACTGACAATACTTATTATCATTAATCGCTCTACAAGAGGAATAACCACGAGGGCCCGTTGGGCTTCTGCTACTCCACGCACGTAACGCGGAGAGCCTTGAGACGGAGCGATGGAGTCATGCCGCGTGAACTTGGCAGTCACGTTGCGTCTGTGCCGGTGACGTTGCGTTTTAGAATGAATGGGAATGAATCTGATGCTTTCATTGAATTAATTAGTGTGTCAAGTATGTATGTGGTGTGACATAGCACGCGGCATCATTAATTGATTATGAGATCGACTTGGTATATAATGGCTCACACCCACGCCGATTTAATTGTCATGATTCAGGGTTACAATTCACCTCGAGAATTGATTCTTTTTCTCGGTGTCTTTGTCGGCGAAACCCGATTGGACCGTTTTACCTGCAGCATCTGTCTGCTTGGGTCTGTCTCTCTGCTCCGGGGTAGCCTGTCCCGTATTTAATATCTTTATTCTGTGACATCTCATGCTTTGTACCGTGTGTTTTGTATTCTGCATTTTCTGTCTAATTTATACCATCTGTCTCGCCTCGTTACTGCCTGTGTTTGCTTTGTCTGACTCCTTGGCACGGTCTAATTTACATCTCATTTGTTCCGTGTGGTCCGTCCTGCCGATCGACTATGGTGGGGAGAGATATTGTCGCGGTTATTAGCACGCTGTGACACTAAAGCAACGACCCGAGTTCGAGTCAAGCTCACGGCCAATAACAGTGGCCAATACTTGAACCGGTCCTGGGTCACCCCTAGGTCGACTTAGCCTTAAATGAGTCCCTAGTGCGGTGTGTATACATCGCCGCTTTGGAGACAAAGGCGGCCGGGCGTGGTGCTGGTCACCCACCCCCTCGCGTGCTGTGCCGGCCTGCATAGGCGCTCGCTAACAGCACTTGCCCCAAGAGTACCTTAAGGCTATACGGGGGATCTCTGTCTTTGCCTCTCGATCATACAGTTTTATCCTTATAGGCAGAAAAAAATACGTTAGGCTGTTATCCCTGCACAATTTAACGCTGTAGTCGTTGTTATTACCTTGTGATTTTATCCACGGTTTGCATTGTTTAGTTTGAACGTTTAGTGTATCGCAGGAATCCCGTATCCAGAGCTTGCAGCCTCACTGGGAATTTACTGATTCTAACAACAAACATCTATCCGTATATTTCCGTAATTCTCATGACTTTGAAATAACCGATTCGGACCCACACGATTCAGCAAGCGTGTTATGGGTGTAACAACTCATTTCGCTCAATGAATCGGCGAACAGTTGGTGGCGTGAGAATGTTCTGCTTTTCAAATGACTTTGACAATGAATTGGAAAACGTGCTAAGAGAGCCGTGCATCTCCCGCGTCTACACTGGGGCCTGAAGAGCCCATGGTGTTGGGATGGAGCCAATCATAATCCCGGATTTGCAAAGCTCACATCGCTTTGCCTGCTGCAACAATTTAACGTCAATTTGGTCCGAGGCTTTAAACTAGAATAAAATGCTGACTGTAGTACAAACTGAGTTTCCATCTACGTGTCAATCAAATTAGGCTCTGAACATTTCGTTTAGAATGGCAAGTGCGCGACTCTAACACGATTCTATTGACTTAATAGCTCTTTTATGCCCTTGTGTTTTGATTTGACATAAAAGGAGTTTCTGACTGCCTGTGAGGAAAAAATATACACACACACACCAAAGGTTGAATTTTGCATACATTCTTGGTTTCAAGCGGAAAACTGGTTAAGAAGTGGAATTTGTGATGCTAAATATTTCAGAATTGCAAATTCTATTTTATCTCACCCAGTGCATGTGGAGGAATGACGGTGCAGTGGGTAGGGAAGGGCACTATGAACCCCGTGACCTAAGTCGGATTCCTGACCGTGGCTATGACATATTGACTGATCATGGGGGATCATCCTTTGACCAGTCCACAGGGACCGACACTGCGTGAAGAGGTGACCATCCAGCAGTGGATTGACAAGGGGGCCTGATTATTGCCACGTGTATTTATATTCAGAGCCCTTTATTCGCAGTGTTCTATTGTATTTATTTGGTTTAAAGTTCTATTGCATTAAGGGCTATTGTACTCGCAAAAATATAATCAACTGAAATAATAATACTAATGGTCTCTATTCACTCAGGGATCCCTTGCTAAGTCTCATTAATGGCAATGTTTGGAAATTTCCATCAATGAGTGGCATGTTTATTTGTCGTGTATTTATTTTTTGTTAATCTGGGGTAGGGCCCGGTTGTTCTCAAAAGCTCTTTTGGGTGACTTTGGCGGCAGGAAGGGGCGTGGGGGGGGGGCCGGGTTCAGAGCGGGAAGTTAAAAGGAGGATAGAGAAAAATGCAACGCCATCAGAAATCTCGGTGGATCTGTCGCATCACTGCAAACTGATGATATAACAGTGAACAAATTGAAAAGCACTACAAATTTGAACATTCAGCGTCGCAGTGTTCCACGATATAAAGTCTTAAATCGAAACGAAGCAACGGTAATGGATATAAATTCCTAACACAGGAAACCCCACAGCAGCAGCACGTTAAAACATGGATAAAGGCGTCCAGATTGTAACGATCAGTAACTCGAGATTCACTCCGCGCAACATGCGCGCATTTATAAAACTTTTAGCACGAAAAGATAACTCGGCTAAAGCTCTGTCTGCGCGAGCGAGCGAGCGGTGCTTGCCGAAGTCGTTTTCAGCCGACGTAGCCGATCTCTGCCACGGTGAACCATGAAGCATCGTCGCCACACACTGTACATCTCTATCCAGTGCTTTCGCGATCGATCAAGATCCAATAAAAAGTTTAGCGGTAATAAAAAAAAAAATCCACCTCCTTCCTTAACGCTGATGAACTGAAGAGCTTGAACCAAGCAGGAGAAGACGCAGCACCTGCGTTGCTCAGTTTGACACGAGAAGCAATCCAGAGTGATGTGGCGCGAGACTGTGACAAGCGGAGTCACCGGGTCTCCCAGTGCGTCAGTGACGCGGGACGGACTAAGTACGACGTGAATAAGTGCCTTACGCCCGACCTAAGTAAGGCAATTTATATCCGCGCCTCCTTGTAGTTCAAGACTATTGGGGTGGTGGTGCTATGGGTCGTAGCCGGCTCCGTAGAACGAGACGGTCTCCAGCCTGTCCGGACCCCCTGTGTGAATGTCAATGACGCGTCGCGGATCGCGGCCGGTAGCTCGGTCCACATTTGACGGTGACGCTGTCTGGGCCAAATCTGACACCTCTGTGCGGCCGGATCTCCGAGTCCGCACGGGTTGACGGGCGGAGTTGACGTCGTTCACGCTTGATCGCGACAGGAACGCGCATCTGCGCGAGACAGACTGGAGCGGGCTGAATTTTATGAAGACCAACCCCGTTCAGCCCGCCCAAACTACCCGCGTCGCGCTTAGCCTCGCCTGCCTCCTTCCCAGTACACCGTACCGGACCGCACCGGCTAACTTTCACCTCTGCCCGCCCTAACCCCGTGACCCGTCCGGCCGGCCGCCCGCAGCACGGACGGCAGCCTGCCCGACTACCACGTGGCGCTGGGCCTCGCGGACGCGGAGGCCGCGTTCGGCGACAGCCCCGACGAGCAGTGGCTGCGGTACGAGCTGCTGCATCTGCACGAGCGGTACGGCGTGGGCGAGGGCTTCGTGCCGCACGACCTGGCGCTGCTGCGCACGAGGGAGCCCGCCACGCTCGGCGACAAGGTGAGACGGCCGGCCACGCGATCCGCCACGCGACCCGCCTTCGTGTTGTTGACGTGCCCTTCTCTTCACAGCCTTGTGCAGCGCTTTGTGACCCTTGGGTGAAAGGCGCTCTATAAATGCTGTTATTATTATTATTATCCGGGCGCTGGACAATTGTTGGTCCGTTTGTTTTCGGTACCCGCTTGATTGTGTAGAGCGTCGCGGCGGGCCGGAGACCAATTGGGGTAGACCCAGGGCCGAAAGGTAGGGATGTAACCAGGATGGGACGGCAGTCTGTCACAGGGCGCCAATGGAATTGAAAAACGCTTTGTGTTCCGTGGCTTTTTTGTTGGTGCATTCATCGGCAGTGAAGGCTGAGACACCCCGATCTCAATGCCTCGGAAAAAAACAGAGGACGAGATTTGAACCCGGTATCTCAGCTGCTACCTGCTATAAATTGTATTCCCTGAGCCCCTTGGCAGCTTCTTCTGCACATAACATAATAATTATAATAATAAAGCACACTGACAGCTGTAGAGTGGAGGTGAAAGTTCACGTGCCGTCATCGTCTGTGAAAGAATGTCATTATGTGCCAATTATTATAGCCCTTAACCCTAACCCTGTAAATGGAATCCACAAGGGGGTTGCCTTTGGCAACGTGGTTTTAAGAAATGTTTCGGCTCAAATCCCCAAACGTGAGTAATACCCACGGATAAAACTCAACGATGAGTGGCGGCGCAGAGATTGGCGGATTACGTTATGAACCCCGGCCGCCCGAGTTTGATTTCCGGCTGCGGCAAACACCGATGGCGCGTTAGATGTGACCCGGTCCGGACCCTTCCTCCAGCAATCCTGCACTGACCAGAAGGGATTAATATCAGTTGAAGCCGTCCAAGGCTGAGATCGAAGAAAAATATGTTGGCTCCCTGCCCCGCTCACCGGCGAGGTGAAGTACGAGCAAGCAAACCCCCACGACTGTAAGGTATGTGGAGGGCCTTCATCCAGCAGTGTATCGATAAAGGACGACGCCTAAAACCCAACACGTTTAACGACAGCGACAGAGGTATAGGTGCAGTATCTCTTGCGGGAAAAATAAATAAACTCTAGACTCTCACCTGGTAAAAAAAAATACAAGGACAAGTGAGCACGGTGAAGATATGAACTGCTCTGCAGAATTTTCTCCGCACAAGGTGATGTCCTGGCAGTGCGGCTCCGTGGTGTCTGTCAGTGGGAAAGATTAATCAAGGCATGCTGGTATTAATTTAAAACTGCATGGTATCCGTACAGATTTGGTTTTGGCACCCGGACGTAACGACTTGGGATATTTTAAGTTGCGCGCAAATTAGTCGACGTTTGCCAGCGTCTGCGCAGCGCGCCGTGGCGGTTTGCAAAGCAACGCGCCGAAACGTTTACTCTTCTCCGAGGTGGCTCCTTACAATCTCGCAAAGCAAGGTGCGTGCATTTGTGCGCTGAATTGAAGGTTCATTATTATTCGAGAAAGTTCGACGCAAAACGTTGCTTCTGTCATTTATATATGTCCGTAAAACTCGCGAGGGTGCGTATTTTTCGATCATGCCGACTCAAAAGAAATGCGTGCGATGCGCGTGTGAAACTAAATTGCATTAATGCAAAAGCTGCGTTGATGCTGCTCATTAAAAAGTGGCCCCGGCTCACACAAGTCTGGCCGAATTTACAACACTTTGGGTGCCTAATTAAGATCATTTACGAGCGCGGATTGGCACTGTGAAATTACCGCAAAGCAGCACTGACGTTTCACGCGGAGAAAAAAACAAACTATTTACAATTTTACATGATACTTAAATCATTCTTATTTCACATGCAAAGTAGTTTGCATTCTCCTCTTGCACGTGCTCGCGCCGAATGTTCTATAACAATGTCATAAAATTAATTTCAATTTCAACCTCTATAAATGTAATTCCCCCACCTGGATCACAAAGGATATCCTCCCTTTTTTTTTTCCACCACAGGCAGAAAGTGGAAAAGGTCCTTTTGTGTGCGAGTGTGTGTGTCCGTGTGCCTAAAGGACAGCCTGTTGTAACAGACATTTTTAAAGGTTAAGTCTATGCTGTATAAGCTAAATTAAAGCGAAGCAATCTGATTCAGATACATCCAGCAAAGCTGAGCGGCTCCCGTTCAAACACGCTCGTGCAAACACGCCACTGGCAGATGATGAGCTCTGCAGGCATGGTCTGCAATGCCAATGACGCAGCCCCCCCCCCAACTCAGTGGGTAATGGCACGCTCTACCCGCTCACACCAGCACCACCCCCGCAAGCCTACCACCCATGGTAATGGTACACTCCTACCACCCATGGTAATGGTACACTCCCGACTCGACTCCCACCGGCTCACCGCCACGGTGTGCCGACGCACGTGCACGTGAATTATTATGCAAAGGATGGCTCTGGTTTCCCTTCCATCACCATCAGCCACGATCAATCCACTGCTGGATGAAGGTCTCTCTGAGGCGTCACCGGCTCTCGTGGCCATGTGATTGTAACGGTACAAAGACCACCTCGTATAGACTTAACAGGCTGTAGTGTCAAGTGGTGTTAGCGAGCAACTATGAAAGCGAACAAGGCGCACAACCAGGTGGGTTGCCAGGATCACGCCCGGCCGTCTTTCTCTCCCTAGTGGCGATGTTTACACACACACACACAGTATCAGGAACTCATTTGCGGCTGAGTCTACCTAGGGGAGGCACAGGACCGGTTCATGAAATAGTCACTGGCATTGGCCATTAGCGGGAATCAAACTGGGGTCCGATTGTAACGTTCCACCTAGCAGCCGCACTCTCCGCACGAGCCGATTCCATCGCTCCATCTCCCCCCGTCAACGTGTTGTCCGGTGTGGTGAGACCAGGGGTGGAATTCGGAGTGGGAACGCACGGGAACGCTGTTCCCAGAGTGCAAGTGCCAGAGGGAAAGTATTAGGCTTACATGGATGGATATTTTACATCTCAGAAGTCACGGAAATGCAGTAAATGCGTTCTCATAAACTCACAAATTTTCGAAGGAGAACCCCTAGACCTCTGCTCTAAAGAAGGCTGGGACCCGGGTGCGCCGTCAGTGATTTTATTTTCAATTCCACCCCAGGATGAGACCCACGCACGGTTTGTGGAGACCAGGGGGAGTAAAGCAGGCAGGGGTGCAATCTTCTACGTCTGGTGCTGTTTGCCCACGGTGTGACAGGGGCTTTTCGCGGGGCCACGTGTCAGAAGTAGAGGGCCGGTAGTCAGGAGGGAGGCCCACCGGGGTCTACAGGGTGCTCCAGATGTCTTGTGACCGCCATTCAATTATCTAAAACTCAGTATTTGTGTTTGCCAATGGGCGTGCTATGTAAGCAATATCTAAATACCATGTGTAAACTGATGAAGGTTTTCACGGCTCGATTCTAGATGGTTGCTTTTTAGAACTGTCGAGCGATCTCCCTCGCGACGTTTCGCCGCCCACGTTGGAAGCATCCGTCATATATAAACTGTATGAATCTAGAATAAATAAGTCAGGGTTATTTAAACCAGAAGGGAATGACCAAAGGAAAAATACCTGTTTTAAGGGTCAATTGAATGGGGGTCACAAGACATCTGGATCCCGCTGTACAGTATTGATGTCGGCTGATATTGTTGAATTTTCACCGGTGCTGGACGGGTGGTAGTTGTCCACGAGCCATCATCACCGCGGTGCATCACAATGAGCCGAGGTGAATATCGGCGAGGGTTAATGCTCGCTCGTACGCCCGAATGCTACAGCGTGCCTTTCGGGCGTACGAATGGCATGCTGTATCATTAAATCATAGCTTGTGATTCCCAAGCTATGATTTATTAGTTTATGCGCCGTTTGAAAACGTGAGATGCATTTAAGCAACAGCGTCACCTACGATTATTTTTTAAATCGCACATTCCGTCGGCTTCATTAATTAAAACTCAAATAAGACGTACGCCTTATGAAATTCCGTTGGATTAAAAAGAAGTCATCATTCTCGACGTAGACCGTATTAAATTTGTATAAGAGAATTACCTGTACTGACGAATTACTATTTTTTGTAAAGCTTGCCCGATAGTATTTCTCTAACCGGAAGTATGATTATGATTTTGCACCTACCATTTAAATCTGGATTTCCTTGGGGGGGGTTGCAAGTTTTGACGAGCACACTTGAACTCGGGGTTAAAGCCTGCTTTTAAAACAAACCTGGCCTTAATTTTAATTGCTTCCACTCAAACGGAGGCTATAGAAGCAGGCAGGACGCGCGGCAGGTGCACAGCAGCCGCTTTCCCCGGGGCATTCCGGTTAAAAGGGGTGAATCTAACAGCAGCCGGGAGGCGCGAATCGTTACCGCATATCTATCTACGCATGATCTCGGCGCCATAGATTAATGAACACTGATTTAAAACAAAAAAAAACACCCGGGGTGGTGTGGTGGAAAAGAAAGGGTCTTTGCGACACGCTAGCGTGATATCAATATACCGACCTGCTCAGATGATTAAATATAAGGAATTCCCCCTCTGGAACTGAATTAGTGAGATAATGCTTAGCAGTCGCGCGCACACACGCACACACGTGCACACCGGTGCTCGGCCGTTGCGTTCCCATTCGTCTAACGGACTTTACCTTTGTACACCGCGCGCACTGCGCAGTCTTGTCTTTGTTCGGTTGTTCTGAGGCCAGTGTTATTCTTTAACATACATAAATAAGTAGCTCAATATTTTTTTTATGCAACAATAATTATTATTATCAGAGGGCGGAACGGTGGCGTAGTGGGTAGCGATGCCGCCTCACAGCAAGAAGGTCCCCGGTTCGAATCCCGGCTCGGCGGCCTTTCCGTGTGGAGTTTACATGTTGTCCCCGTGTCCGCGTGAGTTTTCGCCGGGCACTGCGGTTACCTCCCACCGTCCAAAGACATGCTGCCAGGTTAATTGGTGTACTGACTAAATTTCCCCAGGCGCCATGCGATGGACTAGCATCTCATCCTCGGTGTTCCCCTGCCTTGCGCCCTGTGTCTGCCGGGATAGGCTCCGGCTCACCGCGACCCTGTACAGGATTAAGCGGTTTCGGAAAATAGATGGATATTATTATCAGAATGTATTACATTTATACAGAGCGGCCTATATATTATGATGCTATCAGCGAGTTAATTAATGAGCTACTCTTTCGGGATGGCCCTGTCGAGTGCTTCTCCGCCAGAAAGAGCAGCTCTTGAGAGCAATTCTCATACATTTCTCATACATCGAGCCGTGACAACCCTACATCAATATATTCTTTATTTTTTGGCGGAAGACGTTTTAACTCAAGTTTAAAGCCACGATAACACAGCATTAACAGACCACCGACATTAAACGGTAAATGCTGACACTCAGAACTCAGAAGCAATTGCGAGCAAAATTGAAAAAAAAGTCAGAGCGGGCCAGCTGACCTCCCTATAACTCGCTCACCTCGCCTCGCGCAAAATACAAAGTTCCCTTTGCCTTCACAGACGCGTGCAAACCGAGTGCCGCTAATGGGCACCTACTGCTGGGGCTTTCGTGGGTAGAACACGGGCGTGCGTGGCTTGGCTCACAAGGCCCTCCCACGTTAAACAAAAGCACTCATTAGCCCGTGCGGGCGCAAGTGTGCATGTGTGTGTTCTAGGAGTGCAGGGAGCGGTGGCTCAGTGGTTAGCGTGCTGGGCTACAAATCTGGCGACCCGAGTTCGAATCCCACTCACGGCCAACACCAGTGACGATTTCTGAACCGGTCCTGGGCCTCCCCTAGGTCGACTCAGCCTCAAATGAGTACCGAGTGTGGTGTGTAA
>JAZEWU010000021.1:6831698-6845914 GCA_036362915.1 Geotria australis
CCCCCCACCTTCCCACTTCGACAGCCCGGAATTTAAGTGCTGTTATTGGGCTTCTTGGCACGCGCCGTTCAGAGACGCTGTCAATCGTTGCCGGCTCGCCGGAGCGAGCGCCCGCCGTCCCGCTAAACACGACGAGGCCCCCGCTCGCTCGCTCGCGAAGCTCCTCGGCAATAGGCGAGCGTGCGTCTTCTCCCTGAAGAGAAAAAAAAAACGCGTGAGCGTCGGGAAATGCAGCAAACAAAAAACCAACAACAACAAAAACGGCGAAGCGTGCGGAAAGTGGGTCATCGTTAATAACAATAATAGCATTTATAGAGCGCATTTCACTCAAGGGTCGCAAAGCGCTGCACAAGGCTGTGGAGAGAAGGGCATGTCAACATCAACGCAGATTAACTGAGAGGAAAGCAATATCGATAAATTATCGGACATATGACATCGTTCTCATCGCGTGAACTCGGGAAGGCCAAGCGGAATGATCGGTTGCGTCGTGACACCCCACTTGCCCTGACCGGACCTTTCTCGCCTAGCCGACTGCGACTGAAATGTGCCGCAGTTCGTAGGTGTTTCCGGAATCGTGTTTGATCGATGTGGCAAAGGATGGCTCTTAATGGGCGGGATGTGTGCACGTGTTAGAGCTCTGCTAAGGTCCTGTGTTTATTAATGATAGTAAGAATTGTGATATTCAACGTGCGCAGAATTCATGCGGCGAGTCGCTAGCCCAGTTGGAGGTGCGTAAATCTGCACTACTACACATCGTAAACTACTCCACATAATTAAAATTCGGTTCTCGCCTGGCACGATTTTGATGGTCTTAGCCTGCTCATCGTTGACAAAAACAAGATGACACATTATTTTTACATCGCAACATGTTGAACCAATGTTCAATGTCTATTCAGCAGGTTGCCTAAAAAGAAAGTCACCGGTTTAGCATATTGTATACAGCCAATAGCTTCCGCGATCAACTTTCATCGCATTTCCAAAGCTGAGCAGGGCTGACCTTGGTGAGTACCTGGATAAGAGACTTCCCGAGATAACCAGTTGTTTGTTCACTTGCCTTGCGAGGTGGACAGTACAGCAACGGACTCTTAAATTTGTCTCTCGAAAGCTTTGAGTGTGTCCCCCTAGTATGTTTGGTGGGTTCTCTCTGGGCACTCTGATCTCCTCTGACAAGCCAAACATTCCTTAATGGAATGTGAAGCGAGAACATTGAGACTCAAACGTAATCTTTTCACGGTAAATAAAGGGCATTTATGATATCATTTTTTTTCTTCCGTCTAAGAGACATTTTCGTAAGCCGTCAGCACGGTTCGTTCATTGTCGTTTTGCGAGACGCATGCCGTTGTTGTCTGTAGAGGGAGCCAGCACGGGAGATGGTTTATTTCGGTCTCTTGACACGCTTATCAAAATTCATGTTCCTGAAATACATTCTAAATGTAGCAACATCAAAAGATAGGGATTTATTTAATTATTGGACTGCTGTCACCGCGACCCTCACCAGGACAAGCGGTTTAGAAAATGGATGGATGGATGGACATAATGAGGTGGAAGCCAGTAGATCGTTGTGTTGGCTTAAATGGAGTTTAATATCTAATATTGGGCGTCAGGGTTGTGCAGTGGTAACATCTGCGCCTCACAGAAAGAAGGTCCTGCCCGAGGCAGTTTGATTCCCACATCGGGTACCTTTCTATGTGGAGTTTGTGTGTTCTTCCCCGGTTCTGCGTGGCTTTCCTCCGGGTTTTCCGATTTCCTCCCACAACTTAAAAACGCTCATTAATTGACCGATAACACCTCTCTGGGGTTTCCTACAGAGCCTTGGGACCTCTGGATGAGCGTGTGCGATATAAATGTAATAATTCATAATGTTCCATTATTGATTATCCACGAAAGAACCTGAATTCTGCCCCCTTTGCTCAGTTGAATAAAAAACCCTAATAATTCATACATTTACATGCAGGTACATACACAGCCCGAAGCCAATGGTGCTTAGTCCACATTTGTTTGGACAAGACCTTGGATGAGTAAACCCTGAACAGGATTTGAACTTTTCAGGCGTCTCCATGTGCTCTATCAATGTGCAGCCCAGTCGGATGTATGATGTTTACGAATCATATTTCACCCCACAGTGCGAGTTGGCGAAGCCAGGGCACGGGGTGGGGGTGGCAGTGCAGAGCACAGGACCAGTTCAGATATTATATCGCTCAGCTGTGGCTGGACGTCAAACTCTAGCCCGCCCGGATCAAAGCTCATGACATAATAACCAAAATAATCCCGATAGTCCTTTTGTTATGGGCAATCATTTTCACACAACCGCTTCACCCCAGCCTTAACATCGCAGCAGCAGCCTCGCATGACATACACGCGGGCCCCGTGGCGGCACACGAAGCAACGAACCCGCTCGGTGGCCCAACGAGCAACGCGCGGACGCTGCCTTTTTTCCGCCGGTTGCTCCCGCTCAGCCTGGCACTTAGCATTCACACCGCCGCACGCTGCAGCCGGCGCCCGAGCCACATTAATTGGCTGCCAGGAACTTGGCATGCACGGGGCGTAGAGGCGCCCCGTGATTCCGTCCGTCCGCACGCACGCGAACGCAGCACGGACACGCGCACACACAACAACACACAACAACCGCCATTCGCTACTAAATGGTGGTGACGTCACCACGGCGCCTGTGCCAGGCCATATGCACCTTGAGGCTATCACGTGAAGTGTCGAAGGCTCGCCGACAGGAGGGTCACAGGACAGACCCAGGTGTCGTGAGGCTGCCTGACCGAGATGACTGGCAGATGCACCACCTGAGCTCCCTACTGTGCCAGCTTGCTCTGCTTTGGCCGCTCGGCGCTCGGCTCGCTGTTGCGAGCGTCGCTCCTCCGCACGCACGCACGCGCGAATACACGCACAAACGAACGCACGCACGAACCACCCCCGCACGCGCTTGGGATGGACGGCGACCGCCGAGTCGGGAGAGACGGCGGCGTCCGGCGGCGTCCGGCGACGATCGGCGGCGCTTGCGACGCGCGATCGCGCGCAGTCCGAACGCCGCGTCCCGACAGAGGAGCCGGGGAAGAGTAGGCGGTTGAGCGACGGTAAATCGCTGGGGGGGATGTGTTTAAGAAAAACACGGCACGCCAAAGAGCCCCGCTGTGGGTGTACGAGCGTCGTGCGGTGGGTTTGCGTGTGGTGGTGGTGGCGGCGGTGGGGGGCGGCGATTTTGTACGGTCACGAATCATACAAATCGGCACTTTTGTGTCATTGAGACTGCCTCACATAAACAGATTGAGAGTAAGCTTTAACAAAATAATAGATTTTCAGCGTCAGATACGATCTGTCCACTGCTGGATGAAGGCCTCCCATTGCTGTTGCCGTCGCACACGGTTTTGAGATGTCACAGTTTGACCATCTTCTACGCACGATCTGATTTTCATTAATCTCCACGGCAGACATCTGCTGTTTTTGCAAAGTTAATTCCTTTGGCTGCCACTCCATGGCTAGTCTTGACCTCAGGCCATCATCCTGTCTTGTGACGTGTCCTTGCCCAAGCACAGTTACTTTTTATAACAGTCAACATAATATGCCTAACTTACATTTGTTCTATAATCCATGCGGTCCTCCGTCTCTTGAGTGTATAAACAGGTAATAGAAGGGAACGGGCCCTCTGCAATACAAGAGGCGTTGTAAAAAACATGATATTTTTCAATCGACATATTCAACGTTTCCAACAAGCAGGCGAGACTCCTCAGCGGGGCCAATGTGAGAGGAGCCTCAGTGTCGTTACGTAAATGTTTCCACTGCTTAAAATACCAGTGCGCTAAATGAGCTTGTTCCGTACGTGGCGTTACACGCCGTCCGTGTTCACCGCGGTCATGTGCCATTGATCACGTTAACCGCGACACGAATACGCACCTACAGTAACAATATAAAGATGTGTTAAGCTATGCTCGTAGCTTTTTGATGCTATTAATGTAATGTATTAATTCAGCAATGCCTCGCCGACTCTCGAGACTCTTTTGTCAGGAGGATCCTGCAATGGGATGCGTGGCCAGTTCAATTTTTCAAAAGTAGAATATGTGTTTTGGCGCAGGTTTTTAGGGCTCAATGTATGAGAATTTCTCTTAAGAGCTCCGATTTCTGGATAGCCGTGTCAAACGTTCATCCTCTCTCCTTCACGACGTTTCGCCTCCCACGTTGGAGGCATCATCAGGCTTCTGCAGCCTCCCATGTTGGAGGGATCATCAGGCTCATGACGTATGTCATTTTCCTTAAATGTTAACCTGATTGTGCTATATTGTATCAGCATCATGTCAAAAGACGAAATAGCTGTTCAGTTGCAGGGCATTGCAACCCGCTTGGCGTTCGATAATGGCCCACAGAAGCAGATACCACAGAGATACCTCTGAGATGTTTTCAAGTGGCCTCTGCCCTAACAAGTAGAGTGCAACACGATGACACCCACGCAGCATATACCAGTAATGTTCTCAGAGATTAAACTTATCCAAATTCAGAACCAACTTTGACATGATGATTTATAGTTGTGTGTGCAGTTATTAGTGACCTGGTCTGAGACCATCGACTCACTGGACTTGGGAACCCAGTTTAATCTCAGGTGGCTGAAATTCATCCTCTCCATGGCTCTATAACCTCATCGTGGTGGAGGGGTTGTGTGTTCTGATGAACCCCAGAGCTGTGGCACCTGGAGTCTAGCACTCCTGCTACGATCTCCCTTTAGTGAACAGGTCTGGGGTAGAGGTTCCGACAAATAACGATCTGAAGATCTTCCGACTGAAAGAGGTTGACGTTAGGAAGGTGCACCCAACCGTACGATTCTGCTCCAATACCTCCACAATGGAGGGGCAACCGGCCCACCGGTGTCAACCCGAACGCCGGCTGTTTAAACTAATAACAACACAGGGATTCAGCGATGCACTCTGACCTCTGGGTGACCTGGTCACCTCTGCCCAATTCCTTTTTAACCAGCGTTTTGCATGTAGGAGGAAAGTGGATAAAGAGGGGATAACAAAGATTAGCACGGACGAGTTCATGAACCCATTTTCTGCACTGCCATTTCCTCGCCACCTCACTGCTCCGTGGGTTTGAAAGTTTCACAAATCTGCATAATCCACTCTCTCTGTCCTCCAAATCGCCGTATTACAGGCATGCGCCAGCACACCTGGTTATGTTAATTTAATCGAATATGTTTAAACGGGGACTGACAGAAGTTAAAATATATAATTCCACTTATAATTAAACCAGGAACTTTAAAATGAGCTTTTGTTCTTTTAAATCACTCCATTATTTTATCTTCGAGCAAGGTTAAAATTGTGGCTTAATATTTGAGCACCATCATTTTAAAGGATTCTGTCGGATCAAGCTCTATTTTGGGAAGCCAGAAACTCCAATTTCAGGTGACACGTTGGGGAGATTAATTAAATTCATAACAGAGGTATTTTGTCACTAGAGGTGTCTGCCCACAACG
This sequence comes from Geotria australis, assembly GCA_036362915.1. Lineage (NCBI taxonomy): Eukaryota > Metazoa > Chordata > Hyperoartia > Petromyzontiformes > Geotriidae > Geotria > Geotria australis. The sequence goes on from JAZEWU010000021.1 coordinate 6,837,169, forward strand.
CTGCACGAATTTCGTGCAGGGAAACTTGCGGCACACAGATAACAACTTAAACTTTTCCTGCATTCATGTTTTAGAATGCGTGTGTCTGACAGTACAAAGATACCCACACAGCTCATACAGACTATTGGGCCAACAGCTGTAAATTAATACAAAGGGATGCCGGCATATTTTTTGTTCGAGATCTGTGCCTTGTTATTGCCCCCCGTCCCCCCAGCTTAGCTTAATTTGTAAATATTGAAATAGTTAGTATTTTTTTTGTATTTCGTTTTTTTTATCCTAGTATTTGTAAACCCTTGTTGTTGTGTTTCAGTCCTTGTCTATGCCAACACCGGGCTCTGAAAGAAACAGCATTTCGATCCTCTATATGTCCTGTACATATGGCAGAATTAACAATAAAGTTGAAATGAAAAAAAGGAGGGGAAAATCTGGCCAAAACCAAATCCCGGCCAACTTTGTCTCCCCAGTGCTGATATTTACGGACCGCACGAAGTGCTCATTGAAGTCTTAGTCAACCGACGGGAGGCGCACAAATCAATTAGTAAAATCGCCGCTAACGTTCGACCGTAGCCAGGACTCCTAGCTCAGCTCACCCATTCCCCGGGCGCTCCTCCGCACGAAGCACAAAGGTCCCACTGTACCCTGCACGCGGTAAACACTGACGACACGCGCGATTTGTCACCGGGCCGCGCTCATAGTTCACTCGGCGGTGAATGACACCGTAAAAAAAAAAAAATCAAATAAAAATAACTCGTTATTGTGTGCACATTTAAACGATTTCCTTAAAGGACTGGCCATCGCTCAGGTGACAGCGTTACAGCACCAGTGAGACCGTCGCAAGTGCCGGCGCCTTTACAACACCACTCTACCCGCCCGCGCGTGTGCGTGTGTGTGCGCGCAGGTCAATTTGGTTTGCCTCCCATCCCGTGGAGAGCGTCTCCCAAACGACTACACCATGATCCTGACAGGGTACGGCATGGACAGTGAGTATACCGATCTGCACATCGATCCGCGGCAAAGCAGAAATGACAAATATACGGAAGAGAATTGTACCGATGTAGATTTTCACGCCTCGATGTATGAGAATTGCTCTCCATAGCCGTTCTTTCGGGATAGCCGTGTCGGGTGTTGCTTCGCTCTCCTTCGCGTCGTCCCGCCTCCCACGGTGGAGGCCTCATCAGGTTTATGCGTTTCGCTTCCCACATTGGAGGCAAAACATCGCGAAGGAGAGAGGGGAAATCCTCGACACGGATCTGCCGAAAGAGCAGCTCTTGAAAGTGATTTTCATACATCGAGCATCGAACCTCTACAAATACAGGGATATTAAGTATTGACAGTGGTGCGCTGATTTTTGCAATGCTCTACGAACTCTGCGACCTGAGTCTGATTTCTGGCCGTGGCTAATAGGAGTGATGAGTGAAGTATGATCCGGTGCATTGCTCCCCTTTAACAACCCATACTGACCAGTAATGGTGAAGTGATCGCCATGACGTGGAGAGGCCTATATTCAGTAGTTGATTTTCAAAATGTTGATTTAAAAATAAATATATATTGACCAAGACGAAATGAAAAATAACAAACGTGGAAAGCAAATACTGAGAGGTAATATATATGCTAGCAAATCCAAGGTTAGTTTATAAGTTTAGTTTTAACTGAATTGGATTGTCATTATGGATTTCCTAGGTACTATCACTGTGTACGTTAGGCTACAAAACAATCCACATTGAAACTATGACATTTCATTTGATTGGCTTTGTGTCCTGCATAACTTGGTTAAATGAGCTCAATTTTCTCAGCCGAATGGAACCCTGTTGCACATAAACAGTCTCGAACAAATGGAATCTCCTGGAATAGGTCGCATGCCATTATAGTATTTCCATTTACATGGAAGAAATTTCAATTCTCCTACTTATTTTGTATTTTATTTCCAATTCTACATTCGTGTGTGTTCCCTCCTGCGCTGCCTCCCACCCCGCCCTTATTTGTAATTTTATTTTAAGATTTTTTTTTTTTACAATTTTTTTTTGCTCAGCATCAGAGCTTCCCTTATGGCTCGCTTACTTCAATCACCACGCACTTTATTCAGGCCTGCCACAGGGGGCCACGTAGATGAATAAAGAGCCACGGCGACAGGTAGCTGCCCTTCCGGCGCAGATAACGCAACACAAAGAAACATTAAAGCTCCGAGCAGGGCTCCACCAGACCAAGCGCACAACCGCGGCCCGGGCCAACCCGCTCATTGTACCGAGATGCGCTAACACCCCATCTGCAGCTCATTAAAACAGTCACCTCAATTAGCCCATTTGCATCTATCCCGTAAACAGTGCCAACGGGAGCTTCGGGCAGCGCTCGCGGTCGGTCGCCCGGAGGCGGAGATACCTGCGAATTGTTGGCAGAACGCGAGGCGGGCAAAAATCACCGCGGAGTTTGGCAAAGGTAAAGCTGCCCGCCGCGCCTCCTGGCACAGAGGAGCCCCGTTACGGAGGTGGGGAGGAGAAAGAATGGGTGGTGCGGGAGGGTGAGGGAGCATGCTCGAGGGAGGTGATTAGCCAGTGCAGTCTCTGCCAGGTTTTTTAAAATTTTATTTTCTGCAACACACATCGCAGGTGCTCATCATTTCCCTGTCGGTTACTGCTGTCCTCCCCCTTCTCATCAAGGTATTAACAACAATAACGATGATAATTGATCTGCTAGACGGATGAGTATTCACCGTTCCCTCGCTGTGTCTGCGTGTTTGTGCCGTTAATATAAGGGGAGCGGCGGCTCAGTGGTTAGCGCGCTGGGCTACAAATCTGGCGAACCGAGTTTGAGTCGCGTTCACGGCCACCAACACCGCTGACGATTTTCTGAACCAATCCTGGGCCTCCCCTAGGTCGACTCAGCCTCAAATGAGTACCTGGTGCGGTGTGTAAACATCACCACTAGGTTGAGACAAAGGCGGTCGGACGTGTTGCCGGCCACTCACCCCCTCATGTGGCGTGCTGACCTTTATAGGTGCTACACAAACAGCACTTGACCCTACAGTCTGTTAAGGCTATACGGGGGATCTTTGTCTTTGTGGTTATGAGAGCATTGAGGCGCCGAGTCGTGAACGAACTTCCACGTGAAGTAAATATCAACGTCGTACGCGGGGGGGTGAAGCAGGGAAACCGGGGCTGCAGCAGTGGAGCAGAGATTAACACATTGCGCTCTGAGCCTGGTGACCTGAGCTCGATAGTAAACAAATTATTCGGTGATGAAAGTGACGCACAGGCAAAAATAACACAACGAAAAAAAACCCCACCCAACTCACCACATTCGACAATAACAGTGCGAGGCCTTGAAAAATATACAATCGGTGACATTTCAGGCAACGGGCATTCTTTGTGGCCCATTTTCCAACTCTGTCTCTCTGGCCTCAACGTCCACTCGCTTCGAGGAAGGGACATTTCCTGACATGCCGCCTATTCTATATTTGATCCTATGAATCTCACAGCGTTTCCCACCCCACGTGTTAAAGTTTAAGTTCGATATCGGGTTACGGCTTACTTAATTGGCGGAGTGGTTCAAAATAACGGTCCAAAGACCCTCCGAACAAAGGAGGCTGGTCCCAGGAGGGGGGCATCCGGCTGTAACATTTTCCTCCGACACTCCAGACCATTTCGGGGGGGGGGGCACCGGTCAACCTGGGTCAACCTGGACAGCAGCAGTTTAAACCGCCAACTACACGCCAGTGCAATGAGTTTTTTGTTTCTAATTTACCACAGCTCACGACGTGGCTCAGCGATGTGGATGTGGAGGGCAGCGGCCGCTGTGAGATCACTCGCAACTGACGTCAGCCGCCGTGACCGGGAATCGAACGCGCGTTTCCCCGGATCCGTGGCGCAGCGTGCCGACGAGCCGCTGCTCCGCCGCTTTACCGCGCTTTAAACCGTAGCGCCAGAGCGGACTGACCCCAGCCACACGCGCTCACACATATTCAGCGCCTGGTCCGAGGAGGACACAACGTTGCGGAACGATGCTAGCTTATGTATACAGATATACACGAATAATTGAAACTTTGCAAAACCATTAACACGAGGACCTCGATCTAATGGAAGGGGATACAAAGATATATATATATTTATTTTTTTCCGGCACCGTTTCCAAAACTACTGGGTGAAGCACACGAGGCGTGGGCTGGTGACGAGCTGAGCGATAGTACGGAGACCCTGACGGATTTGTTTTCCGTGAACACCTTTGCATTAGAATGTAATTGTGTGAGATATATATGTTTTTACGAAAAAATACCTCCTGGAATATAACATCTCTCGACCCGGCCACTGGGAGATTTTTTTTTTTTTTACCTACTCCAAGCTCAGAAATTGAAATAAATTAAACCTGGACCTTTGGTGGGCATGCAAGGAGCTCGACACAAAGTGGCATATAATGACATAACGTAATGAAAAAGCCTATTAACGTTTCGTTTGCCCTCTGCCGAGTTGGAGGTCTACAGGGTCTTTTTCAGTCATTTAATCAAACAGAACCATTAAACGCTGACCTTGTGTTCCCTGTTATAATTAAAAGGGGGGGGGGAGGGTGGAATAAAACATTTCAATCGAGAGCACGTTCATTTTTCAGCTTTCGATTGATGCAGCGGGAAAGGGGGGGGGTTAGAAAATAAGCTCCACTTTCAAGTACTTCACAAAAGCCACAAAGAGGGACCATTGATTTGCGAGTAAGGGAGCTAATGAGAAAGAGGGAGAGAGATGGAGAGAAGGGGGGCAAGGGGGGGCAGGAGGATGAGGGAAAGGGCCAGACGTGGAAAGGATGCACATGTGTTCTTTGTGTCCTTGATAAACAAGCAAAACAAAAGCAGTCAATAGCCAAAGAGCGGCATTTAAACCGTCACGCGCAATTAGAATGTTTGAAAATATTTCAGACAGAATTGCAAGTAACGACCTTTTCATCTTTCACGCAACGCTGCGTGTGCGCCGTGAGGTTCAGCACAGGACACACAAAACGCAATCATTACGAGGTTACCGAAAGTGCGTGTCGTGCACACAGCGCAGGCAGCGGGGCCTAGCAATCCACGAACGTTTTTCGCTTTCTCTTCCATGACCGTCGTTGAGGATAGGGACATAGATTGACCTGTAAACCGAGAGCTTCGTTCGTTCTTAATGACCGAAAGAACGAGATCGTGGATACAACAGGCAGAAATGAGGTTTCTCCGCAGGGTTGTTGGGCTCAATCTCCGTGACAGATTGAGGAGCACAGAAATGCGGGAGAATCTCAGAATAGAGTCGCTGCTCCTTCGGATTGAGAGGAGCCATTCGAGGTGGTTCGGGAATCTGTTAAGGATGCCGCCTGGGAGGCTCTCCCGGGAAGTCTACCAGACACGGCCCACTGGGCGGAGACCTAGAGGCCGACCCAGGACACGCTGGAGGGATAATATCCTTCAGCTGGTCTGGGAACGCCTGGGAATCCCCCAGGAGGAGGTGGAATCTGTTGCTGAGGAAAGGGATGTCTGGTTCACTCTCCTTCATGTCTTGGGGCTGTGGGAGGAAACCGGGGTACCTGGCGAAAACCCTCGCGGACACGAGGAGAGCATGCGAACTCCACACAGAAAGGCACCCGAGCCGGGAATCAAAGTATGAAGCGCCAGGGATACTCGCCAAACCACCAAGTTGCATGCTGCCACCGCCTATTCCACTCACTCGAGAAGTAACACAGTGGTGCGGTCCAGTCGCCCACGCTACCCCTCCCCACTCTTCACTTCCTGGAACCTTTTCAGATCTTCCGCGTATACACACTCCACCGCATATGCGCCCGGCAAAGTGATACAATTACTAAGGAAGCTCTGTTTGTGAGTTTAGGTCATGTGAAAAAGTGTGTAAGTGTAGTGTACCCGTCGATATGTTGGAGCAAACGAGCGAGCACATACAGCACTCACATTTTTTTTCCAAACCCTGATGAAGCTGAGTGGAAGTCTCAGCGAAACGTCGGTACCATCTTTTAAGGTAAGTGCTGTATGTGCTCGCTCGTTTGCTTCAACCGTCGTCTCTCACAGTCGCTCCGTGTACTTAGGCCACGTGCTCATCCACTCGGTACCTTACCCAAAGCCCACTTATTTTTCTCAGCGTTCAACGCGATGTGCACCGATGTGCACTTGTTGCCAAATGCGTGCGTTCTTCTCTCGGCGTAAACGTAAACATCTGCAGGAAAATTAATCCTCGTCGCTCCATTTCCTCGAAAGGCGTCCTCGCGAGCCTGCTGCCTCTCCCGGCCTGGCACTCCGCCAACCACCGAATTTGCTCAACAGCAAACTAACGCACGAGGGCTCTCGCCAGAGGTGCAAGTAATCCGGTGCGGCCCGGTACGGCGTAGCGCACCAGTAATAAATGCAAGCTCCATGCCCCCCAACCCCCGCTCCCTGGATCGCACGCACAATGCCGTTATTATAACGCGGGCGGGGGGGAGGCAACAAACCAAAAATAAAATAACCCGACGGAGCTAACGACGCTTATCGGTCATTAACGCACGAGCGACGCGTTCTCTCCCCCGCCCACCCGCCCGCAGGTGCGACGGGCGTGCCCAAGTCGCTGAAACAGGCGAGGATGAAGCACCTCTCGCTGGATCGCTGCCGTGCTGTGCTCGGCTCGCACGTCCGCGCCAGCGGGGGACACGTCTGTGCCGGCTACATGGAGGGAGGCGCCGATGCGTGCAACGTGCGTCATCGGCTCGGCCGGGAATCGCGGTCCCGGCGCCGGCTTTCCGCACCGTCGGCGTCGTCGCGGTCACCTCCTCCAGTTTTTTTACGACGGCCGCGCCATTGGCGTGCAGAAAGGGGGGCCGAGGGGGTGACGGCCCTGGGCAACCATTTCAGGGGGGGGGCATCCAATCAAAGAGTGAAATTAATCAGTCCCGCAAGCTGGCGTGAATGTGGATCCGTGTTTTAATAAGCGAGACCAGAGTAGACAACCTGTTACATGCATTACGTGTAAATACTTGGGTCGCCGGGTTCGTAGCGCGGTGCGCTAACCTCTGTGCCGTCGCTGCACGTGCACGGTCGCTAACGCATCCCACTCTTGGCGGTTGCTCGGGCAAATCCTACGCGACGCCACTTTGTACGTTTCTATATTTAACTGTCGCCACCCTTCCGCCCATCGGCACGCCGGGTTTTGGCAGCGCAGGACTTTGCCAGTACGGCAAGTAGGTTGTGAATCGGTCCACCGCAAAACGCCTCTTAGTGGAACTGGCTAATCATCTCAAAGCATGATCCTTGAAAGTGAGACTAGACACTCGGTGAATCTTACCAGGATTAGTGAGCTACTCTCTGATAAGAAATGTCATTGAGCACTCCACTGATGAACTCCACTGATGAAGTCAGTGAAGTAATGTGGGTCATTTGACCATACTTTACCATGACGATCAGTGCAGGTTGGTTAAGAACTAGTTTAGATATCGCCCTACCACAGATGTTATCCCTGACTGGAAATTGAACCCAGGTCATTAGTTTCGAAAGCACATCACGCTAACCATTGCGCCACCGCTTCATAACAGCACAGGGTTATAACCGTAATGTTACTAGTCTTTAAACTGCCACTATCACCCGTAGACAAAACAACGATCCCATGTATAGGCTTTAACGGACTGCTGGGCAAGTGCTGTTAGCGAGCGCCTTTGAAGGTCGTACGGCACGGGAGGGAGTCGGTGGCCAGCACCACGCCTGTAAAAACCATCGTTTCCCGAGCGCCGATGTTTACACATCACACGAGGCACGCACCCATTTGAGGTCGAGTTGACCTCAGGGAGGCCTAGGTTTGGTTCAGATAATTGTCCCGGGTGTAGGCCGTGCGTGGGAGTCAAACTCAGGTCACCGGGTCCGTTGCGGAGTGCGCTAAACGCGACCCAGGCGCTCCCCCCGCCGCCGCAATCGCCACGTTCCGATGGAAATTCGTTCAGCGGGAAGAGTCCTTGACCATCTTCAAATCTCGTCTCAAGACTCACTTGTTCCGTAAAGCTTTCAAGTCCTCCGGCTAGGACTACTGATGCGGCTCAATGCCGTCGTGCCAGGATGTTGTCTCTCTTCCTGCCTGCGCCTTCATGGGAATATTTATTTCCTCCTCTGGCTTGGACTGTTGGTGCTTGTTGTAGAATTATTATTATTTATGTCTGCTGTCTTTATGTCCTTTGTCCTATACTTTATCGCGATTGCTTGACTCTCAGTTAATCTGTCTTGATGTTATTGACATCCCATTCTCGCCACAGCCTTGTGCAGCACTTTGTGACCCTCGGGTGAAAGGCGCTCTATAAATGCTATTATTATTATTATCCTCACCTCTGCCATTAACCATCATTACAATCACCACCGGCATGAGTTGAGTAGAGGGCAATGCATAAGGCTGCACATTGGTGCGTGTGCGTTCTATCTTTAGTCTAACAGCTACGACCTTAATGTGCTTCCCCGTCGCCAGACCACGCACGGCGGCTTAAAGCACCTCACAGGCTCCTCTCGTTCTGCGCCGTGCGTCACCGGCGCATGCAGCCCGCTTGATTGCACGTGACCAAGGGGCCTTTCATTATTGAATAGACGAGCGATAAAAACAATAACACCAACACACACACACAGACGCGCGCGCTCCCACAGCCCACCCACGCTCACATATATACTTTATATATCTGAAATTCATCCATATGTCAAGTATTGCCTTCCATTTCTTTTTCAATTTATTTTACTTGGTCGATTCCACTCGAGAATACCGTGACCCCCCCCCTCCTCCTGCTCTCA
>JAZEWU010000021.1:6885231-6905725 GCA_036362915.1 Geotria australis
GCAAGATCCTATCTCGGCAGACACAGGGCGCAAGTCTATCGCACCAGTGGAAATTCACTCAACAGGCCAATCAACCTATACAGCAGCAGCATGTCTTTGGACTGTGGGAGGAAACCGGAGTGCCTAGCGAAAACCCACAAAGACACAGGCAAAACATGAAAACTCCACACACAAAGGCATCCGAGCCGGGAGTCGAACCCGGGTTTCTTGCTGTGAGGCGGCAGCGCTACAAACCGCTCTGCCGTGCCGCCCTGTATGAATGACATGTTTTTAAAATGCAAGTGTAATTTGTAATTAGATATGCAGTTTATAGAATTCCTTTAAGTCACTGACATTGAGTATGCTCTAAATATAACCCAACCATTTTTTTTCCTTTTAAATATCACGGAACTGGGAGGTCACTCGGAGGCAACGAATTAATGCAGCAGAACAAAGAACCTGCTCGTGATTAATGTTCTCCCATGGAATTAGATATTGCCTGAATATCTTAATTAGTTGTAATGTCTGATGTACGTATATGTAAATCAAACATGTCCATGGGGATGCGTTTGTTTACATGTCTTATCTACGGTTCTGACCATGTATGTTGTTTCGTTCATGCGTGTATGTATGTGTGTGCGGAGAGTAGCGGCGCAGTGGTTAACGCACTGCGCTACGAACCCGACAACCCGAGTTCGTTTCCGCTCACAACCAATGACGGTCGTGAATATTTAGAAGTGTGTGCGCGGGATACGAAACTGTATACACAACACTAGATACAGAACGCTCGATAACTAACAGAACATACAGAATACTTTTCTGCCATATTCATTCTTAAAGATGAGTACCCTGGTGAGGTGTGTAAACATTACCGCTACGGATACAAAGGTGACCGGGCGTGGTGCCTGCCACCCTACTCCCTTGTGCACCGGTGTCGATAGGTGCTCGTTAACGACACCTACCCCAACATACCATTAAGGGCTATACTGACGATCTGTATGTGTCTGTACCAGCATGCGTGATAGATGTAACAGCGTGCATTCAACTGAATGTTTTTTAGCTTTTAAAAAGTGCTCTCCAAAGATGTAGAATTTCTTTCGATTCCTATTGGGCTTATAGCACAAGTAAGAAGCCACGTTCCCAAGAGACAGCCGTTAAAACAAAACCGCATCGGTTTTCGCAGCAGAGACAGGGGGTGGGTGGGACGGCTAAAACGAATTTCGACAGACATTAGTGAATCTCAATTATACGTCCAAGTTGAAATAATTTGCAGGTGCATTATTAAGGATCTAAAAGTGTTTTTTTTTAAAAGACCGCTTTCAACGCGATGATTGATGGTAATGGATTTTGATGGCAATTATGATGGATGCTTATTGGAGGAAAATGGCCAAGTACTGAACTGGTGTAGATCCGCTTTTTTTATACGGAGGTGAGAATAATTGACTGTCAAGACACTTATTAAAGAGGATCCTGCTTCGGTTTGCTTGGCTAATTGCTTTTTTTTGTTGGAGGGAGGGGGCGGTGGAATTTCTACATGCGGCCAGAAAGAAAAGAAACCTGGTAAAAACAGGTAAGTCAGCACCCTACCTGTTGTACCGCTTCCTACTGACACGGCTAATCGTTAATATATATTGTGTAACTTGTACTAATGTATGTTTGCCTATGTGTGCGTGCACGTTTCTGTGTGCGTAAAGAAATGAGCAAATATTGATAAATGTGGTCTCATTGGAATTAGAATTACCATCAGAAGGTTACGGGACAATGAAATTGGTTGTTTGACCTTGGAGCAACGTAAAAAAACCTTGGACCTTCACCGAACAAAAATGTTTGCATAAGAGAGCACAGCATCAACCAACTTCACAGATTACAAGAAAGCCCTTTGCACCCAGGCATTACAATCTTCATCCAATCATCAGATTAACGTTTCATTAATTCACTACCGCGCAGCACGGTGGCACTAGGTGTAGCGCCGCCACATCACAGCACGAAGGACCTGGGTTCGATTCCCAGCTCAGGTGCCTCTACAGGACTAATCGGGGGGGACTGATAACGATTGAATGAAGGATTAGCTAACTAGTTTAATGGGCAGCTGGTGTGGTTGTAGTTGGACAATGGACCTGCAATCCAGAGATCATCATGGCTCGGCAGTCAAAACAATGACGCGAATTTGCTAACTCCTCTCCTTCCACGGCTCGACGTATGAAAATTCCTCTCGAGAGCTGCTCTTTCGGGATAGCAGTTTTGAGCGTTCGCCCTCTCTCCTTCGCGACGCTCCGCCTCCCACGTTGAGGGCCTCCCACCTCGCTTAATTGTGCTGACTAAATTGCTCCCAGTGCCCTGAAATGTTGCTAACTTACCCCCTCCCTGCTGGACAACGGTTAAAAAGAGCCACACAGCTCAACCTCTCAATGTTGAATGCGCTACCTATAATATGTTTTAGTTTTTTCCCATCGCAATGCATAACTGTATTTTTACTTGTTTATTTGATAAATTTGTGCAATGCGGTGTGTAAACGTTTTTTTTGTTTGGTTAATTTATTATTTTTATATTTTTATATATTTTGCATTATTATTGTCAATTCGCATGTTTGTTGTGTCGCAGGAATCCCGTAAAGAGCTCGCAAGCTCACTGGCTATTTTTTCTGCCGTAATAATAAACATCTATCCATCAATCTATCTTCCGACTTCAACGCAAAACCGACCGACGCCGGCGGCCTCCGCAGGAGAGCGGAGGAGCGACGCTCGGACGCGGCCGAGAAACTCACCGCACGGGCAGCTTAGCGCGGTCGGGGTCCCGCGCCAACACGCTGCCCACGTAGGCGCCCTCCGTGCCGTTCTCGGGCACCTCCATGCGGTACTCGCCGGCGCTGAACACCGGCGGCTCGTCCTCGTCCTTCACGGCGACGCGCACCAGCGCCGTGTCGCGGAACGAGCCGCCCAGCGGCGCGCCGCCTCCTCCGCCGCCGCCGCCTCCGCCTCCGCCGCCGCCGCCCAGGATGACCCCGCGGGCCGAGCCGACCCCCGAGAAGCGCGAGTCGACGTGCGTGTTGGCCGCCTGCACCCGCAGCGTGTACGACTCGCGGCTCTCGAAGTCCAGCGGCTGGGGGGGAGCAGACACGCGCACGGCGGGCGGAGGTTAGGCGACAGGACCTCGCGCGCTGGTCGGCGAGCGCTCGCGTGCATGCCGTCGCTCGGATCGAGATCGCTCACACCCTGCGCCGCGGATCGTAAGCGTATTGTGGCGGAGGGGTTTGCGTGGCTACGTTCAACCGCGAAGCTGTGGTCACCTGGAGTGTAGCACTTCTGGTAGGGTTTTCCATTGGCGAACAGGTCTGGGCGGAGGTTCTAGACAGTGAACCAAAGAGCCTCTGACTAAAGGAGGTTGGTGTCAGTAAGGGCATCTGGCCATACATTTCTCCTCCAAAATCCCTGCCAATTGGGGGACAACCGGCCAACCCGGGTCAACCTGGATTGCGGACGTTTACACCGGCAACAACAACGCCACCCTAGCCTACAAAATAAATTGCACGACCCAAAGAGAAAATTATTCTTAAGAGCTGCTCTTCCGTATTGCGCTTGTGACCGGTTTTAACTGAAAGATATTAAGAGCAATTCTCAAAAAAAAAATTACAATCCTTTTCTGTCGATCCACAACTCAATAAAGCCTCTAAAACGCGCTCGGTTTCGGGGCCTTGTTTCACCACCCTGCAACACCACGTGGGTCATTTCAAACGGCTGCAGATATTCCACAAATAAAAACGCATCGCAGCTTCCAGCAGGAAAAGTGCTCGTGCACTCTCTTATTTAAAAGGCCGCTGTGTGGAAGGGTGGACGGTGCCAGACTTATAGCCTGTCATAAATTTGTCCTGGTTTTTCTCCTGAGCTCCTTGTCTCCCCCCACATCCATCTCCCACCTGCCGTCGCACTCCCCCGGCCCCCTCTCCCCGACACGCAAAGCCTGCTGGTATCATGCAGAACGCCGGCCGGCTTCCAATCGGCTTTGAAGGTCACTGACATGATGGCGACAATTCAGACGTTCGCTCCCATGCCCGATCTGACATTTTCTTCGTAATTCATTTCAATTAAGCCGAACAGCAGGCGTTGACTACACTTTAACGTGTTCTCGCTGGTCGTAAGAAGCGTTGGATAAGAGTTCACGTCCGCACACACGTCGGGTTCGGTGTGCAGATCACCGGTTGGGTTGGTTCGTCAAAGTCTACAGACGTCAGCGCAGAATAAGATAGCAATAAAAAACGTAATTTTCAGATGGTAAAAGTTTCAGTCGTAACAATATACCGGGAAGTCTAACGAACTTTTAGTGCGATAAACCCTCGAGGTCTTTGCAAATTTCCACAAGATCACGGTCAAGGCTTGCAAGATAAATATTGCCTGCCTTCTAAAACTAGCCACGCACGCACTAACCCACCCACCCCACCCACCCCACCCACGAATGCACCCAGCGCTCCAACCGCTCCCTAGGCCTGACAGCCACAACCCAGGCGCGAATAGAACAAAAAAAAAAACACGTGTTCTTACTCATCAGGGAGAGTTTAAGCACACGGTTATGTTTAATGGAAACAAGACAAGTCTTTGTCAGTGAAGCTGCAAATTAACTGTATAAACGCTGATTGGGAGATTCTTAGTTATAATCACAGAATCACTTGGGGATAGCCGCACCGATCTGCGGGGCCATATCAGTCAGGTTCCATGATCAAAACACACATCAACGCTCCCTCGGGATACAGTGCATCGGGAATTCGGAACCGATGTGAATTCATGCAGCAGGCCTGCCCCGTCGCTGAATAACATTACGCCTTTGGGTGACGAATGCATGGGCGGTGCGAACTGTGACGGCTTCACTGGGATGCTGGCAAAATTAATGATGCCCATTGGGAATGTACTCATCGGAATGTTACGCTCCCCCCACTCCGCCGCTTTCGAAAGCGGCATTCTAGGATTCGTAGGTGTATATCCCTCCACGCAGGAGCGGGTTTTAAGGAATCTCCTGTGTGGAATTTTAATGAAGTTGCGGATCACATTATGCACGGATTTGATGGTAATGCTACGACTAGAATTCCGACGCTTTAATTGGTCATTGTTCCCGGAATTCTCCCGCGTTAATCAGGCCCGGAACGTTTGCCTGTGTTTCTCACTGGCAGACGTTTCGGGCCTGGGTGAAATTAAAATAAATAAATAACGTTTACAAAACCGCAAAACGTACAACAGAGACGAGACTTTCAAAGGAAACATCGGGTGTGTTCCAAGCCAAGGACAACAATCTATTGAAGCACAATTATGCGATGAGATTCAATTCGTGACGCAGCAATAACAAAACCGAATGAAACGGAGGCATCGATCATTTCGCTGGAGTCTCGGGGGTGCGTAATAGGTGCCGCGCCAATACATCTTCACCCCACACATTACAAAAATCGCACTCCAATGCATACAAAGGAGACGCTGCCACTCCGCTTGATGTCTATCGTTGAAATGACTTCTGTTATCAGCCGCTGCACGGGAGTAAAGGTGAATTGTGGCGCCAGAGTTTGCTTTAACTTTGAGTGGAGCGCATCCTCAGCCGCTGACTAAACATTCCAGAAGATTTCCTCCTTCAAGTGCAATCGCACGATAAACATTTGTCCCCCGTATTATTATTATGTAAGGCTGCAGCCGGCGAAGGAGACACAATAATTTTACGGAGCCTCGCTCCGGTGTCACGGACTATTTGGCCGACTCCACTGTTTCCATAAACTCGTGTCGGCGAGAGCTGGAGTGCCCAGAGAAAACACGCTCGCGTACACAAGGGCATGACTCTCCAAACATCGCAAAAATATGCAGCCGTTCAGAAACACGATTCTCCAGCACAACAGATGCCACCAAGTTACTGAACGGGGTCGTATAAGCATCGTTTCGAGTGTTGAAATTCCCACGCGAATCCCAATGCATAAATTGCGTCGAGTATCCAAGTGTGTCCCCGCGCTTCCCTGCGATTACCTATGCGCATATCTTTGTGCGTTACCGTGCGAATCTCGCTGTGGCTTTGCATGCTCCCGGCGCGCCCATAGTCAAGTCCCTGTGTGCGTGTCTTCGCTTATGTCCATTTGTCCCCGTGTGTACCCGTGTGTCCCCGTGTGTCTGCACGAGCGGCCACGCGCTCACGCGTGTGTCCGCGCGTCTCCATTGTGTCGATCTGCGCTCACCGCGCGTCCCCGTGTGTGCTAGCGCGCGTTGCCGCGTGCATGCCCCGTGCCTCCCCGTCTCTATGTCCACATGTGTTCATCGCCGTGGGCACCGCTACGCTTTCCCTGCACGCAGTGACGGTGGTGATGGTGGCGGTGACGATAGTGGCGGTGGAGGTGCTGTTAGTGGCGGTAGTGGTGGTGGTGATAGTACCTGGTGCGGTGTGTAAACATTGCCACTAGGGAGACAAATGCAGCCGGGGCGTGGCGCTGACTACCCACCCCCTCGTGTGCCGTGCCGGCAATCATAAGTGCTCGCTAACGGCACTTGATCCTACAGTCTGTTAAGGCTACACGGGGGATCTTTGTCTCGTCTTTGCTGGCGGCAGTGGTGCTTTTGGTGGTGGCAGTGCTGTGGCGATGTTAGCGCTGGTAACGCGAGTGGCATTTAGTGGCGGTGGCGGCGATGTCGGCGGTGCCGGGCACCTTCTTGAGCGTGATGACGGCCTCCTGCGTGTCGGTGTCCGTGGTGACGTCGAACATGCCCGGCGCGTCGGACTCGATGAGCGTGTAGGCCATGGCGGCGTTCTCGCCCACGTCCGCGTCGTCGGCGCGGATCCTGCCCACCACCGAGCGGATGCCCGCCGCCTCCGACACCGACAGCGGGTACGTGCCTGCTCGCACGCGCCACACGCACCACACGCACACGCGCCACACCGCATCGTCGGCGCGAGCGAGCGAGCAAATCGCAAGCGCGCCGGGGTGCCGGACGGCGAGCCACGGAGGTAGATGGATAGATGTTTACTTATTATTACAGCAGAAAAATACCCGGTAAAGCTTGCAAAAGCCTTTTAACGGGATTCCTGCGATACCACAAAACGTGCGAATTGAGAGAAAGAGAGAGGGAGAGAGAAGCAGGATTGACAACGGGAGGAGAGGAGATTGAGAAATTAAGACAGAGAGGGGAGGAACGGTGGGGCCCAGCAGCGTGGGAAGAGGTGGCTCATTACAATCTTGTGTTTACCCAGGAAAGGCTGACTGAGGCTTAGATCCGACTAAGTTACGCAATGGGGGTTGGGGGGCGACGTTGCCGCGGTATTTTTGTTGTAAAAGTTGGCGAATATTTTCCGAATAATTAACGCTAAATAATGCTAATTATCACGAGTTTCTCCGTTTGCGGAAAGAAAGTTGCACTTTTTCAGCAGGCTGCCGCTTTGCGCTCCGTGAGGCGCCGTACGACGCACGGATTAGATCAACAACCTATTCGCGGTATTTACTGCACCGCTTCCTGCACCAGACGGTGCTCTTCTAACCCGGGCTCGTCAATCTGCTCGTTTCAGACGAATCATTTTTACTCAGAATGAACTCGCGATTTAAAACGACTCGGCTGCTTCCGCAAACCGAACGTAGAAATTTCTGCCCATCGCATTGCCCGTTAAAGTGAAATTCCGGTGCTATCCCGACATTTGCAACTTCTGAACAGCTGAATTGTCACTTTTCAGCAAATGCAACAACGCGTGCCTCGGCCGCCGAATTTGAATCGGGAGCGTGCCGCAAGAATGCTAAAAGCAATGCTCCGGTACCAGCAGTCGCGGGAAGGAAGAGACAGGAACAGTGGGAGCAGGTAAATCTCATCACGGAATAGTGGAAGCTGCAGTAATCAAAATCTCTCGTTAATATGTAGCAGCATGCTGCCAAAACAGTCAAACAGTGCCCTGGCATTTTGTGATTTTTTTTTTTTATTTTGAGGTATTAGCTGTCACAACTGCCATAGATGTTGGATTAGGTTTGGTGATGTATATTTGTACGCTGCGTAATGTTTTTATGCATTTATGTTAGTAATTTATATGGGTTTGTATTGGGAACATTGGGAAAACAGCGAGGCGATTCTTCAATTTCAGATTTTTTGAACAGCAACGCCTATTGTACGCGTGAGCACACTTTGAAAGTGAAGCACACAAAGCAACAGTGAGCCAAATTTTAACCGATTCAGGTCGTGATTTTTTTTCCACTCAGCCACATATAAAACCATTCCAAAACTATATACGATAAAACAAATTTGCACCCCCGCCCCCTTATCCCCCCACCCAAGTCGTAAATTGGAGACAACAAATGCAAATTGAAAACCGCAGCGAGTGTCATTTTGACTTCTCATAACCGTGTATTGTGCAGACACGCGTTATTTGTATGCCACTTATTTGACTTGATGTAGCTCTGGTCGTGTTGATGCCTCTCATTTCAAACCAAGGGCATCTCACCGCAGCCTCTAAACAAGCAGGAAGCATCGTTTTTTTCCCTCGCCTGCAATCTATCATTGCGTACGGTTGCGATAAGTACATTGTCGCGTGACTTGAATTTTGGTAATATAATACTTTGATGATAATAATAATGACTTACAATTTTGAACTTAAGTCATTGCACTACTGGTTGAAGGTCTTTCAATGCCGTGGGTTGTTTGAGCATACTTCACCACGCTGGCCAGTGCGGATTGCTGAAAGTGGGCTTGGGTGGGTGCGGAGGTTCGGGGGGGGTACAGGACTGGCTCGGATGTGACTTGTGTTACCCATGGCCGGGAATTGAACTCGTGTGACCTGGTTTCACAGCGTGGAGTACGAACCACTGCCCCACCACTCTCCACCGAACATCATACATCAAACACACAAAACAATGCATTGATGTTAAGGTTACGTACAAAGTATCATGTTTCGAGGCTGCATATGCTTTCAATAACCTTTCCTCAAGAGCCTTTCAGCACCGCGAACATGTAACATAAATACATGTAAATGAATACACAAACGTCTGTACACTAAGCACTGAAGACAGCATATTATTTTAACCCTTGACGGCACGCTGTTTTTGTCGATGTAGGTTTTCACGACCCGATGTAAGAGAATTGCTCTTAAGGAGCGCCTTTTTTCGGATAGTCGGGACGAGTGTTCTGCCTCTCTCCTCCAAGGAACGCTGAGAGAGCTGCTCTTTCAGGATAGCCGTAACGAGTGTTCCTCCTCTCTTCCTCGAAGGAGAGAAGAGAAACGCTCGACACGGCTATCCCGAAAAAGCAGCTCTTAAGCCCAATTGCCAATTAGGAAGTTTCACTCCAGTTTCCTCCCACGGTCCAAATACATGCTGCTGCTTAGGTTAATTGGCCTGCTGACTATATTTCCCCCTGGTGCCCTGTGATGGACTGGCGTCCCATCCTGGGTGCAGCCCTGCCTTGCGCACTGTGTGTGCCGGGACAGGCTGCGGCTCACCGCGACCCTGTACAGCGGTTCGTGACAATGACGATCGTGACAATCCGTGCGATTTTCATCCTCACTTTTTTCCCGGTGGAGCAAGTGGCGTCCATCAACGGCCGCCGTCGACTAGCGAGCAGCGCGCTCGTTCAACGCGCTGTGAGTCAATGCGACGCGCGGCACCGTCTACTAAAGTCTCTCTATTCTCTCGGCGAAGCATTACGAGGCGGGAGGCTCACCGCTCCAAAACACCGCGGGAGCAAGACGTCGTAGCGGAACTCGCGGGCTCCTGAAGGGGGCGCCGGGCGCGATTCCGTCTCCGCTTGGCCAGAGGTTATATAAATTGCTTGGAAAGCTTTCAATCGGTTAATTACGAGCAATAGACGAGGCACCGAGAGAGACAACAAAGGGGGTTTATTTTTAGTTCCGTTGTGGATGGAGACATGACCCCTGATGATTGGACATTAAGCAAACAGACAAGCTTTATTATACCGTGGAGTGCATCTGAAACGTTTAGCAACGTAATTGCTTCGATATTTACATTTTCAGAGAAGGGTGTTTTACATAATCAGCACCGCTCTGTGCTTTTTGAGTGGAGGTTATGAGACTGAAGGTTATTCAAATTATTCCATAAATTGCAAATGTTGCATTAATTTCCATTACAACTTAACTCGGAATATCAATCGTGACAGGGGAGCAGGCAAATGTGAAATGTGCGCATTTCAAGGGGACCGTGTTCTCTTCACAAACTTTCCGCGCCCGGTGTTGAGAAGCACTGACGCTTGAGAGAGGAAAGCAATTAAGATCGTCGATTCTCCACGAGACAAAATCCACAAGGAGCGTTAATCTGAAACGCTAAACTATCCAAGAAAAGGCTGGCTGCGGAGCGGTAGAACTTCCGAGGTTATTTTTGGTAAAATTAGGGCCAACTTAAAAGGTGTTGCGGCTTAGTGGCATTGTTATTATTATTTTACCGTTGTTTTTGTGTCCTATGTCTTATGGTTTATCGCTATTGCTTCACTCTCGGTTATTTGGTCTCCCCGTTGTTAACATGTCGTTCTCTCCACAGTTAATAATTTGTTGCTGAGTACCGTTCTCTGTCGATGTTGATTTGTCGTTCTCTCCGCAGCCCTGTGCAGCGCTTTGTGACCCTCCGGTGAAAGGCGCTCTATAAATGCTATTATTATTATTATTGTGCAGCGCTATTTCATTACTATTTCACAACCGGAATTTTCACGTTGACGTTTATTTATGGCACTGATGATGATGAGCAATCGCTCTGCTTAATGTTGTTTAAAACACACACCAGAAACAAGGCTGTTTGTGTTAGGCTGGATTCCACTAAGTTAGCGTTTTGTTATTTAAACAATCGTTACAAACCTCAACTCCATTGGAAGTCTTGAGCTGGTAGTGTAAACTCCACATCACTTTGCTGAGGAACGATCTATCCATGTTATAATTGCCGTTGAGTCGTTCACATTTAATCAAACGTTGTAGGATGACAGTGAGGGGAATCGGATAAGATAACAATTTCATTTGATTAACTATCCTTTAATTTACATCCTTTAATTATCCGCAACCTCCATGCACAATGTAGCCTGCGGAGGTCTTCATCAGGGAGTGGAGCGGCGGCACAGTGGTTAGCACACTGTAATATGAGCCCGGCAACTCGAGTTTGATACTCAATCACGACTGACACAGTGGCCAGTTTATTGATGTTGGAAAAGGGGAATGCTCGACACAGCTAACTATAAAGAGCAGCTCTCAAGGGCACTTCTCGCCGTGGCGAGTGACGCAAAATTGTCCAAGCCCAACGCGATTCACCAACCTCCGCCGGCCACCCCGATAAAGTAAAGTCAAACAGCTTCCAAAACCGATACGGCTTAGCAGCGGGGGAGGGCTTCATCCAGCAGTAGATTGATAACGGGCCGTACGCTATTAATTAGACCACACTGGTCCATTGAGATACACATCTCAAGGGTGCTCCTGGGAAATACGTGGTGAAAGTTACAGGTTCAAAGTCACGAGGAACAAAGTCATTATAAACAACTTAAACTCACACGCTCTCACACACACTCACCCGGAGCCTCTGATCTACCTAATTGAACTACACCGCTAGCCCCGATCCAAGGACGCCGCGCGGCAAATAATATAATTTTCAGCCACCGGATGCCGCGTGCTTACGGGACGCTATCCCGACGATCGCGAACCTCAAACAAGGCGAGCCCGCGGAGCTAATGCGGCACTGCTGCCTTCGCATCGCGGCTCATAGCGGGGCGGCCGCGAGCGGGTTTTGATCTCGTCGGCGTCTGGAAGAGCCGCCTCGCGAGTTTTGAAGAACCCCGGCTACACGTCGCGTTCCGCCGTCCCAGCGCAAGTGCGCGGGCGATTGGAGCAGGGACCTGCCACCGCCGCGGGGTGCTGCGAATGGGATTTAGGGTGATGTTAGTTATCGCGCGAACACACTCAGCTCTCCGCGATCAAAACAAACAGCTGAGCAGCAGAGACTACCAGCCGGTGTCGTGAGCAGGATTGCAAAGATTTAATTTTGATATGTTTATTTACTTTACTGTTGAACTTCATTTATGTTGTTGTTGAAGAGATAAAAGCGTTTTAAAACATGATCTGATTAGACGACCATCTCCAAGGATTCAGGCAAATTTGTTGCAATTAGAAGCGAATGTGAGTTTCATCGGATAGTTAATAAACAGAGACAACTGTGACGGAGCGAGTGACTTGATGTAAATTCTAATGATGTTCAAGCAGGGCCAGGAAAAGATAAAGTTTGGCACGAATATATTTTGAGTCTAAACTTATAACTGGAAAATATGAAATGCTACATTTTTCAAAAATTCGGCTCACAAATAATTAGGGCAGTTTGATTGGTTTCACTGACAGGGTTGAGGCAAGACAAAGTTTTACATTTTGCTTTAAGTATGGCACAGAATACTTGGATGTGTATATAATCCCCATGATAAATGCATCAAGTCATTTTCCACTCATGAAATGTGATGCTAAAGTGGATTAAATGAGGGTAAAGACCAATTATTTTTCGGAATATATACGAAACATATAGCTTTATATAGCTATTTCACTATGTACAGCGCATTATTACCCATGGGTGAAAGACAGTTAGAAATTTAAAAATATGATTGTTATTATATCTATAATCCACAAGCAATAATGATAATAATAATAATTTCAATTTATATAGCGCCTTTCACCCGAGGGTCACAAAGCGCTGCACAAGGGCCGCGAAGAGGACGGCATGTCAACAACGAAATAATATTCATTCCATTTTGAAGCTATTCATTCAATTTCGAAGGTATTACTTCGAAGAGAGAACGACTCATAGGCACAAGGAATCCGCAGAGGCGGGGAAGAGGGGAAGGCAGCCAGGCGGTTAGCCGGCACCAACAAATGTGGAAGCTAAGGCCACTCCGCGAAAGGGAGAGATGTGGTCAGCTAGGCTCTCCTCTACGTACAGCATCGTCCAGATGTCTTGTGACCTCCAATGAATTGACCCCAAACATTTTCTTTCCCTTGCTCATTCAATTCCGTTTAAAATAACCCTTATTTATTGCAGAATAATAAAGTTTACGTGTAATTTTTATGTTGCTTACATTAGATTACACGTCTATTGGCGTGTACAAATATTAAGTTATAGAGAATCAAATGGGGTTCACAAGACATCTGGAGCACTCTGTACATGACAGCTGTACGTGTACGTATGCCTCCGTACGTCTCTGTGGTGTCTTCTTCTCGAGTGGGCTCTCTTTGTTGCCCGTCACTTCATCGTAAATCTCAGACTTCAGCCATCATCCCCTTCCTGCGGTGTGTCCTGACTTTTCCTACGTACGTTTTGTTTCACGGTGAATATTATGCCTCAGATTCGTCTCGTGCGATCCACGTGTTTCTCATGTTGTGCCAAGCGAGCGCCTCTCCGTGCTTCTTTGTGCACTTTTCAGATTTTGTTAAATTTTCGCTTTGTCGATGTTCGTGCTTCTGATTCACGGTCTCATCGCAAGCTCACGTACACATGTTGAAATATATCTTCTCCCAGGCACATTGATATCTTGGTTTCCACTATAAAGTTCAGTTTCTTTATCACTCCACCCTGCTCTCACTCGTCTATTTATGTTGTCATTTCGATGCCAGTTGACTTTCAAGAATATCGCTAGATAAACAGAGTCTCATGTGATTTCCAGTTGTCAATCAATGATCTTCATTTTATTAGTAAACTTATTGGGCATGACTTTTGTTATTTATTTTGAGCCCAACTTTACAGCTAAATTTAGTGCGTGTCAATCATACTGTGCAAAATTCATTTCCGCTAGTTTTTTTTGGAATTACTGTGTCATTGGAAAATCTGAGATGGTTAATAACTTCTCCATGTATGGTCGTGTTTTTATTTTTTTCCAATCCAATTTTCAGAAAACATTTTCTAATATTGCCGTGAATAACTTTGGCAACCACATACAAACTATTGATCAGATCCTGCATAAGACAAATGGATATCAAATGCCATTATTGTCTAGCCTTTGTAGTCAATGAAAAGGCATTTGATCACTGTGAAATTTGATGCCATCATCCATGCTCCCAGAAAGACTAAATTAAAAAATATATTTATAAATAATGGAAACCATTTACAAGGACGGAACAGCGATGCTGACATTGCAATAGGAAAGTAACAAAATACATATCACAAGGAGTTGGGCAAGGAGATACATATGCCCTTTACGTATCATAAATGCATAATTATGCAGATATATATATTCTCGAAGAACACTATTGGGTTGGATCTGAAGCAAATCCAATCAGACTGTTTGCAATATTTTAATTGGAATATATGATTGGATAATTGAGGATCAGAATATTATGCCTATAAGATCACTTCACAAGCTTTACAAGTGAGCCGATGTGAGCAATCAAATATCGCATCGGATTGGATCGCAATCCGACTGCAGTTGCGTTTCAGGCCAATGTGAGCAAGCCACACGAGACCTGAAACCTGAGCCTATTGACACGAAGCGATTCATCTTTCTACGTCTTCCATATTGATCATTACGCTCACAATACAATCATCGATTTTTCCCATCGAAGAATCTATTTGCAAGCTATCTAAATGAAATCGTAATGTTACGCATTGGCTGATGCAGATTACAAATCTGTACGAAAGCTACACCGAATCATCGGGTGCAACGCGCCCGGAGAAAATGCGCGCGTTACAAAAGTAGATCGAATCGATCGATAATTACACCCTTAAATACCCTTAAAACTGTTCGTAAACAAAACACAACGAGCTGCTAGACACCCAAACACAGACTGAGACCCAGACAATAACAAATATAGTTGCCTCGCGGCAGCGCGGCCAGCCGACGCTATCGTACCGCAGCCGGAGCGGTCGTCGTTAGACTTAACGACCAACCGTCGGGACTCGAAAATAATATGACAGGGTTACTGGGACGGCCGTCGTAAGTCCGGGTGGTCGTAAGTCGCATATGTCGTAGGTTGAGGAGAAACTGTATAAGGATCTGCACCTAGACGCTACTAGGTTGCGGAGACAGTTGCTGTTAGCGCCCGCCTATCCAAGGCCAGGGCAGGGCACGAGGAGGTGGTGTGGCTAGCACCACGCCTCCATCGTCTCCCTCGAGCTGAATCTCACACACGCTTCCCCAGGTACTCGCTTGTGCTGAGCAGACGACATGCTAACCC
Organism: Geotria australis; assembly: GCA_036362915.1. Lineage (NCBI taxonomy): Eukaryota > Metazoa > Chordata > Hyperoartia > Petromyzontiformes > Geotriidae > Geotria > Geotria australis. The sequence continues at coordinate 6,900,334 of JAZEWU010000021.1, forward strand.
GCGGCAATGCGGTTTCTGCAAGTCAGCGGGAAGCGTTTATAACTTCCGTTCAAAGTCATTTTGTCACGTTTTTAATGTCATACATTTACTTAAGTCGGGAAAAAAGTTTAGCCTATATATAGATCGAGGAAGAGTGTGAATTTGTATTCACCTCCACACTGGTCAGGGTGATCATTTTCGGCTGAGTTAACCGACGCGATACCCAGAACATGTTCAGATATCATTGTCTACTGATGTTAGTCATGGCCGGGATTTAAACCGAGGATACTGTGTTTAAAAGTGCACTAACAACTATGCGCTCCCTCCAGTGTCAGTCAATCAGTCAGTATTTACACTGGAAGGAACCAAAGCTCGGGTGAAAGGCGCTCTATAAAATGCTATTCTTCTTCTTCTTTCGGTATCGCCGTGTTGAGCGCTCCCCCTCTTTTGACACGGCTATCCCGAATGAACAGCTTTGAAAAACAATCATGATGCATCGAGCAACGAAAACCCACATCAGTACACTGTAAGGAACCGTTGAGCTCCTCGTGACAGTTGTCGAGTGGGGAGGGTGGTCAAGCAGGCCTTTCAGATAACGGCGGTGCTAGCGCGCAATCGCAGGGCTGCGCCTTTAGCCCATCGCCATTTCGCGCGCGCGCGCAACACTCGGACGGAGGAAACTCACTGCGAGCGAACTTGGGCGGGTTGTCGTTGACGTCGGACAGCGAGATGGTGACGGTGGTGGTGCCGCTCAGGCCGCCCTGGTGGCCGCCCATGTCCTTGCCCTGGATGACGACGCGGTACTCCTCCCGCGCCTCGCGGTCCATGTTGGGCAGCGCCGTCAGGATCTCGCCTGGGATGCGCGGCGGGCGGGCGGGCGGGCACGGGTGGAAAGAACGCGATTAACGATCGACGGCAAATAAAACGCACGTCGGCTCATTTGCGGCGAAGTTCTTGTCGGGGAGCGCCCCCCACCCCCACCCCACCCCTTCCAGTAACGGAGTGAGGGATGAAAGCGCTAACCGTGGGAGATTCTTTTCTGTTTCCTTCCAAAGCTCCGCGGTTCCAAAAGGTTACGCTCGACCGTCAAGGTCGCAGTGGTTGCCTGTTCAATTGAGCGCGGGGCTGGTCTCATCTCGTGTTTACAGCCCTGAGCCAGTGGTGGAAGTTCCACTTTCCGGTAAAATAAATTAAACTTTCCATCGGACAACTACCGCTGGCTTTCCCCGCGCAGCGGTACTTGTGTGCGGTGACCCCCGTAGGAGTGACGAATCTCGGATTCGACCCCCCGGCTGGGATTTTAATTCGCAACCTTTCGAATGCAAAGCGTGGACTCCACCACTGCACCGCCCGCCTCGATCACACCCATAGGTTGACTCAAACAGCTGCCGTATCGAGCGTTCACAATCTGCACCGCCAATGGCCGGGAGAAGAGGGCCTTAGCATCCTCCATCGCACGAGAGCGATGGCACCTGAATCTCATTCCGGCTCCTCCACGTGGGAGGAAGAGACAAATGGCACTGCGCCACCGAAATTGCCGCTTACACGCTCGCCTGGCGCAGCGACACGGAACATCGCAGACCGCACCGCGCACCTCCGGAGCCCTCGTGTCACCACAAACCCTCCAAACGCCGAGCCAAAGGTTATATTTGTAGGGCTCCTGAAATAATTTCAATATTTATTTTAGCTCCCCTCTGCTGGCCTGTCATCTGGTATATCTTCCTGGCTCATTGCGGGGGAAATTAAAAAGTAAAACGCTCAGTGGTAACGCCCGTCACAGCCTTGCCCGAGTGACAGCTGTGGTGGGAGCCCTGATGTGCAATTAATGTCACAAGGCTACCCGTCGAAATCTTACCACCCACCCAACATTTTTCCGGAGTCAAGGAATCATAGCCCCTTGAGCGGTGGCGGGCATGTGCACGTTTCACTCCTGCGAACGCAATGCCAGCACGATTCCGCCCGTAACCTTCATATAACCGGTAGATTAAATTAACCCATCGAGACACACAAAGCGGCACCATCGCCTCCGTTTCAAGGGTGGACCTGGGTTACATCGTGCCACTGTTAAGAACACTGAACATCTTTAAAAGAAAAACACTTTCAATTTAACAAAACCTTCAGCAAACTCCGACAGTAATTTAATACAAATTTGGATCAATGCTAAGTAAAAGTAGGTGAATTGAACTTAATGTTTTTTTATGCACAAGAAATATAACGTAGGTGTTTGGTGTCAATCCAAATATATTTACTGACAAATCGTTCCTGATGTTTTGGTTTAACTTAATTTCGATGATTAAAAAGTAGTTTTTTTAAATTCAGAACGACTTTCTTCGGCAACGGAAGCAGCGATCGTTTCAGCTCACCACCGTTTCGCTTCCCCGTTGGGCAGCCCCAAACTTCAGGACATACATTTCTACCACATTTCAGATGCTTGAAAGGTCATTAGTATAATCACCAAGTCGCTTTTTCATTCTGGAATAGTACGTCACCCAATTAGAACTGCAATTTAGACAGAAATAATGTCTCCGGCTTCCTTGATATGGGATGAAGTGATTTTTTTTCCCGTCTGCGCAAAGATTTCGTCGATGCACCGAGATGCCGCGAAACCTCAGACCGATAAGTGGAAGATTCTAATTTATTTTTGTCGCACGTGTCAAACAAATTCATTATTGCTTTTCAAAGCCGTTCTTTCGGCATTGCCGCGTCGAGCGCTCTCCCTCTCTCCTTGGCGACGCTTCGCCTCCAACGTTGAAGGCTCCTTCAGGTGCTGAGCGATGCTTCCAACGTGGATGGCGAAACAAAACCAAAAAGACGCTTGTGGTGAAATAGCAGCTGAGATCTCAAACAGCGTTCACCGTAATTTTCTGTTTAAACCTTTCAATGCCTTGTTTTGCTCCCTGAACAGGTGCTTGGATGTCTGTCCGTATCGAGGGTACCGGGCTTTTTACGTCCTATTTCAGCCTCACTTTCCAACTCATCACTCTTCCGAAACTTTCACGCCATTTCCGCTTTTTTAATTCCCGCTTTTCCACAAGTAGCACCGACCGCCTTGCACGCTCACCCCGCCTTCATGCCGACGCCAGAGGGAACGTGTTACACGCGCGGAACAGCGTCGCCCGCGGGGCGGGCACTCTGCCGGTGTACGGAAGTGCAGCGCGTTGCTCCTCACCGGTGTAGGGATCCACGGAGAAGTAGGGGTGGCCTTCGAGGAGGCTGTAGACCACACGGGCGCTGCTGCCGTACGTTGGGTCATCCGCGTCGGTGGCAGTGACTCGGATCACCGGCGTTCCTGCAAGGGCCATTAAATTCCACGTTCATACCGTTCCCCTCCACGCTCGCGTTAGGCCTGACCCCTTTTTTTCTCTCTCATTTCGTATTAATGCTTCGGGAAACTATTTTGCGCTACCCGCCGCATCGCTAATGGAATCGCAGGGTTGTTCTTCGCGGCCGCGCGCGTTTTTGTCCCAACCGTAATCAATTTCGGAAATTCAGAGCCGAGAGATGCTCCGGTCAAAGTCCCGACACTTCGCGATGCGCCGCGAGCGTGGGCGGAGACGGCGGAATGGAGATTCGTACATTTTGTTGGAAATGTAGCAAAGGCCAAACATTCATGCGAACGTGCGGTTACACCGATCTACTGTTGACGCCCAGACCCGGCGCTCAACGAAACGGTGCAAATGAGTCTGTCGGCCTGCGATGCACACCCTCCACCAAGACCTTTCACTTTGCTCATTCTCAGCACCAGCCCTAAAAGTCTATAAATAAATGTGGCAACGTGTGCGAACACACACACACCAGAAATAAAATTACACACACGGACAGAAAGGCCGAGTCCCCTAATCATTGTAGTCTCTCCGCTGCAGGGGATATAAGCTAAAAGCTGACCGATAATTGGTTTTCTAAAAATTGACCAAAAAAAAAGCTTTCAGGCACATGGGACACTTAAGAAAACACAATTATGGGAAAGGAAACAGGCACCCACAGATCTCAGAGTGTGACACTTTTCAAAAGCAGTGCAATTCGTATTTGTTTAAGAAGCAGAGGCGCAGAAGCTTGATACGGATTGCAATGAGAGCGTTAACTAGACCCCCGCTGGCATCGCCGTTACGCGTAGCACCAGGTACTCATTCGAATTACATTTTATCCAGGGGAGGTCCTCGCTGGGTACTTATTTTAGGCCCAATCTACCTAGGGGTGGCCACTTAAATAAATTAGCTTATTTACCCCCGTTATTATGACGATTGCTACTGTTGCAAACAAATGGCTTTTGCTACGATTTAGAGAGGTTTTCCCGACAACAAAAACGCACGCAGCGATTCTGCGAGCGGAACACGCTAACGCACTTTGCTTAGCCGTGCCAAAAAAAGTAAAATCAAACCCCGCAAGGAAGTCGGCAGCTGGATGTTTGAACGCAGCCTAAGCCATCGAGCAGGGAGGCCGCACGGCGTGCCCGCGACCAAACGGCCCGTCTCGCACGACATTCATTCCGTTCCGTATTCCACCCGTTTTTTTGTTAAGTCAGATCACCTCTTTGACCTCATCAGGGGCTTAGTTCCACATCAGAGCGTCCGCGTCGATAAAATCAAGTTCAGAACATCATCCATTCAATTACAGCCGCCACTGGAAGGGATGATACCTGGATTTCCTTCTAACATGCAGCTTAGTTCAGCCGGCTGCGCTCACAAACAAAACACTATCTCGCGTGTGGATTTTAATCCAGACTAACAGATTACGGGTTTTTTCCGCCGAAGTCCAAACAGCTAAGCGAGCAAACGGCCGGGCGGTTGCTGCGTTTGCCGTTTCCTCGCCGGCTTGCGCGACGGAGAAACAAGAGTTTGATTGCTTCATTAAAAAAAGCCCGTGGGTTAAATAAATGGCAATATCCGTACACAGAAGACCATGCCACAGCACATTAATGGGCGTTTGGCCCACATTTGCAGCCTCGCTCTGAAAGTAATTTCGGTTGAACTAAGCTGCATGTGTCCACTCATTGGTTTAGAGTCGCGCTGTGACATGTTCATTCCAAATTAAGGTCCAAACAATCATCGGCGGCTCAGCTACACATAACGAATGTATTTATAACCGGCACACATTGAACATGAAATCACACACTGTCCTCTTTAAAGCTTAACGCAACCGTTTAATGCACATACGTAGTCATATATTCTGAGGACTGCAATTGAGCAGGGTGATCATTTTCACAGGAATCCTTTAAAGATATGCGGTGTTTCATTCCCTTTGTGCCGAAACACACATAGCGCCGAAACACGTGTAAGATCGGTTAACTCACCAATGATTAATGATAATACCTCTCAGTTCTTTCAATTCAATTCAATTCAACTTTATTTGTCAACTCTACCATATGTACAGGACATACAGAGAATCGAAATACCGTTTCTCTCAGACCCCGGCG